>JANZLH020000430.1:358010-377439 GCA_026770325.2 Erythroxylum fimbriatum
GTGAAAAGTTTAATTTTATTATTTTTTTTTGAAAATTTATTTAGAATATTTTAAAAATGTTAAGATATTGAAATTACGCTTTTAGCCTTAACTATGTACGTGGGGAGAGTGTGGTAACGGGCTAACAGCCTAACACACAGAACCCATTAATCCTAAAAACAATAATATGGGTAAGAGCCCAAGCGCAATGCCACCGTTTTCTTCAACTCCCTAAAGCATTTTGTTCAGAAGACAATCCAAGCATAGGTGAATGGCGGCGACCGAAGAAACCACTACGGAGGCGACGGCGGTGGGGCAGGAGAAACAAGGGTTCCACAAGCTAGAGAGGAAATGGGCCTTCTGGTTCGACAACCAATCCAAATCTAAACAAGGAGCTGCCTGGGGAACTTCTCTTCGCAAGGTCTACACTTTCGACACCGTCGAAGAGTTCTGGAGGTACTGTCTCTTTTTTTATGTAAAGATCCAATTTTTAACATTTTTTAGATTACCGGGTTTGTTTATTTAGTCTCGATCTTGATTCTTGTTCTATTCTGTTTCGTAAAACCGTGTATGTTTCGTATTCGTGAAAGTAATACAAGTATGTTTGAGTTCTTCGTATTCATAAATTCTGTGAATGATAGTGACTAAATATATTCTTTGCACTTTGAGAAGGTTGAGGTCACATTCCTATTTTATTTTATTATTGCAGTTTGTATGATCAGATATTTAAGCCCAGCAAACTCCCCGCAAATACTGATTTCCATTTGTTCAAAGCTGGTGTTGAACCCAAATGGGAAGATCCTGAGTGTGCTAATGGGGGAAAGTGGACTGTTCCTTGCAAAGGAAAGCCTAACCTTGAAGCCCTTTGGCTAGAAACTGTAACTTTTTAAGATTCTTCCTTCTTCTTTTCTTGTCCTTTTCGTTCATGAATTGGTTATTCTTTACGTATAAGTTTACAACCATGTTCTGGCAGTAATTTGGATTTTACTTGCATAGTTGTTGGCTTTGATTGGCGAGCAATTTGACGAACCAGATGAGATTTGTGGTGTTGTTGCAAGTGTGCGCCAAAGGCAGGACAAACTTGCCTTGTGGACTAAGACAGCGACAAATGAGGCTGCCCAGGTTCTGCTCTCTTCTTCTCTTTAGCGTCTCATTGTCTGGGATAATGTATGTATTGTCAAATGTGAATGACTTCTTGGTGTATAGTTTCTTTGATTTGCATATGCTGTGCTTACACTTCTTGGTGTATAGTTTCTTTGATTTGCATATGCTGTGCTTATACTTTTAAGTTCGGAGTTTCAACTTATAATAGCTTTGTTGAAATCTACTACTGGTCCCATTTGTTGAATATGGCTTTAATAGTCTTTCATAAGGATTGTTCTGTTGTCCGTCAATACCTTACTTTGGCTGTCTTTTTGGAGCATGTTTATTTGCAATTATTGATGAACTGTCTTAACCCGTCATATTGGGCTTGAAAATAAATGAATTGCTAGTCGTAGAATATTATTCTTGTCAAGCTGTTGATTCAATACACTTCCACTGTTGTGTTCGATTAGATATTGTTACTTTCAATATATTGGAATCAGGACTATTTTTCTGTTCTATTAAACCTAATGAATTACCGAGATCTCACATGTATTTTAGTGGTCTAGGTGATATGAGATTCTGGTGTTAGCAAACATTGATTAATGTGTAGCAACTTCAGGTAGCCATGGTGCATGGTTTTTTACCCTTTTGGCGGAAGATGGGAAAGAGTAAGCTGTAAGCTATAGATAGGGGAACTTAAAGGAGAAAGAAATAGAAACTAGTGAGAAAAGGTGCGGTTGCAATTATGGATTATTGGCCTCTTGGCAATCATTCTGGAGGTGGTTTAGTTTGTAACTGTCTAGAAGACATTGGCTAAGTTAAATTATAACAATAATTATTTTTCTTTGAGTCAGCTAAAACAATTTTACCAAAGGAGAATGGGAACATGTAAAGAATGGATGGTCAAATATGTAGGTCTTATTGTTGCAATTTGAAGATTAAATATACATCTAGGTGTGGGAAAGAATTTTCTTATATTCTCATTTATTGAATAGGAAGTACAGCCATATATAGGACATTATAAGTAGGAATTTAAATCTGGAAAGTTATCAAAGCTATCTAACGTAATCCCTTAAATTAAGGGATTTCAAACCTATTCTATCTTATCTATTTACAGCCTATCTATATCTGAGTATAATCTATTTACAGCCGTTTAGTATCTCAACACTATTTGCAGGGGAAGGGTGTACCAGATTCCATAATTTCTTGTCCCTTGAACAAGTGAAATTAATCTTATATTCTGAATGAGGAAGGGGATGGATGCTGAAATGTCATTGCTATCCCAAATTTCTGCTTCTCTTTATGCTTTTTGTTTCCCTTTTGTGACCTAGATGGAAATTTGTCTGAAATTATTCCCTTTGTTTATCAATGCATTTGCGCATTGGAGGGCTAACTTTTGGATATCTGGAACTGTCCTTTCCTTTCTATTTGTTGGCTGAAACAAGGAAGGCGTCTCAAGTGCCTTTCTAATCCTATACGCTTAGACGAACAATTTATGTAGATGACAGTTGAATTTGTTAAAAATATATGCCTTGAGATAAGAGGTATATTGTTTTATGGATGTAAGCCTTGGGTGAGGATGCGATGTTGCATTTGTATTGGGTAGCAAATATTATATACTTCTGCAACAGTATTTTGTTGCAACGGATGGATACTAGATGCATTCCTTCGGATTTCCTCTTAATCTAGAATGGAAAATTTTGTGCTGTGCAAATTCATGTAACTGGATTGATAGCGCTTTCACTTTTACTAAGACAATGAGCAGACATGAAAAATAAAAACACTTCCATTGTTCTTGTTCTTGTTTTTCTTTCTCCAGTGAAGATTTTCATGCTAGTTTTACCAAACATTTTACCTTTGCAATTCCATTTTGGGGGCAGTCTACTTAAACTTATTATATAGGAGATTGATTTCCTGTTTTTTAGTGCTCAATGGGGAATGGTTAAATTATAGATTCTACTTTTTAACTTTGCAGATGAGCATTGGCAGGAAATGGAAGGAGGTCATTGACATTAATGAAAAGATCACCTACAATTTCCACGTAATTCTCATCTATGGTTGCTATCTAAATAAGATGAAACATCTTTTTGTCCGTCTTAATTCTCACTGCTCTTCATAACAGGATGATTCAAGGAGAGAGAAATCTGTAAAAGGCCGATACAGTGTATGAGCACCGCATGATGAATTTTGGATGCAATTTCATTTACGTACTGTATGCAACGCCAAAGTCCTGGATAATTCTATTTCTTAGTTCTGTTATACTTCCTGCAACTCTGATTGTAGTCTGTGCAATTGAGAGAGACAAAATACAGGATTGTCTAAGAGTTCTGCAGATCTTTAGCATTTTGAATGTCAACCTAGTGAATATCATGTTCTAGTTCTAAGGATCAATGGCTAGTGAAGAGGTAAGGAATGTGCCAAAGATTTTGGCTGTTCTAAGGCTCTGCTCTTTACTTGGCACTCAGGTTGAGCAGGAAAAGTTAATCCTGAATCTCCTCCAGACTGAGAAAGTAAACACAACTGTTCACAAAGTTTCATAAGTAATTACTGTCAAGAGATTTATTATTATTATCTACTTTATCGGAAGTATCCAATATAAGAATTATTAAAGTAAATCGAACTAGAAAATTAAAAATCAGCTAAAATGTAATCGGGTCATTTTACGATTAAATCGGTCAGTTGAGTTTTTTTAATCATTAATCCCAAAATAAAAAAAGTTTTAAGAAAGTCCTCTGGCTGAGGAGAGCTTATGAATCTATGTGTTGGAGGTATTGATTTGGTATTTTCAAGATCATTTTTTAATTACGTTGAAGTATTAGAGACTGATTATTTATAGTTTTAATAAATAAATAAATAATTAAATCTTATTATTTGATTTTAAATTGTTAAATATGGTTTTTTTCATCATAAGAAGATTTGATATTTTTATATAAATATTTGATAGAAATATTGATTTTTTATAATTTTAATAAGTAATTTATCAAGTCTTATTGTTTGATTTAAATCGTTAAATGTGATTTTTTTCACCATGAAAAAGGTTTCAGTAATTTTATATAAATATTTGATAAGAATACTTATTATTTATAGTTTAATAATTAATTAATCAAGTCTTATTATTTGATTTTAAATAGTTAAATATGATTTTTCTTCATAAAAAACTGTTTTTATATAAAAACGTGGTAGGAATAGAGCATTTTTATCATGAAAAAGGTTAATTAATTTTATATAAATCACTTTCTTTATTACATTAAATTAATTTAACATATTTTTAATTCAGTTTAAAATAATGCATTGAATATTACGGGCCCCTATGGAAGCCCATGGATGATGGATAACAAGTCGGCGATGAACAACACTGGCGATTGAGGAGGATGACACTAGGCGCAGTGTTAGTGCTAATTGGGCCTAGACCATTTCATTGAGTGTAACCCTAGATGTAGACCACTGTATATAGTCATCTCAAAAACCCTACTCAAGTCGAGTAGAGCCCTCGTTGTCTCTTCAGCAGTCAAAATGTCGAAGCGAGGTATTCTTCTTCTTTGATTCGAGATTTCAATTTCATCTATTTCTTTGTTGATCTGTTGGATATGTTTCGGTTTCGACTTGTTTTCGTGTTTAGTTACTTCAAAAATGGAACTGCTTGAAAAGAAATGAAGCGAAGCATAGTTGGGATCTATTTCTTTTTAAATTCAGTTTGAATGCTTTTAGTTGTTTATCTTACCTGGTTTTGCATGCATTCATGTGCTTTCGCGATTTCTGGATTTGGAATAAAAAAGCTGTATTTATTGATTCGTCATTTTGATTACGCTTCCGGAAAAGTTATTAGCTTTTCACAAGAGTCACTTGGTTTTGAAAAATTATTACCAAATTATCATTTTCAAGCTAATTTGAGTTTGGTTTTGCGTTTTGGCTATACAGGGCGTGGTGGGTCAGCAGGAAACAAGTTCAGGATGTCACTGGGTCTACCAGTGGCAGCAACTGTGAACTGTGCTGACAACACAGGTGCTAAGAACCTATACATCATTTCGGTGAAGGGAATCAAGGGTCGTTTGAACCGCTTGCCATCTGCTTGTGTTGGGGACATGGTTATGGCCACTGTCAAGAAGGGTAAGCCTGATCTCAGGAAAAAGGTCATGCCAGCTGTCATTGTCCGCCAGCGCAAGCCTTGGCGCCGAAAGGATGGTGTCTTCATGTACTTTGAAGGTCCTTTTCTTTCTCTATTCATTTCCAATTGTTAGACCGTAATAAGTTGGTGTTAAAGTTTTGTGATTGATCTTCCCCATATGACTTTTTTGGTGCTGTTGTTTTGCTTTTATTGTTAACTAGAGATGTTTGTTTCATTATGTTAGTAGTCTACTAGATGTGCCAAAAGTTATAAACTTTGAAGCCCTTCGTTCATAAAAACTGATTGACTTCAATTTATTTCGAGTTCTAGGTGTCTATCCTTAATTCTCAACCTAAAAGGTTTAATACATGATCCAGTGGGTTGGCTTGTTCAATTTTTGGTAACTTTTTCTTGTAGTTAGACTGATCTGCAAGGTTATATTCTTTCCTTCCATAATTTCACCCGTGTTGGCATCTCTTCACTTGTTCCAAAGCCCCTCTTTCTTATATACCAATTCAAGTCTGGACCCTTTTCTTTGTATTATATTTTGCATGGTTTAGAAAGCTCCCGAATATGGAACTGGGGTATGATAAATAACAAGACTGCTTATGTGGTATCTTTAAGTGTGTATATACCTCTTTGGGTATATGTGTAGTAATGACAGATTGCCGTCTTGAATCACCTCTATTGTACTAAATGGGTGAAATATTGTATCAATTGGGTTTTCTATTTTTAGACTCGAGATTTTGCTATTTGATAGACTTGTTCCTAAATTTCTGCTAATTCTATGAGCTTAAACAACTCAACATCATTGGGTTGCTGATAGCGGTGTTGATATTGCTTGTTTTAGCTGCACTTCCATAATCAGCAGCATCGGATTGAATGGTGATGACCTTTCACTGCCTGACAAATATATTCTATTTCATTAGCATCCCTGTTGGGGATGGCACATACTTGGCATCTTAATTTCCTTTATGTGCTGTTTGAGTATCTGAAGTGAAGACCTTTTTTAGCATGAGTGACACGGAAAGTTTGCAGAAACATAAATTCTTGTTGACTTGGTATACGACGTTGTATCCTTGCAGATAACGCTGGTGTTATTGTGAATCCAAAGGGCGAGATGAAAGGTAAAATTTAGAGATATTAACATAGATTTCTTCTTTTTCCCCATCGTTTGTTATTAATATTGAGAAATTTCCACTCAAATCTGAAAGTGCCTATTGCATTTCTATTTACATATGGCATGTGCATTGATTCAATTCAGTTTACTTACTGCTTGGTGTTAATGCTTAATGTTTGGTTTATTGTTACCTGCATATTTAGGTTCGGCGATTACTGGCCCTATTGGTAAGGAGTGTGCTGATTTGTGGCCAAGGATTGCAAGTGCAGCTAATGCCATTGTCTAATGTTTTAAACGGCTTTATTACTTCAAGAGGGGAGTTCTCTAGTAGTGACTATCTGTCTGAAAGGAGCTTTAGCTCCTCTTTAGTTGTGACTGTGAAAGTTGAGATTTATCTGTGGATTTTTGTTTGCAGGATTCGGCTGTAATTTTGATAGTTTTGATTATCCCAATTAGTATCTATTAGAAAACGTCATCACTTTGCATTGCATGCAATTTAATATAAACATTGGAAGCAGACTGGTTTTTTGCATTGCCTCATCGTATTGCGACTTGTGCTATTGAAACTTCTCGTCGTCTTCTTCTTCCATAAAGCTAACAACCCTAAAGAATGTGGTAGTAAAAGGTAAGACTTTTTTAGTTTTATTACAACAGAATAAGTCAAACGTATTACAGCTGAACTGAGGAATGACATGAGAGTAAATGAAGATTCCGAGTTTAGATTCTGATGATTCTAAGGGCACCCAATATTGACAACTCCAAGATGTTACGTAAACTTGTGAACTTCCACAATCTCAAGTGTCAATGACCAATTGGCCAAAAATCTGTGGTTCCAAATCAAGCAAGGAATCCAAGCCTCTCCCCATTTTTCTTGGCCAGCCTTATCAACCCTTGCCTTTGTTTGGAATCGGCTCCTATTGATTTGCAAAACTCCGTTATAACCTGCCAAGTTGAAATCAAGTAAATCTTCCAAAACTTTGGTTCAAATTGTGAAGGGATTCATCTCAACAGTAAATTTTTCATCAGAATTTCAACCACCTCTTAACAAACCCTTGAACATCTGTCCATTGTAATCTAGAAAATAAGAATCTAAGATGATTTTCTAATCTTCTTCTTCCTTTCCAAGATGTCATATTCTTCAAATAACATATCAGAATTAAAATTTTAACTTCAGAATCTGGGCAACGAAACATAATTAAAAGGCCAACAGTTTTTTGCATAGAGAGCAAATAGATATACCCAGAATCCCAAAACACCTACTCAGTTCTTCTGTTCTTTGCCTTTCTAATTTGGAAAATGCAAATCTGACTCACGATTACATAGAGGAGAACTAAGGAATGATACCTGTGAGTGCAAGGCAATAGCTTTGCCTCTAAGCTGATTGAACCTTTTCTTTCCAATTATGTTTCGAGTGACAACCACAATTGGAGCAAAAAGACCTTTCCCTTCATTGACGTTCTTCATCATAGGCTGCATTCTCAATGGCTTCCCAACTCTCACATGGTTTGGCACTGACTTCACCAACATCCCGTACTCATCTCCCAAAACTGAACTGCCCCAACTTCCCTTAAACCCAGTTGCAGAAAGCGAAACAGCCATTGAAGAACGACCTCCCCAAGCTCAAAAAGAGCTGTAAAAGGCCAAAGATTCAACCTTTCTCTTTGATGTGTGGTTTTTGGTGGGCTTCAGTGAAGAAAGGATATGTTACAGTTTCTAGAATTTGTAAATCACAAAGGCCTGTGGTTCATCTTTATTGGGAAGAAGAGGTGGTGTGAGAGACTGCGTCATGGGTGATTAAGAACCACACACTGGTGACTTTGGATTTTAGTTCAGATATCCGAACACGTAACTAGTTCTCGTTAACAGCCTATGGTCCCAGATTGGTTTGGAATCTAGATCTTGTGTTCTACTGGTTCTTTCTTTGACGGGGGCCCTTTTGCTAACCAGTTTGTTCATACGTAGGATCTTTGATTAGACAATCCTAGCCGTTCAGTTTCTTGATGAGACCTCAACCATTTGATTAGTATTACTGTCCGACAGTAATTACAAATAAAACTGAGCCATAAAAAATGGGTGTCAAAGAATCTAAGTTTTGACTATGAATGCTGAGTTTAGGTACCAAACTCAAACTCAATCTCACGTTTCCCATGTTCTTGGAAGGTGCACGTATCTACATATGAACAATACGCTTGTTTGAAGGTGACAGAGGGATGTGTGCTCGTTTTGGTTCGGAAGATGCATGTTTCTATACTTTGATTATTCGTGTAGTTGGAATTCGAAAGTTTAAGAAAGTTCTAACAAAATTTGGCATATATGTAGCTTTCCTAGATCTGAGGCATAGAAGGAAACAAAGTTTAAGAAAACGACTTTGATAATAGTCAACTGGTAAATGTTATTTAATAATTTTATATTTTAAATAAATTATTTAATAAAATAATTATTCAGGATTTAAATAAATAAATTTAATGTAAAATCATTATTAAATAATTAATTTTGATTTATAAGAACTTATTGATTAATAAAAAGTGACCGTTTAATTAATAAATTGATCAATTTTTAACAAAATAGTTATTAAAATAGATCGAACATAAAAATTTGAAACTGAACTAAAAAATTAGACAATTTAAAATTTTTACTTTTAACCTATCAGACTGTTAAGTTTTTTAATCATTAATGATATACTAATGATCTATCTAACATGTTTAATAGGTTGCTTAGTGTGAGATGATCCGTCTAAAAAATCATTTTGTTTTCATAATTTTTAAACAAATCTTATGTTTAAGAGTTTATTAGCAAATTCGTATAGTTTTAAAAGTTATATATCTCAAATCTTTTGAACTTAAATTTTAATTTGCTAAAATATTTACTATAAGTGCATTCAAAATTTACTTAACTCAAAATTTATCTATTAATTTTTATTTGAGTTTAGTCGAAAATTTAATTAAGTGAAAATGTTTAATAAAAATTATATAATAGAAAGAGACAACTATAAAAATGTGTTAATATAATTATGTCATAATAAAGTAAAGGAAGTTAATGATATTAAATTAAATCGATCAGTTTGTTAATTTTAGAAATTTATAATGAGACATGGCAATGTTTTGTTAATAATTAAAAAATTCTTCCGGTTTGATTAGATTAATAAAAATTTTGAATCGATTAAAATTTTAATTTAATTTATAATTTTTTAATTTATTGTAATAATTCTTATTATAATAATAAGTAAAGGAAGAGATGAATGTAACTTGAAAGTATCATCCGATTACGCAAAGAGACGAACAAAATCACAAGGTTCTTGTTTGCTTTGGGAATCACGGTTGCTCCAACTTCAAAGAGAACCCAACCTATCAAACTTCTGAGAGTAAACCACACTTCATAAAATAACCAATAAGTTAGAATCTCTCTTTTTTTTGTTAACTTAAGTCATAAAATTACATTGAATGAATAAGTATATTTTTAACTTTTAAAGTTAACATTTTAATTTACTTAAATATTTAATTGTTAAAATTTTAATAGTCAATCTCTCCATTTTATTGATGAGATATCATCAAAAGTGAACCATGAACTTGAAATAGACTTGTAGACAATAGTTATTTGTGGTCTTTTTTTTAATACAACTGCAAGTAAGAAAACAAATGACCCAAAAAAATAGGGGGCTACTGACGTTCAAAAAGAACGCCAAACTTATCAGCTAACAAACCAATGCCAACCTTAAGAGAAGGAGCTTCCAAAAACTAAAAAGAGGTAAAGGAACGACTACCCATTTTTGCAAGCCTATCAGCGACTTGATTGCCTTCGCGCGGGTAATGAATAATATCAACATGCCAATCCTAGTGTAACATTGCTGAAATATCACCCAACAAGTTAGCATGAGGATGAATCAGAAAATGACCATCTCGAACCAAACGAATCGCTTCTTGAGAATCGAAACAAAGGACAATACGTCTGTGCCCCCTATCCCAAGCCGAGAGGAGACCAAAGAAGATTGCAGACAACTCTGCAACCATATTAGTAGCAATGTCAATACTGCCATAGAAACCCCCAACCAAGTACCATTCGAATTCCGAAGAACACCGCCAAATCCAGCCTCACCCAGATTACCCTGTGAGCTCCCATCAACGTTAACACAAATTACATCAGCCATTGGAACGTTCCAGCCAACCCAGCGCCTGATATGAGCATCGCTATGCCCCATATTGCCCAACAAAGTATTCCAATCAACAATCGCACAATGTAATTGAGACATGAGCGGGCAAGCAACATCTTGATCTTCAAAGGTATTATGGTTTCGCATGCAGGGGCGGATGTACATTGGGGCAAGTGTCGTGCCCCCATTGCCCCCAATTTTTTCAGAAAAATTTATATAAAAATATTATTATTTTAAATTTTTTATTCAATAAAATAAAATTTTCCCCCACTCAAAAAAATTTCTAAATTCGTCCTTGTTCGCATGAGCCAAATAAACCATATACCAGTGAGGAAAACAATATCAAGCCAGCGGCGATCCCCTAAATTAGAGGAATCCCTACTCCATTTTTTGAACCAACACACGAGCCATAATAGAAAAGAGGGGGCAAGACGCCATTTAAAATATGAAACCAAACCTGGCGTGCCTTCAAACAGTCACGAAACAGATGCTCCATTGATTCGACATCGGAATTACATCGACGACACATACCGGAAGTGTCCAAGTGGCGAAGGTGACGGAACTCTTGGGTGTGGACTCTCTCATGAACAATGAGCCAAGCTAGGAACCGAACCTTCTCAGGACAACGAAGCTTCTAGATCCACATCCAATCCGATCTGGAAACAACTGTAGGACTCCCAGCAGCACAACGTGTAAGTTAATCAACAGTAGACTTAACCGAAAAAAACCCCATTTGGAGAATTGCCCCAAAAGATCCTGTCCACTCCCATAGAGAAACGTGGTTGAAAAACCATGGGAAAGAGAGCTTGAACTTTGATTGGGATTGTCGAAGTCACCCTGCCCCAATCCCACTGTGCATCCTCTTGCAGCACATCACTAACCATCAAATCGATATCCTCATCCTCTATTGAAAGAACAAAATCTTGCAACGACCCATAGCCTAGGAAATTGTCTTGCTAAAAGGAGATTGAGTTACCATTACCAATGCGATACCTGAACCCCTTGAAAAGGACATAAGCTACTTTAACAAGCGATTGCCAACACTTCGAACCACCAGTAGAATCCCTCATACTGAGAATGTCACCTCCCTGAATATATTTCTTTTCAAGCATCTGGACCCAAAGTTATGGAGTAGGGCCCAAATGGCCTTACCAAGCAAGGCCATGTTAAAAGTGAGATAGTCTCGCAGGCCCAAACCACCCAAGCTCTTTGGCTGTGTAACCATAGGCCAAGCGACAAGATGAATACCATGAGAATTGCCATTTGAACTCCAAATAAAAGTTGTGGTTGCTTTATCCAATTTCTCACACACCGATGTCTGAAACCAAGTAGTTTGCATAAGGTAGCTGGGGATAGCATTAAGAAAAGCCTTGGCCAAAGTTGTACGACTTGCAAAATTTAACAATGTATTTTTCCAACCTACCAACTTTTGCTCCACTCGGGACATAAGCTCATCAAAGGAGGTTTTATGAAGAGTCCCATCTCCAAGAGGAAACCCCAAATATTTGCCCAAAGTATAAGAGTAGTTGAAGCCCAAAATCTGCCCAAGCCGATCACAAGTATGTCTAGATACTCTAGGAGAAGAGAAAAATTTTGACTTGGCCAAACAGAGTAGCATCCCCGACGCCTCACAAAAGTCACGAAGGATCGTTGAAAGAACCCGCGCTTGGGAGATCGTTGCCTTTGAGTAGAGCAGAACATCATCAGCAAAAAATAAGTGAGAAATTCAAGGCCTGCCTCTACTAACTGAGATCGGGTTCAAACTACCATCAGTAACCTTGTGAGAAATTAAAGCAACCAACTTCTCCATACACAACACAAATAGGTAAGGTGAGATCGGATCACCTTGTCGAAAACCACGACCAAGTTTAAAGCTTGGAAGGCATTCCCCATTCCATACTACAGTTATAGTTGTCCGTCGAATGCAATTTAAGATCAAATAACATATACGGGGAGGGAACATAAAATCTCTCAAAGTAGCCTCCAAGAAAGACCAATTGACCCGGTCGTGGGATTTCTCAAGGTCTAGTTTAATCAGCATTGACCCAGATTTGCCTTTTGCTTTCCGCAAATAATGCATAATTTCTTTGGCCATGATAATATTATCAGTTGTGCTCCGACCCAAGATAAAACTAGTTTGGCAAGGGTGAATTAACTCATTCATGAATGGTCTCAGTCGATTAACCAACACCTTAGTAATGAGCTTATAGAGAACATTGCAAAGACTAATGGGGCAAAGTTTGGTAATTCTATCCGGAGCCACCTCTTTAAGGAGCAACACAATAAGATTTTCAGCGAGCCTATCATCAATATCACCACTCGCAAAGGCCTGTTGGACCATAGTCGTAATCGAGGTCCCAATAAAGGCCCAATACTTCTTGAAAAAATGGGTTGAAACCCATCTGGACCGGGAGACGTATAACTACCCATAGAGAATAAAGCATTTTGAACTTCAGCTGTTGTCACTTGCGCCAAAAGGGACCGAGTGGCTTCCTCCCCTAACTTATTATGGAAAGTCGGCGCTGTACTAATACCTGTCCCTTCACTACGACCAAACTGCTCATAAAAATAGTTGAAAACATCTTGCTTAATAGCATTACCATCATCACACCACTCCTCCAAGTTCATTAGTTTCAGTTTGTCAATCTTGTTGTGTCTATGACGAACAACTGTCATAGTATGAAAGTATTGGGTATTTCGATCCCCAAATAGTAAGTGGTGCTCGCGGCTCTTTTGGAACCACAAAGCCTCTTCTTGAGCTAAGATTTGATTATATTCAGTAATCAGTTGCTTCTCAAGGGAAGTTAATTGGCTAGACAAGGAAACCTGAAGTTCATTCTAGACCCCCTAATCCGGGCCAGAAGAGATCTCTTCCGTCGGAAAATATTACCGAACATATGCTTGTTGAAATGGATAGCTGCCTGCTCAATCTTCTTAAGGGCTATCTCGGGTGATCCGAATGATCCCAATTCCCATAAACAACACTATCAAAACAGCTGTCGGACAACTATGCTGCTTCAAAGCGAAAAGGCTTATTGTGGGGAACAAAATTGTTACCCCCAATTTTCAGGAGCAGAGGACAATGATCTGAATGAACTCGAGGCAAATGATGAAGCACAGCATCTGGAAAAGATAGTCTCCAATCAACATTGCTAGCTGTTTGGTCCAGCCTCTCGTACACAGGAGGCGTCGTATTGCGAACCCAAGTGAAATTCGAACCCACATACCCAAGGTCCATACGGTCACAATTATGTAAATGGTTCCGAAACTTTGCCATTTGCGAAGGAAAAAAGCTCCCCCCTTATCCGCGTGACAAGCCACGTCATTCATATCCCCAATAGCCACCCATGGTTCCTTGCGTGGCCAAACATCCG
The DNA here is from genome assembly GCA_026770325.2 of Erythroxylum fimbriatum. NCBI lineage: Eukaryota > Viridiplantae > Streptophyta > Magnoliopsida > Malpighiales > Erythroxylaceae > Erythroxylum > Erythroxylum fimbriatum. Next base: position 371,822 of record JANZLH020000430.1, read on the forward strand.
ATTTCAAATGGTCCCAAAGCAAATCTCTAGTCGAGGGAACGGGAGTAGCATAAATGGCAGAGAGCAAGAAGGTAACACCATCTGTTCCACTAATCTATTGGGTGATATATTGCCTCATAGAGAAAAGTTTAGAGAAAGTACACACATTGGTCTTCCAAAGCACCTATATAACACCAGAAAAACCATGCGGGTCTTGAATAACACTTCCATCAAAGCCAAGCCTAGACCAGAACCGACGCAATTGAGCAAATTTAATCCTCGGTTCAAAAATAACAACAACATCCGCAAGATGGTTCCGGAGCAATTCGCGGATATGTCACGGGGCGTTCCTATTGCCAGCCCCTCGCACATTCCAATAGATAATATTGGACTTAATCATTATAAAATTAAGAATCCGGAAGAGATAAAAAGAAGCTCAACTAAACTCACGTTAGTTTTGCATGTTGGCAAGCTCATCCAGAGCTACTTTATCTTCCACCGTAGCAGTGGGCAGAACAACATCAACAATAGGCTGTTGAAGAACATCATCATTAAGGGTTAGGGGGCTGTCCATGGTAACTAGATTTGATGGCCGAGAAGGGTGACAATTCAAAGCTCGGGCACTAAAATCCCCCGACACTAAGGCCGCGGGATGCTCCAAAGGAATAACTGGAGTAGTTCCAGTCGGCTGTACATTCTGCCTTATAGCATCATGAAAAATCGAGGAGGGGGCATCCTGAGTCGTTTCAGCTTGGATACCGAGAGGCATACTTGTTGGACAACTTTCCTGCCGAGCAATATAATGTAAAAGTGAGTTCGGATTTTCTTTACGTTGAGACTTGGATGCTCCTCCCAGTACAGGCTTATGTGAATTTTTCTTAGGAACCACTTTTCATCAGCCTTTGTCACTACTATGAATTAAGTCAACTTCCCTGGAGTGTTCACGAGGCTCCACTGGAGCATGCCCTTGGACATCGTCATTGTCAAGGCTGTGAAAGCGGTTGTGAGAGGAAGCAAGACTCGCCAAATTGTTAGTATCCCGTCCCCGAGCTACAGGGTACCTTCTTTTACGGACTACCATCCAGTCACCATAAAGCTGAACAGGAGAAGAAGCAGGGGAGGCAGGTTGAGCCACGCCTGCTTCCGGTGAAGATTCAGGAACAAAGCCCCCAACATCAGGGCAAGAATCCTTGGTTTGGCCATAAAACCCACACTGATAACAGATCTTATGAAGGCCTTCATATTCGACCAAGTAATCTATGCCATCAATTTGAATTTTCGGGATAAGTGGCTTAGCCAGGTCCACCTCAACACAGAAGCGTGCAAAACGACATCTTTTTCCTTGTAATGTATTTGCATCCAAACGCTTTGGGGTCCTAAAAGCCTTTGTTAATGTGTACAAAACATCTACATTGTAATATTCCAAAGCCAATTCGGACAATCGAATCCATACATGTAAATTTTTGGCTTAAGAATATTAACAAAAAACTGTTTATAAATTTAAAAGTTATATCAAAAAGTTCAATAATCAAAGGTTTAACTAAAAAAATATAATTAAAAGATTAAAAATACAGTTGTCCAGCCATATCATTGAAAGTAAAGTTCTAAATAGCCTTTAGATCTCAGAAGAAAAACCAATAACATCGCTCCACGTGGTATGCCGCCCTAAATTACAACGATATTAACTGACTCCTATCAACCTGATCTACTGGGTCCCACCTGCCAACCAATAACCTCCGTTTGATCTAGTGTCAGGAAATATACTTACGGTCCCATTTTGAGCACTTGTCAAACGCACTCGCCTGTGAAAAAGGAAAAACAGAGGAGGCGCACTTCACCTGTTTGATACTCAGCCTTTTGTGAATCGTGGTTCTCTGTTCTTCTTTAAGGATCTGGGTTTTGTTGCTTTAGATTAAATGGTCTCCTTCTTGCACTTGTTTGATTTGCTTTACTCTTCAATTAATCTCATTATCTTTGCCTTAACCTTTTTTTCCTTTGTAATATATCTTATCATCACTTGAAAGTGACTTAAAGCTCCATGCTTGCTGCCACTTATTGTTTCCCTTTCAATGAGTTCTGTTATTTCTTGTTCTCAGTTTTAATTTCTTGATTTTATTCTGTTTAGAGCTTGATCAGCTCAATAACTTAGCGTTGACCTCGTAACTTCCATTGTCACAGCTATTTCTTTTAACGTTAACCTCTAAAAGCACAAACTTCTGGGATTAGGGTTTGTTGCTTCCTGATATTTTTTATGTTGACTAATTTTTTTTTTTTGGGTAATGGAAAGAACCTTTTAAGTCATTCACCGGTGATCTATCATTTGCTCTGATTCCTCCAAACTTGAGTGTTGTGTTCTTGTGGGAGGTCTGTGTCAACTGTCGATGGATAAGGACGCTAAGGATGCTAATGGGTTGAAAAATGATGATTTGGTACGTGTGGACGGTTCAAAAGTTGAGGATAAGACTGATGATGTAGAAGACGACAGCGAGTCTAATTCCTTGTTGCCTCCTAGGAGAGGTGGGATGTCAAGAAACTCGGACAAAGTCCGCAGAAAGGTTCAATGGAATGATAAGAACGGGCATAAGCTAGTGGAGGTAGTGGAGTTTGAACCAAGGTAAATCCTATTTTCTCTTGGAGGCTGTGAATCTCTTTTGTTGTTTGGTTTGGCTTCGACTTGTGCTTCTTTTGCAGTCAATGCTTACTTTATTAAATTGCTTGTTTTTTTTTTAATTTTTATATAATAAATGTGTTATTAGTTATAAACTGATTTAATTTGAATGCTAATTATATAAGCTTCTGCTAAGCTGGTAAATCGGGAGCTTATCTGGGATCTAAATTCCTTACATTGTTAGTATCTCTATTACTTTTTATGTTTTGAGAATTCAGAGTTACTATCTTTCTCTTCTATAGACTCCTATTAGCATGTGCTATCTAGTGAATAGGACATCAAGAGCTTGATAAGGGTTTCTACTTCAGGGTTATTCCCACTAGTAGAAATTTGATGCTATTAATATGGAGTTGGTATAACTCTGAATGATGTACTTCAAGCCAAGGACATCATCTTCTGTTTTTTCACCATTTAAACCTTGTGCACTTGCTATCCAATTGCAAGTCTCTTTCTCAGGCCCATACACATTTAATTGCTAACAGTACCTCCTTACTTCATCTTGAGTAACTATTGTAAATCATGGCGGAAATTGAGCCTATGCATGTCCTAGCCAGGGAGAGTAATTCTTGATATTCTTGTAATACACATTAAGAAAATCTCATGTCAAGACTACGTAACTCTTTCGTCAAGATATTTGACATTTTTAATAACTCACAATTGGTGAGTCCTCTAGATCTTGTTTCTGCTGGAACCATCATGAAACTTATATAGATTTTACATACATGAAACTTTTATAGATTTTACATTGCTCCTTTTGATGCTTGATCTCAATTAGTTGCTTTTGTAATCGTCCTGTTTTTTGGAATTCACAAGCTTTGGTGTCATTCCTTGGACTGCAGTTTAGGGTTAAGCATCCCCCCTTGATGTGAATTGACGGTCATTTTGTTTTCTCATGCTAACTACAGTATGCTGCATTCTTAATCATTATCCTGAAACAAGGAAAAGTTCGTGACTATGAATAAATTGTTATTGAGTGATATTTTTATAATTGGCAAGTGCTAACTACAATTCCATTGAAATAAGGCTTATGTAGCCACAAATATGCATATATACATCTCAAATGTGAAAATTCCTTAGATAAGAAAAGAAAAGAATTGCAAAATATTTAGTATAATATGATTGCCTACTACATCATAATGTTGTCAAGTTGAGAAAGGCTGCAATGTATGAGTTAACAATTGTTATTTGTTTATTCTCGTAAGATAATTAATTGAAATGTTGCAATTTTTAATGACTAGAGAAAGCGGATATTTCATTATACAATTTACTTCAAACAAATTATGAGTTTGATTTTAGCTACAGATTTGCAGAGTGAGACATATGACTTGATGTAACTGAGCTAATATGAATATAAAACATACATATGCATGTAACCGTATACTCCTTTCTCTTTTTGCTTATTTGTCACTACCTTTCAACAAATGTGAGTTAACAGATGAAGTAATATCTATAATGATCTCATTGATATATGTATCATGCCCTCATAGATTTCTCCTTTTTCCTCTACATAAGCTGCACATCAAAATGTTCTTCTTAGTAGGCATGATTTTTGTGTTGTGGTTTTGCTACCATCCATTGCTCCTCTGATACCACTATAGTCATGTTGATGCAAAAGAACTTAAAGTCTATAAAAGAAATAAAAGACAAAAGATTATTCAACCACAAGCTTTTATTTAGTGGGATGAGGATTGGGAATTGAGTTGATATAAAAAATAATGGCTAAAATTTAGATTATATTAGGATTCTTTATTAGATAGGAAGTAGTAGTAAGTTAAATATGTTATCTTAATTGTTTAGGACTTATAGACTATTAAAATATGATTTAAATTTGTTAGGAATACTTTCCTACTAGAATAAGAGTTCTAAAAATTTTGCTATAAAAATGTGTGTATTTGGCCCTTGAATAACAAGCAGTCTAAAAGTTTTCTATGAACTTGAGCTTTCAATTAGAAGGTGTGAAACTTTCTTATAAGAGTTATTCTTGAACCTTAGGAGTGATTCTTAGTTTTCTACTCTCCATTTTGTGTTCCTTACTAAATTCTATCAAACTTAGCCTAAATTACAATCATCTTAAACCTAAATTTCAACTATATTAGACCCTGAAATTCTAAACCTAAATTTTCAATAATCAAACCCTAAAAATGTAACTATACTAATTCTAAAATTTCAGCATTCTTAGCTGAAATCCAAACTTGAAACTTGATATTTTAGTAGTCTAATATCAGTCATATTTCCTAAAATTGTAAGTTTTAGCTATTAGTTGATACTTCTTCTCTTTATCCTACATCAATTTGTATCAGAGTTTTGGTTCACAAAGATGACACGTAGTAAAAGGGCATATAGAAGAATATTCAGTGACCTAGAGCAAGATGAAATACTTCTAAATGTTGCAAAAAAAATTGGGCATCGATGATCCCCATTCATATGGAGCCCCAAAACACCAACATACATGTAACAACTTCCATAAAAAACCATGTTCGACAAATTTTGGAGAGGTTAGACAACCTTGACATACATTCCCTAAAATACAGAAATCCCACAAGAAATAATTATAACAACCAACAACCTATACTTGATGTTGAACATGAAGAACGTGGTGATAAGTAAGAAGAAGAGACTGATATTGATCAACAACACTCATTGTATGAGAAAATCTTTGCTGAAAAATCATGTGCTGATTTTGATTCCTCAAATTTAGTAGATCAATTCGAATCTTCGAGCCTACATTTAGAAGGTGCTTAAGTACTTAATGATATGTAGAGTTTGGCAATGGAAGATGATCATGACATGGAGAGTTTGATAGTAAGAGACGATCAAAGCGTTAAAGATGAATAAAACTAGAACAAAGTGGATTCTTTGGCAAACCCTAAAGTTGAAATAATTGAACAACAAGTTGTTATAGGTCTTATGAGAGAACCAACCCCAAAAGCTAGCTTGAAGGGTGGGAGAGCTCATAAGCCTATAAACTCCA
>JANZLH020000430.1:377539-401464 GCA_026770325.2 Erythroxylum fimbriatum
GATTCGGGAGAAATGTCACCCTTTAGTCACCTTGTGTCCGTCAAACGGACACGCCTGTCCGTTTGATGGACAGGTTCGGGTGAAACAATGTGCATAGCCACCTCGTGTCCGTCACACGGACACGCCTGTCCGTTTAACTGACAGGTTCGGGTGGAATAGTGCCAATTGTCCAGTTCATGTCCGTTTAACGGACACTCTCGGGTAAAATGGTACCCAAGTCCAGTTCATGTCCGTTTAACGGACATGGGTTAAAAAGTCAATATGATGAAATTTTCAAGAGCAGTTAGGGTCTAAGCCTTAATCAGCATATGCTCACCACCAATGTGAGTTAGCAGTCAGTGTCAGATCTAAGGTTCAGCAAGGCAGCAGGTCTCGGGAATAGGTCTCAGCAAGGCCCACCTCCTGGGACCGTCGGGCTTCGGAAATGGGGTCCGACATTTTACCTATTACAGATCAATATAATGATACACGGGTATAATCTTAAACACATGTAATTTTGTTACAAAGGAAACAGAGAATGAAACCAAATTGAATTCTGTGGATATTTGGACAAGCAACAAACCCAGAACTCAATAGAACGTTTAATAAGATAAAGTCTCGACCTTTACTAGAAAACAAGAACTCTTAAACAAAACCCATAAAGTAGAAAAACCGATTCTCACTTACAAACATCGCTTTATCAACCATTTCCGTCACTTTCCTGGGAAGATGAAAGGTGAAACCTGACTCTATAAAAGTGTAACGTATCCAAGTATCTAAACCTAGTCGCCCCTATGGCATCTGAGGTTCCCAGTCCCCTTATAACTGTTATACATAATCTAATGTTGTGCTAATTTCTAGTTTGAGAGAATCGTGTAGAAAGTGAAGGATAGAAGGTTCAAGAGATTAGAGAGATTAGAGAGAGAGAGAAAGATACACAGAATCACTTAGAGGGAGAAAGAGGGAATCAAATCACATTCGGTTATTACATGCCATATTCCGATTACAACGCAATATATATATATGCTGGTATACGGTATAGTGGTCTAAGGCGTATGCCAACAATAGTAGACCTCCATTAAAACTCAACGTATTGCTAACAATTAACGACTAGTGCCTCCCTTGTCTTCTTCACGATTCTCTGCAACAATTAATTGTTATAGGTCTTATGAGAGAACCAACCCCAAAAGCTAGGTTGAAGGGTGGGAGAGCTCATAAGCCTATAAACTCCACATTAGTTCCTTTTATTACCGATGTGGGACATTTTAAACCGTAACACAAGTTCAAACACTTAAACTGCAAGCTGAAACGATAGTGTAACAGGTTGAAAAAATAGGACAACAAGCTAAAATAACAGAATATGGAGCTGAAAAGATTAACCAACAATTACTTGAGGTTTCGAAACTTGTTGGTTTAAAACTTAAGTGATATCATTGGTGTTGTTGATGAAGATTGTGTTGTAGTGGCTAATGAGGAGAAGTAGACTTGGATGAAGATGCACAATAAGTACAACATAGGAACAAGGAAGAAGCTGTGAGTGCACTTGCAAAGTCAAAATTCAGCAATGTTAACAAGTTAGTGCATATAACTACATGAAGCAACACTAAGTATAATCTTGATGCCTATATTGTAGAGAAGCCATGTGATTTCATGATGAAACCATTTGCAAATATATTGTTTAAGACTTATGATGTTGTCCACATTGCTAAACTATTCTTCAAAGAGGTTGTATGTCTCCAAGAATTACCTTTAACCATCATATCTAATCATGACGTGAAGTTTATGAGTTATTTTTGGAGAACTCTATGGAAAATATTGAACATTAAGCTTCAATTTTCAAGTTCTTTTTATCCCCAAACTGATGGACAAACAAAGGTGAAAAATATAAGCAGAAATTTGTTATGATTTTTGGTTGGGGACTATGTGAAAAATTAGGACCTAATTATTCTTATGGCATAATTTGTATACAACAGTTCTATAAATAGGTTAACTAGTAAGAGTCCTTTTGAGATAGTCTCAGGAGTTCAACCAAGGAGGCTTATTGATTTGGTTCCTTTACCATAAAAAATACGAGTTGAGTTGAAGCCAAAATTTTTGCATAGCTCATGAGAGACATCTTTGATGAGATACAACGAAAGATAACAACCAACAATTTGTCTTATAAAGATCATGATAATCAATATTATCAAGTGCTGGAATTCAATGAAAAGGGGATATGGTGATGGTTAGAATTCGTCCAAAGCATTTTTTAAAGGAAAATATAAGAAACTTCATTCATGGAATGTCAAACCTTATAAGATCATTAAAAAAATAAGTGTTAATGCTTAGGTTTTGGAATTACCCAGTGATATGGAAATTAGTAATATCTTTAATATTGCGGACTTAACTATTTATCAAAGATATGATGATATGCAATCTCCAATTGCGACTGTGAGAATTCCAGCCATTTCTCATCTTAAAGAGGAGATAGACAATGTTCTTGATGATCAAAATTGTAGGCACAGGAGATGGAGAATATCGACAATTTCTTGTCAAGTGGAAAGGAAGACTGAATTTTGACAATACGTGAATTTTATAATCTGAAAGTTGAATCTAGACATATATGATCAGTATTTATCATATTCTCGAGGACGAATTTAGACAAGTCGGGAAGAATTGATGCAAAAGAACTTAAAGTCTATAAAAGAAATAAAAGAGAAAATATTAGTCAACCACAAACTTTAATTTGATGGAATGAGAATTGGGAATTGAGTTGACATCAAAGATAAGGGCTGAAATTTAAATTATGTTAGGATTTCTTATGAGATAGGAAGTAACATTAAATTAAATACGTTATTCTATTTTAGATATATTTCCTAGTTGTTTAGAACTCATAGGATTTTTATTATAATAGGATTTAAATTTGTTAGGAGCCCTTTCCTACTAGAATAAGGGTTCTAAAAACTTCTCTATAAATATGTGTGTATTCAACCCTTCAATAACAAGCAATCTAAAATTTTTCTGAAAACTTGAGTTTTCAACTAGAAGGTGTGAAGCTTTCTTTTTAAGAGTGATTCTTAGACACTAAGAGTGATTCCTTGTTGACTACTCTCCATTACCTAACCTAAATTTCGACCATCTTAAACCTAAATTTCATCTATATTAAAATATGAAATTCTAAGCCTAAATTTTCAGTAATCATCTAAAAACTCAATTATACCAAATCTGAAATTTCAGCTTTTTTTAAGCCAAAATCCAAACCCTAAACTTGATATTCCAACAGTCTAATATCAATCATATTTTTTAATATTGTGAGTTTTACCTACTAGTTGATACTTCCTCTATTTGTCTTACATCACCTGTATTTTGTTATTGCCAAGGAGACATAAACTAGGCCTAATAATGCAGTGCTAGAATTGACAGTAGGGAGATATATTCTACTTGGAACCTTCAAATCAAGTGCTGGTAGTCTGGATTCTTTGTTTGTAGTAATAATCTCTTCTTATAGTATTCAAATTCTTTGGGCTTAAATATAGTATTAAGGTTTTCTAATAATAGCTGCATGAAGTGTGGAACACTTAAAATTGGACCTTGGTTAGGTACTAAGATTTTGTTGTTTGTTGTTCAATCAGTACATTAGTGACCTTTCAAAAGGCTGGACAAACTTGTAGTTCTTCAAATTATGCATTTATTGGCATCCAAGTATGAAAATTTGTCAACTTATATCCTAGAGGCAAACTTTTCATTACCTGATGTCGTTTGAATAAATGTTTATGGATTTGATGTTACTACGTGTTACATTTCTCAAATCAGTATTTTTCATCTTGTGACTGCAGCGATGTTAGTGATTCTGATGAGGACTCGGATCCTTGTATCTGTACCATAATGTAGATGCTCTAGTGCAACAAGTTTGAAGATATCTCTGGGACAACCCAGCACGGCATTCTGTTTAGCAACGATTTCAGCCCGGGTGTCAAAAAGCTTGCTTTAACCTTTGCTTCAAGGAGATAAGGCCCCAATTACTGACTCAAGATTTTCTTACCTGGATATTATGGTGAATTTTCTCACGAGAAGCTTATCCCCGTAATTGAAGATAACAATTTCAGCCCTAAGCTTACATGATATTTATCAGTCAGACAACAATTTCTGCTTGATTCATGTAGTTAACGTCTTCCCAACTTTGTGTGTTATATCTTGAAAACTTAGCAACTACTTGGCTAATTTCTTATTTCTGCCACAAAGTTGTTTTGGAAACTAGTGTATCTTTCCCAGATCATACAAGGAACATTGCAGACTCTAGATCGGATATCAGAAACATGATATAGACATCAATTCTGCTGTATTTATCAGATCTTTACTCCTCATTTCTATTTCCTATTTGATATGACCTTTTATGTGGAGTATGTTGAAATATACTGATCCTCAGTTTCACCACTATTGTGGAGCTTTACTAATTCATTTCCTACGGATCTGAACTTTAGAATTTTGTAGTTAGTTGGCGGATGGAACTTTCTTCAATCCATATGCATAAATTCCGCTATATTGCTTGTATCAATGGATCCAAAGGAAGAATTTACTTGTACCAAATAATTGTTCGATACTGTAACACATACCTGACTTCCACCATCTAGCAACTTGCTTCGGTCACTTTGCTTCTATGAGATTAGGATCCCTGAAAGTAATGCAGCATAATATCTTTGCCAGCTGTCTTCTATGTAATCAGACAAAGATTGAACAATAAAATGCGGGGCATACATTCCACCACTATGTTTCAATCATGGAAGAGCTTTGTAAGATAAAGAATATAAATTTAGCACTTGAAATTGTCATCACTTTGAAACATAAACACTTGATGCTTATATGGTCTGTTTACAACTTTCTTTTTTTCAGAATTAGAAAAAATAAAGAATTACAAACAAGAAAATAAATAACATCATGGCTTTCCTTCTCACACTATAGAGCTCTTCCCTAACACAAGAATCATTTTCCAAGAATTTTAGGACGAAGTGGATCAAAGAATCAGCAACACACAGAATCAAGAAAACACAAACTGTATCACACTCTACATTTAAGCAAAACAAAAGTACAAGAGGCACTTCTGCTGCTTTTTATGGCAACGACATCAATTCCAAACCTTCAAGAACAACCACCTTTCCCTTTTCTCTTTTTGGTAGTTTCAACCAACTCTTTATAGTTTTGATATGTAAGTTTGCTATCGCGCCTCCAAATTGGTGATATCTAATATAGGCATATCATCTCTGTTTCTCCAGGAATATGTACTGTCAAAAACAGCTCCCTTTGAAGGGATGGTCTCAACAGGGTTTATGGATTTTGTTGTGGATTCAGCACTCAACTTGCAAGTATCAGGGAAAACTAACCAGTTGGAGAGGCTGGACTCGACTGGGATTTCCTGGATTATGGGTCTGGACTGGCTAATATTTGAGGTTGAAGTAAAGGGATTGTTTGCTTGTTGCTCTAATGTTAAATTCTCTTTACTCTTGTCCTTTACTATGAGCTTACTTCTTGCCTTCATTGCCTTCCATTGACTTAGATTTTCAACAGGATTCAGAACAGAGTGAACATATTGACCCCTGTTTCTAGCATTTGGAGTAAATCCCAGAGACCCAAGTGCCCCTTGATTTGAATCAACAAGGGAACTTAGCTCTTCAATTGAAAAATCTCGCTTCTGTGAATCCTTAAGCTGCCTGGAAATTTCTTCTACGCTTAACCTGAAGTGGTTAATATCACCATCATAAACCCAGTCATCTCCATCAAAGCCATCACTACCATCATCATCATCATCCAAATCGCTTTCTTCAAAAGCTATTTCATCCTCCTCATTATAGCTGTCTAAGTAGTTTCTATATCTATAATTTTGTGGATAAGATGCCGATTTCGTCCCATTTGAATCCCCTTCAGAGATAGAAGAAGCTGCTTCGCCAGTATTTTCTTTCTTTTCCTCCTCATCACTTTCTTCTGCTGGGATCGGTTCATAAGCCTGCACATTCAAGTTGAAACTAACTTTCTTTCTAATTTTGCAGTTCAAGGACTCCTTGGGCTTTTTCCTGCACAAAAAAGAATCCCACCCAGAAGCAAAGTCAATGCCAAGAACATACACAAACATTCTAATGAAGGCCAAATTCCATGAGAGAACAAAATGAACTAACCTGATCTCTGAATCTGAGTTTGTGGGCACTTCTGTTTGGTCAATACAAGAAGAAACATTATCCAGAGGTTCATAGTTGCCAATCCTCTGCCACAAAGAGAGAAAGTAACAATCTTTAATGGGGCTTGATTATGACAGTCTAAACTTCCAAAATCACAAATACTTAAACCACCAATAAAAAAAAAAATCTCACTTTATCTCCAAACAGAACTTTGCTGGGCGGTTTTCGACGCTTCCGCTTGGAAGAAAAGCCAAAACAGCCGAGAAAGAAACAACCCATTAAGATACCTTCCGTAACGTAAACTCTCCAATAAAGGAGGGGGTGTGTTGGGTTGATGTGTAAGGGTAAGGAAGGAGGAATTTGAAGACAGTGGTTGGCTCCAATGTTATTTTGAAAATTGGAACCGTTGGGATGGGAGGGACTGCAATGATTGTGGAAGATGACACGAGTTCATAAAATATTAAACCCGAAAGGACAAAGGGACAGACACAAGAAGAAGAGGTCTCACCTTTTGTCCCATCCGATTTTGTAAACTTTTGTATTATTTGCATTTGCGGATGCGGCTCGTGACATTTTGTTTTTGCTGCGTCGGTTAAATCTAATTTCTCTTTTCTTTTTAACGGTAACTGTTAACGGAGATTTGCTTTCACTTTTATTTTTTAAATCAAGTAAAAAGAGTTGTTAAACTGAACCTTTCTATTTTAATTTATTCTTATAAAAAATAAAATCTGATTTTGATATTCACTAAATAAGTATTAGTAATATAATTCAACTATTCTAATAATTTTATAATTTTATTTTCATTCATATGTGTGCAGGGAGGTAGCCACCCTTGGCCCAGTGGGGCACTGGGCCCGACGAAAATTTAAAAAAAGTTATTTTTTTTAATTTTTAATTTTTTTTCTATATAAAAATATAATTTTTAGAGTTTGGGCCCCCCAAAATTTTTAAAAAATTTGTTTTGGGCCCCCCTATATTTTTTAGCTGGCTACGTCACTGTATGTGTGAGTCATTTGGAAACAACATCTCCACTAGTTAGAGGCAGAGATTTCATATTATTAAATTTTGGTTCCTTTGTTTGTCCCATATTGGTTGGGGAAAATAATTGAGACAAGGCTCTTGCCTATATAAGGAGGTTGTACCTCCTTGATTAATGTACCAATACAAAGTCAAAGATTTGTATGATAAGTCTGATTATAGTTAAATTCCTCTTTTGATATGAGAGTTGGAGAGTTTGTTTTTGGTATTTTTTTGTGGGTGTGTTGGTGTATTGGGGATTGTGTGAGAGGAAAATTTGTGTGATTGTAAGGATTTTTCACATAATAGATTTTCTTCTCGTGCCCGTGTTTTTTTTTTCCGGTTTAGGAGTTTCCACGTAAATTTTCTTGTGTTGTTATTATTTCTCTATTTTTTGATATTTTTGTCTATAAAATATCCTTGGGTATGAGTTCGGAAGGTCTAAATTTCCAACACATAAAAATATTATTATTTTAAGTTTTGATCCCGTGAAATTTTTTTTGCTCTTATTAATTTAATTCAGTAATATAAGAGTACTTTAAATATTTTATTCCCACTAAAAAACTCAGTAATATAAGAGTACTTTAAATATTTTGCCTCCACTCAAAAAAAATTCTGGATTCCTCCCTAGTTGGAGGTAAGATTGCGTATTACTAGATCTCCATAGACCCTACGTCCAACGGAAATTATCCTGGATATTGTTATTATTATTGTTGTTATTGTTAATAATGTTATAATTATTTAAGGTTTAATATAAAATAAAATTTTCAAATATAGACTTACAAGCCACTTATATACCTAATTATTTTATTTTAAGGTTAATTACAAAAAAATCTCAAACTTTACTCAATTTTGTTATTATAGCTCGAACTTAAAAAAATAGTAATTAAATACTCAAATTTTCAATTTTTTTCAATTCTAACCCAATATTAGTATTTTTGTTAGTGTTGCTGACATGACTTGTCACATAAGACAGAAATCTTAAACACTTGTATATTTCAGACTTAATTAAACTAACTAATTAAGTTTTATTAAGTTATTTGTTTAACTAAACTACATTATTTTCAGATGAAGAAAGCTCTGGGGTAGCATTTTAGTATCCTCCAAATCTACCGACTCATAGAACTTGTCATCATCGTTATTTCTCTCATTCAAATTCGACACTTGAGAAAATGACAAAAAATCCTCTAAGCTCTTCAATTTCTCCTTAGGAATATCAGACAACGACTGCCTCTTAACACACTCAACATATTCTCCCACCACATATACTTTAAAAATAATCCTACCATGATTCACAAACTCTTGGAATACAATTGACAGTTTTAGCTTGTTCAACCCTTGTGGTTAAAGAACGATTCTATTTTGTGAGACTTCGTGCTGCCATTAGCGATTAGTAGCTTCGTAATCACTTGATACTTGAAAAACTCCCAAGGCTGGGTATCAAACAACATTTCCTTGTCATAAATCACAATCTATTTGGGAATTCCAAAGGAATCGTGATATGTCCGCATGGAGTCGCCTGGGCCATGCACACGTGACACTGGGTTGGTGGCCATGTATGTGTGATCTTGGTGTGATCTTTCACGTGGGAATCAGGAGGAGTTTACGTGCAAGCTTGCTAGTTAAGTTTCCTTAAGAATAGGGCAAGTCGTTGAGTTTGTTTAGGAGCCTGTTACTGTGTTATGTTATTTTTACTTTGAAACTCTGTTTTGCTTATTAAAATATTCATATTTCAATATGAAATTATATTAATAACATTCATATATAATTGACTTATATCAGGAATGTACTTCAAAGATTTATTGTTACAAGTTCACTATTAATAGATTAATTAATTGAGATACATTAAACAATTTTTAAATTTTAATATACATTAATTATATAACCTAATACCTATGAATTTAACACTACTAATTGTACTTGAATTAAAACGAGTAATTTAATAAATTTATAATCATCTTATATTTGAGGAAAAATTAGGTCGAATATCCTTACACTTTGAATTGTATATTCCTCTAATTTGAGGCAAGTGTTGGATATTGACTAAAATTTGTCAACAATTATACAGGTTTACAATTTAGATTTAAAAATTTTAAAAATCATGTTTATGCAGTAGTCTATTGGATTGTTGAAGATGAATGTAAACGCAATGTATTTTGTATTATTCGTAATTAAAAAAAGAGAGAAGAGTATAGTATAAATTCTACTGATACGTGGAGTTTGGAGTTCAGTAATATATAACCCTACTCCTAATTAGTAGAGAAATTGTTTCCAGATAACTGCATAAAAGGATTATATTAGTCTTCAAAAACATTGACTTTTATTAAAATTTGAAAAAATATTATAACTTTAACCAATTAATTTTGTAGATATAATATCTTTGTTTGATAATATAAGTAGTCATCTATAATACTTATAGAATAAATATATTTGTGAAGATAATATAAAAGACTATTAGCAAATAAATTTTATTAAATTATGCATACTTAATCAAAATTATTACTAATAATATTACTGTAATTATTTTTAATTTAACACATTAAATTTATTCTTAAGATACAACTTTTATAAATGGAAAGTAGATATTTAATAATTCAAATATTTTGACTAAGCTTTTTGCATATACTTTTTTTTAGTACAATCCAATTTTTTTATCATGCAAAATTCTGATTAGACTCATAGTATAAAATTAATGTCTACTTTATTTGAGTTCAATTATATTAATTCTATAATATTAATAATTAATCATATTAATGACATTTGAAAAATATTTTTTGAATTAATAATAATCGAGAATAAGGAAACATTCTCCTTGATCATTTTAGAATATGAATCATGCATTGATCATTCAATTACTTTCATATGATTGATGCTATATTTAATTACTATCGATTGAGTTATCTTTGATTAGAATAAGTAATAAATAGTATTTAAACACATTAAATATGAGATACTTTGGAAATCTTAAGTTAAATAATTACTTATGCAAATGTTCTAAATAGAGTTATCATATATGTTTAATTCCGTGAACTTGTTCTCTAACAAGCACTCATATATTTATTTAAGTGTCTACATAATTTAATTTATTAAGGTCGACAACTTCTTTCATAAGAAAATATTAGAATTTTTAATATGGACAGAGTGTAGAGTCCGTGAACAAGAATTAAGCTTGGGTCAACTATCATCAAAATAACTAGAACTAGTCATTTGGATAGTTGATCGTTACTACTTATAAACCCTTTAATATTTGTATGTTTAGTCAATATAAAATATTCTATCACAAAGAAACAAAAAGTGAATTAGTGTTTTTTCGCATTATTAATATCCAATATCAATAGGAATAGAAATAACTTATAAAATAACACATAAATATAATATGAAACTCGTAATTATTTGAACGTGAAATTTAAGTAAACGTGAGAACACTATGTCAATGATTTAATATCACTATCGGTCAATTAGACTGTCCATTATTTAATATTATAATCCATCAATTATATTCTTTTTAAATCATTTATAGAAATAATAACTCAAGTTTAAATAACATGATAAACTTATCATTACAATTAAAAATGGGAGTAATTACTGTCAATAATTTAAGACTAATCTTATATTTAATAATTTTTATTTACTGAACTAATTTAAGTGATATTTAAATAAGTTGTAAATGCACTAAAATAGATAAAAAAATATCCTAAGCGATGAAGATATAACACATTATGAAGTTATTTTAATCTTTAATTTTAGTTTGAATTATGTTCTCTCATATATAAACTTAACTCATGTAAATTATTTATTTTATACATTTAATTTACTTTCTTCAAATGTTTAATAACTTTATTAATAAAATTTTTGTGTCCATTTTCTTAAATTTTTAAAAACTTAATCTATTTAAAATTTATCTTAATTTACTTTTTAATTTTAATTTTTATATTTAAATATTATCATTTAATCTTGTATAATATAATTTAGTTCTCACGTAATTTAAGCCAATAGCCTTCTGCGCATGAACAGAGAATATTATTATTATCATCACGTGCAGATCGCGTGACAAAGCTTACGAAAGGAGAGGCGCCTACTGAGTGCCAGGTTAACTTCGAGGACCCCCATCAAAATCTCAAGAAATCTCCACCGTACACGTAAATCTACGTTAAGAAATCTGCACCGGTGGTATCACAGACCTAACGTACTACCTCCCGCGTGTCCAAACGTTGATTTATCTTTTTCGTCACCTATTGGCTGCTTTTTTTCTCTGTCACCCTCTCGTCGCCCCCAAAGGCTCAAACCCTTTCCTTTTCGTCCCAAACCCCGCAAAGCCCCTCCACAATTCTCCATTTCCTAGTTGCGGAGGGATTTCATATCCCGTTTTTTTTATATTTATATACGTATTTTTATTATGGATTCAGATCAGGGCAAGCTTTTTATTGGTGGGATTTCATGGGAGACGTCTGAGGATAAGCTCAAAGACTACTTCTCCCAGTACGGTGACGTTCTTCAGGCCGTGGTCATGAGAGACAAGACCACTGGCAGACCGAGAGGCTTTGGCTTTGTCGTGTTTTCAGATCCCTCTATACTTGATAGGGTTCTTCAAGATAAGCACACTATTGATGGTAGAACGGTGAGGGAAAGATTCCATTTTTGTTCCTTTTTTTAGGGTTTTATTGGTGGGTTTTCGTTTTCAGGTTTGGGTGTACGTGGGGGTATTAATAGATGTGTTGATTTTTTTGGTAATGGTTTCTTTGTTTGAGGGAATCTTGGAACTTTTCTTCTTTTTGAACTGTGGGTTCTGTCTTGTTTTTCATTCTATTAGCGGTTTATTAGTTCGTGCCCTCCATGTTGTTTTTCGTTCATTTCAAATGGAGGTTAAGCTGGAAATGAGGATTCAACTTGTTTCTGCTGCTTTGTATATCTGTAGTGAACTTTAGGTTTTTGGGATTTTCATATATTGAATCCTGTCTTGTAAGCATTGCTAGTGGTTCTTTTGAGTTTCTATTGCTTATTATCTCTTTGTTTCAGCGTCAATGCTGGATTGAAGTTTTCCATTCTGTCGAATGATGGTCTATTGGAGTAGTTCAATTATCCTTTCATGCTTATTACTGGGATGATAATGAATCATTTGTCGGTGCTGTTAGATATTACTGTTTAAGGATGCTTGATGATATTTTGTGGCTCTTTCCTTATTGTATTTCTTTGCTTCTAACTTTGCAGCTTAATTTACCCTCATCATGCTTATTTGTCACATTCTGGCTGTTATGATTGATTTGCGATGATCTCTTATGGCAATCTTTAAAAGTTTGTGATCATTTCTTGTGGAGTTGATTTTGATTGCTTTCTTAATTTTTCACTGGAGCGTTCTGAGATGAATTTCATGGATAAAGGAAAATAACTTCGTGTTCATGAATTTCTCCAGTTGTCTGTTTCTTTATCTGAATTAGTTTTCAGCATTTTGTGGATGTGATGCTGACGATAAAATTATTGACACTTCCATATTTTCATTTCAACATTGGTTTCTCAAAACTACTTTAGATATTTGAACTAGTGAGTTTAGAAACTCAGCATTGTATTACTGTAGGATATTTATTAGTTATTACCTTTGGAATTGACTACAAAATTGTAAAGCATTTGTTTGCTTAAACAAATGAAAAATATCAGTAAATGTTAACGTGGTCATTTGGATCAAATAGATTTATACTTGGGCCTTCAATTCATACTTATTCTTAAGACCATTAAGATCTGTACTTGATTTTTGGTGTCCATTGTTACTTATCGTGTTTAATGAAGTGCTCATCTTTGCTATCGCAAGCACTTCTTGTTATGCCATTGCACGCACGTTAATGTATTTGTATGATAGTGAAGCTGATTTCTGCTAGCAATCCTAAATTGTTGTTATAATATCATATGGTTATTATATACACATTTTCAGATGAGTGTCTAGTTTATTACAACTCCTGCTAAATGTTTTTTGCAGCTCAAGTCCTTTAAAAATTTGAACTCTGGTGAAGAACTTCTCATGTCATTTCTCACATTAGTGATTTTTTTTTGAGATAGAGAAGGCATAAAATCAAAGCAATGTTGCATGGTGTGGCAATGTTCCTGCGTCTGGATTTAAGTTTTTACCTCTCTTATTCACCCACTTTCTTTGATTTTCCAGGTTGATGCAAAGAGGGCGTTATCACGAGAAGAGCAGCAAACTACTGGCAGAGTTGGAAACCTGAATAGTGCTAGAAATGTTGGCAATGGTGGAAATATAAGAACCAAGAAGATTTTTGTTGGAGGACTGCCTCCCACTCTAACTGAAGAAGGGTTCCGCCAGTATTTTGAAGCTTATGGCCATGTCACTGATGTAGTAATAATGTATGACCAGAATACCCAACGGCCTCGTGGATTTGGATTTATTTCCTTTGACACTGAAGATGCAGTTGATCGGGTTTTACAAAAAACATTTCATGATTTGAATGGTAAGCAAGTTGAAGTGAAACAGGCACTTCCTAAGGACTCTAATCCTGGTGGAGGCCGAGGTTTGGGTGGTGGCTCTTTTGGCGGTAGCAGCGGCAACAGCGGCAGCGGCTATCAGGGATATGGTAGTTCTGGTAACAATTCAAGCTCCTATGATGGCCGGATGGATTCAAACAGGTATATGCAGCCTCAGGGGTCTGGAGGTGGTTATCCTCCTTATGGTTCATCTGGATATGGTGCAACTGGCTATGGATATGGTCCTGCAAATAATGGTGTTGGTTACGGTGGTTATGGGAGTTATGGCAGTGCAAGTGCTGGATATGGAGCACCTGCTGGTGCAGCCTATGGGAACCCAAATGTAGGGAATGCTGGGTATGCAAGTGGTCCAGCTGGTGCCCATAGAAGTTCATGGAGCAGTCAAGCTCCTTCTAGTTATGGTGGAATGGGATATGGAAATGCTACTTCATGGGGTACTCCAAATACTGGTGGTGGTGGTGGTGGACCTGTTTCAGCACCAACTGGTCAATCTCCAAGTGGGGTAACTGGTTATGGGAGTCAGGGTTATGGGTATGCTAACTACAGTAGTAACGATGGATCTTACGGAAATCCATATGGTGCTATGGGAGGTCGTTCTGGGGGTCCTTCAAACAGTAATTTAGGTGGTCAAGGTTCAGGTGACTTGCAAGGGACTGGATACATGGGAAGTGGCTATAGTGATGCAAATGGAAATTCAGGTTATGGCAATGCAGCATGGAGATCTGATCCATCGCAAGCTTCTGGAAATTATGGGGCATCTCAAGGAAGTGGTGCTCATGGTCAAGTTGGGTATGCTGGATATGGTGGTGCTCAAAGCCGGCAAGCACAACAACAGTGATTTTGACTCTTCAAGGCCTTCATCATCCTTTTGTGACTTCCTCCTGCCTTCTCTTTGAGGTCTTTTGATGATTTCTTGTTCACAACAACAGGGGAGATGTCTCAATTGAATGGTGATGCGTTTATAGGCCTGGTTGGATTGCTTGAATCCTAGTAGTTTGCAATATTTTGCTAGTCTATAATAAGTAGTTCAAGGCATACTAGCTGCCCTCTTTATTTATCTACTTTTTTGTTGAGTGTAGTTCTAAAATTTGGCATGCTTATAATTTGTGCTAGCAGTTTGGAACTTTGTTATCTGTGTTAAGTCTTCAACCTATTGTGATAATGAATAGTTCTGTTCATCTGATTGTAGCTGAGAATTTTGTTATGTGCATCTCAATTGTTCACTTTCTTGGCCTTCCACTAAGAACGTGATGTTGTTGAGCTTTTAGATTGCATTTATGTATCATTAATTCAAGTATTTGTAAAGATGAACTGCAGGCTTCCTAGAGATAGAAGTTGAAGTTTGGGCAACTTGGGTTGGTCACTACATAGATTTGTAGTGATATTCGTAGTGGTAGTTGACGCATTGAGGATGGAATAATCATTTTCCCCCTGTATTTGCCCTTGTGTTGTACAGGAGGAGATGCTCGTATTATAAGATGGAGTCGAGTCTCCACTCATGGCTGAGCCCAAGCTTCATAGTGGTTGTGTGTGGATTGTGGGGTTTATTTCATCCTGGAATGCAATTGAAGAGGACTTGGTCGGTTGAAATTGTGTATTAGCCTGAATGGCCATTTTTTCGGCTAGGCGATATCAACAGTCAAATGTATCTTGCTGGCATTTCAAGTTATAAGTTTCTCAAAGATTCCAAATTTTGGTGGGCTGGTCGATTTTGTGAGGCAGACAGCTTGTGGCACGTTAAGCTGAGGAGTTAGTGTCATTTGTGTTGAGATCATGTTAGAACATAATTTTTTAGGCCATGTTATCTAATGGAGTAGATCAGTATGATTCCAAATGTTTAGAACACCAGGAACGCTGTTAAAAGAAGGTAGGCGTATGCAAATCTTGGTATGAGGTCAACTAGTTTTGTTACATTTATGGAAGGCTATTTAACAAAAAGGTTAGGCTATACATTTATACAATTTTCTTTTGAATTAACATCTTAATCACATTTTTTGAGGGTTATTATTATCCTTGATGTCCTTTACACCCGATGGGATTAGTATTGAGATTTCCTGGTCACAAAAGATGTCTTCTTTTTGGGTGCTTTAGAAAACAGGAAAGATTGTTTCTTGCTTGTTTCAACGTGAAATAGTTCCATTTGCTTGTGGGATCTTCAAGATTAGAAAGATGTTCTTGGTGTAGTAGCTGCTTGATTACCTTGAAGTGACTGCAATATCAAGCATTGCCGTGACTGATTCCAGGGATGCTGATAATTTCTGTTAAAGCTGAAGTAACAAAGGTCCTACCAGAATTTCCTCCAGGGAGGAGAGCTCCTACCAGAATTTCCTCCGGGGAGAAGAGCTCCTACCAGAATTTCCTCCGTTTATGAATAAGTACACATATGATATACTATTTTATAAAAAAACAGAGAATTATTAAAATTATTTGACAGGATACAAAGCTTGAGGGTTGCATATAATTTCTGGAAAGAATAAATCAATTGGAAGATGTGTAAATATATTAAAAAAAAGACACAAGGAAGTCAAAACAAGGGAAGCAAGTTATTTGCATTTATTCTCCAACTTCTTGTTCTTCCAAAACTTGGCAACAAGCTTGTATTTCTCTCCTCCTTCTGAGACTTGGCCATGTGCCTAAAGCCCTTTAAAGTCAAAAAACGAAGCTTTGTAACTGCACTTATTTGCATCAACGCTTGAATTGAGCATCAAAGCCTTGCATTTGCCTCTTTTCTTCTTCAAAACTCCTAAAGCCTTGTAATGCTTAACATTTGAACAATATTTGAAAACGAGCTATTTTCTTATTTGATATTTGCTTTTTATTTACTTTTGTTTATGTTGTGCCCCCTGTCAAGCTTTTATATTTACTTTAATATTAATATTTATCCTTTATATTTGCATATAACATCTCGTAGTGGTTAGCTCTACCGCCTATTAAGGTGTGATATTGTTTGTTTGCTTTAATATCCGTGTTATTATCTATATTGAGCATTATGAACTGTAAGGTTACTTCTTTATGACTAGAAAGTCACGAGTTTAAGTCACAAAAATAATTTCTTTGTAAATTACAAAGGAAAGACTGCATACAATTAGTGACCGTCTCTGAACCCTCACAAAACGAGGAGCCTTGTGCTTTGAGATTTTCCCTTTAGTGTTATAACTTGTAGTGATCGACTTTAGCACCTATTATGTTATGATATTCAATACTTGTTCTTATTGATTTAATTTGCTTTAATATTTACTTTATTTGCTTAATATTTACTTTATTCATGTTATCTTAATATTTAACAAAGCAATTTATAAAAAGATTAAATAGAGACCTTTGTAGGTTAGAAGAGCAACACTTAGAGCTCCTAAAATTTTAACAATCAGAAAGAAATTTTAACGATCAGAATAATTACACTAACACTTAATTGTATTCTTTAAGAGGACAACTCGTTATAATAGAGAAAAGTCTAGAAAATCCCACAGTGATAACCAAAACAGAGTTAGTTAAAACCTCCATCTTTAAGCCTTACGAAGTGTCCAACAATAATTTGAGACAATTTAGGAAAAAGAACAATGAAGAATTTCTCAACACCATTGAAAGCCAATTGAATAGGATTAATGAGAACATATCTTCTGATTCCCCAAAGTCTTTAACATCCCAAACTCTAAACGCCATCCAAACTAGTAGTCAAACTAGGATCAAAACGAGTATGTCCCAAGAAGTAAACATGATTGAGCAAGAAAGCAATAGTGAAGTCAAAGCCTTCAACCTCCTTCACCAATGATGAACAAACTCTATTGGTTACAAAAACCTTATTGTACAAAATCCATTACCCTGAAATAGACATAGATAAAAAAACACTTAACATCTTGCTACAAACTAGGCATAATGCTTCCTGTTTATGAATGGCATATCAAATGAATGTCCAAATACAATATTTTGAATGTGCTTCAACAAATGAAAATGGTAATCAATGCTTATAGAATCCAATTAGGAACCTCTGGCTATGCAATAGTTGGGCTCTTAACAGCCAAATTTTCTGGACAATTGAAATGTTGGTAGGATTAAGTTCTAACTAAATCCCAAGGATTAGATATCCTTAAACTTGTTAGGATGAATGAAGAAGGTGAAACAATTTTAGATGAAAATAGTGAGCCTATTTAGGATGCAATCCTAACATTAATCTTAGCAATCTCTTTACATTTCGTAGGAGACCCTTCGCATTTGAAAGATAAGAATGCTAAATTATTGTCAATTCTTAGGTGTTAAAAACTTTTCAATTTCAAATAGTATAAAGACACATTCTTAACTAGAATAATGCTTACAGAAGATTCAAATTAGCCATTTTGGAAGGATAAGTTCTTAGTAACATTACATCCTCTATAAGGTGAAAAGGTGATAAACAAAATTAGAGAAACCATTAATGACTAAATTCCCTGCAATAAATTAACCTATGGTGAGATTATTAGTTACACCCAATAAGAAACCCAAGCCCAATAGGAAATATATGAGTAAGCCCAAAAAATTTCATTCAACTTGAAAATTTAGAAACACAACAATATTTAATTAGGATAGCCCTTAAATTGACCAAAGACTTTAGTATAGATACTATAACATTATTTAGCATAGGAGCTGATTTAAATTATAATAAGCAAGGAATAATCCCTACAAAACCATTAAAAAAACAAAGAAAGAAACTCAATGCCTAGGATAAACCACAAAACTAATGCCTATATTTGTAAAAGACATACACCAGATGTTCATCTTAGGAACCCATTTCATAAAATTGATTACCCGTTATATTATAAATCATAATAACATCTCAACAAAAATTAATAACTCAAACATATCCGTGTACAAAGCACTCCACTTTACGAGGATAAGAGAGAATTATTAATATACGCAGTCTTTTTTTAGTCATTAAAGAATAATTTTTACCGATTATTCCAAGACTCTCCCTCTCAATATGGTATAATAAAATTATCACAGTAAAGTGAAAAATAAATAAGAATGGCCTGCAAAAATTAGAAGGTTTAATTTGTTGGCAAAGAATCAATATGGTGGAGGAAAGCCTCTGTAAGGATCGCCTAAAGCAGTGGCATTTCCAGGACGTGAAAATACGACCTATAAAACAAGCATTTATAGTTATTGAGTTGGATGTATGAAGAAAATATAAAATTCTATGTTTTTTGGTTGAATATGTTTGAGGTCCGACCATTAATCATGTATCTACCTGATAATTTCCAAGTGTACAAGTCTTGAAAGCAGCTGCACAGTAGTCAAAGTAGTACTCCCATGTCCGAATGAATTTTTCATCGAATCCCAGGTCCAGTATTTTCCTGAGAAAACAAAAGAAAATCAGAGAAACTGAGGAGGAAACCAGAAAAAGGAGGAACTTTGATAAGTGGTATCTTACTTCTTATTTTCCAAGAAATTTTTTCTCCAGTGTCCCAGAGTTTGGTAGTAGTGAATCCCTATATTTTCCACATGCTCCACACTAAGAATATGGAAATTCCAAGTGAGTAATTCATGTTAATTTCACGAAAGAAAATTGCAAGATTAAGCATTTACAGTTTACCAGAGTCTAGATGAATTAGCCATGGCTGATGTTATTCTAGTTAACGAAGGCAAGCATCCTCCAGGAAATATGTATTCCTTTATGAAATCTGAACTTCTCCTGTACTCATCATAGCGTTCTTCTGGTATAGATATGAACTAAAAGGAAAATCGATTAACAAATTTTGAGCACAAAAGATCACGTCTTTCCAAATATGACGTTGAAGATTATATTACCTGCAGAACTACGAGCCCATCTTCTGCTAATGCTGAATCACAACAACCAAAGAATTCCTCCATGTATTCGTGGCCAACAGCTTCTACCATTTCGCTGGAAAGAGCTCTCCAATCTCAATCTACTTGTTCCCATACCATGGTCACATATAGTTTTAGGATTTAAAGAGCTTACCAAGATATGATTCTGTCATATTTGTGGTTCTTAGGCAACTGGCGATAGTCACAGAGGAGAAACCTGATATGGTCCTGGTGACGAAAATGGTTAAGAGGGTTCATCTGAATAAGCATCAGATGCTAGGAACTATGAATATAGAGAAAAGGATAAGCTTCAGATAGATACCTGGAGGCCTGCTTCCTCGACTTTCATTTCTGCATATTTTAGTTGCTTCTTGGAAAGAGTGATGCCTGTGTATCTACATCCAGTTCTTTTGACAACTTCAATTGCCAAGGCTCCCCAACCACATCCAATTTCTAGAACTTCATGACCCTTGCCTACTCTTGACTAAATTGTTTGCAGGTGAACAAGCACAGTGAGGGATATGAAATGGAATGAACTTTTAGCATTTGCTAAGAAATGATCCAACCTTTTCAATCAGAGAAACAATCTTTCTCATCTGTGCAGATTTTAGATCTTCATCTTCATCCTTCAGGACAAATAGACGTGTTAATCAAAGTTTCAGAGAACTTCTTGAAATTAAGCTGGTCAGAAGGATTGGTTTTCTGACCTTGAATACCGCACAGGAGTATGTCATCGTCTCATCCAAGAAAAGAGAAAATAGTTCATTACTCTGGAAAAGCAAATCGAGAAAGAAAACATAATTGGAGGTGTGAAGAGTTTAGGAAATGAAATTAACTGGTTCACAGTCCCATACCAGGTCATAATGACGAGAGATATTCCTACGAGCTTGTGTGAGCGTGTTTTGCCTCATAACATGCTGAAAGAAGAATTTTGCAGATGCAATGCTGGAAGTGAAGAATAATGGTGTCCACCAACCCCTGTGAGATCTAGATGTAGCATAATTAAAGTATGAACCAAACAAGAATCTGCTACTGATAATCATATTCCGGAACACACCAGTCATTCCATTCCATACCTGGCCTTGTTCTTGTCTACCTTGGGATCTCTGTTGAGAATGAGAATCTACAACATACACTAATGAGGAAGAATCATCATAAGATCATACTGAAAATAACAGTTTGGCTAAGTTCTTGATTGATGATTCACCATTATTAGATTTAGAAGACCTTGTTTTTTGTCAACAAAGGAAAAGTCGCCATTGATATATGCATCTGCGAGTCCTAAGTCAGCCTGTGTTGTTATCTGCAAAAGACGAGAATTGCTCAGTGGATGGGAGAGATCATGAACTGAAGTATTTTGTTTCATTAAAAAGTTCTCCAATAAACAATTTGAAGATAAGAAGCATAAAATCCCCATAAATGATACAAAAGAACATGTACCTTCCAGTAAAACTGGGGATTGTGAACTTTCAGAATAGTTTTCAGAGAACACCTTTTACCAGTTCCTTCAAATGTAAAAATGGTGCCTCCTTCCTCCAACAAGCTGCCATATTACAGGAAAAAAAATTGAAGATATTGAAAAAGAAGAAAAAGGTCTAAGCTTTAAGAATAAACACAAAACTAGGAATAAACTGAAATGTGAGTGCTTCTGTTGTAATACACCATTGAATGCAACAAGAAGCAAAACTTGGAGAGAAGGGCTCACAATGATCTTTACAAGTGAACTCACATTAAACAGCCAGTAGAGATATAATGTCCAAGAAATGTAGTAACAAAAAGGCGCGCCCCAGTTTCTAACAGAGAAGGTACCATGTGTTTTGGATTGCTCAGAATAGCACAACTTTTTCCAAGCAGACTATTTGCTGCAACCATTCCAGACTGCACAGTATCACATTTTGTTATAACACCATTTTGTTCCATAAGTTCTATGAATGATCATGACAGGAAACGGAAAGGCAAATCCACTCTTGGATTTCTTTTCCATTTATCTTGCACAAACCATGTTTTAGATTGGAACTGATGACAGCTAGAAAGGAATGTGTTTGTTGTTAACAATAAGAAACTTCAGGAGAACTTATTACTACCTTCAACCCATCCTCATGGAAGCCATAACCTGAAAGATAAATAGCATGAAACATTCAGATTATTGGCTTTACGGACGAGTGTTGCTTAAAAGTAAGAAACCACAATGGTCCATATCTTATTATGGTAATCGTGTCCAGAGTTTGAAGGAGTTAAAAAATGAAGTGACTACCCTGGTATGCTCCGCAAAACCAAATGTGTCTTCTGCCTTGAATATGTTCAAGCTCAATTGAAGCTTTTGACGCAGCTACAGATGGGAATGGGTGGGCAGTTGACCATTTGAGTAAGGTATTTTCAGGTGCATGATCTGGATTAAGTGTCACCAGAAAAGGTGATTTTGTTTCGCCGAGATTCTGAAACAGTTTCAGATGATTCAAACAACAGATAGAGCTGAGAACTGAACTGCAGACAACCATAATCTGATCATATTAGACCAACCTGAAGCACATTCAGCCAGTAGGTCAAGCAGACTTTGTTGTCTGTATTTCCTAAGAAATTCCATGCACTCCATGATGCTGGGTTCAGAGGCATAAATGTTGAGTCACGATGAAGGAAAATATCACTGCAAATACGAATTGCAGAATTAAATATATTTTCAACTCCTTGTTTATAGAAGATTACAGAGTGTTAATCAAACAAGTCAATAGGAACAATTGTTTGGTCACCATTCAACTGCATATCTTATAACATGGTTCCAATGTAATTGAACTACCTTCATCAAACTTAATTTCTGAAAGGACAACAGATTAAACATGGAAAAAGAAAGTGATACCTCTGCACATATTTGAAAGAACCTAGTACTCTCAGTTCCTCAGATGTTGCTTGCTCTCCCAATATTTTCAATGCATCAGGGGCATGAACACCAATAATGCAAGCAGAGTACATTTCTTGGCTGCCATCTTGTGAAAACACTGTGCAACCTGCTAATATACTGTTCAAAATTCTTGCTACAATTAAAATAACATAGAATCGTTTGTTTTTGTCTATGTGATACTTCTCTTTAGACCTGAACTAACTTTATCATCGAAGTATCTAAGTCGGGAAAACTTTAAAAACCTGTTATACAGGTCTTAGAGTACTAATACTAAATCCATCATTGCAGTTCCCATCCAACAAGATGATAGATCTTACCTTCATTACATAGATGATGAAAATTTATTGATTGAGAAAGGTATCAGAGTTACCCTTAGTGCTTACCCTCATCAGAAGTTGAAACCGAGTGTATCTCGCAACCCGTTCTTATTTGAGAACCTAAAATTTCCAGCTTTTCCCTGACCTGGGATTTTCCAAAATTAACCAGGACTCATCGTAAAAAGAAAAAGAAGAAAGAGTTACTCCAAAAGAAACAAGTAAAGACCTTATGCACATAAGAATGTGATCTCCCTCTGACAGTAAGCCACTGGGGGCGACCCAAAAACTGCGGAGAAAAGCAAACAACTCTCATTGCAGAAATCTGATATGAACATTCCTGATTGAGTTAGGCTACTTAATCTCTTTTGTCTCCAGGAAACATTTACCTGAAGCAAATGGTGGTTACGGAAAAAGGAGAGCACAGAGAAAGCCGAGAAGTTCATAACTCCATCTGAAGGGCATGACCAAATAGAACCGCACATTGGAACCTTACGTCGTAATGCATGCATGCTTTATCTGTTAGTGACAGATTGAATAGTATACAGGCTAAAACTGAAAGCTAAAACAAGAAAGTAGCAATTATTCATAAACTGCTTTAAATAATACTCACAAGATAAGCTTTCTGAAACATCTCAGAGTAACCCCGCGACCTGACGAACTTTTCCAGGGTCTCATTCCGATCAATATCTGGGTTGTTCTCCAGCATCTCCAGATAGCTGAAGTACAGCAGTCGGAAGTGAAGGATGTTTCCAAATGCCAACATTGATTCATCACTAACATCAAATAATAACACAACACTTCCATATTTTGCAGGTCTTTGAAGACAAGGAACTCTCACCTTAGGACATCATCCTTGAACCTGAGAATGTCGCGGAGCATTTGCCAGAAGTAAGGATTAAGAATGTTCTTCTTCTGAGCAAAAAGACTGGACAAGCCATTCCTGCTACCCCATTCACAGCCACGGCCTTTGTCTAAACTGACAGAGAATGACATGTCTGATAACTCCATCTCTACTCCAAGACTCTCGAAGAACTCCATCATATTTGGATATGTTACCTGTCATTGTAGCAGCATCCATATTAAACTTCACATACACGTATATAATTATATATTGCACAAGAAGTTGCATCCTGCAGCTACATAACATACGGTTCTTGATCATATAATATCAATTAACCTCGACATTAATCATGCATGTGGCTGAGACGATTGATTCTTAACAGGTTTAATAACCAACGAAAAATTTCATCCAAGAAATTAACAAGACAATATGTTAAGTGAC
>JANZLH020000430.1:444692-463485 GCA_026770325.2 Erythroxylum fimbriatum
TCAAATGAAGAATAGAGGTCGGGATCAGTCCACGTCTGCATTAGTGTCATCCTACTGTTATTCATAAAATTGTATTCCGCAAGCTCTGTAAATTAATGCTTTGTATTTATAGCGGGCCCAATTTGGTTATGGATTGGTATACATTAAATGACTATTTTAAATTATTGTTGAATGTTTGTAATAACTGGAATGGTATACAAATTAACGCGGGCTCAATTGTCTACTGTTTTTCGCGCGTATGAATGTTTACAAAAAAATTTTGATGCTTAGTTTACTGAATGATCTCGCGGGGCACGGATTCGGATATCACCATCGATGTCGGGTTCGAGTCATGCGGGAGTGGGGTGTTACAATCTGTCTCACTATTGTTTTGTATGATGGATCTAAGGTAAACAATCTTTCTGTAGTATAATTTATGAACTAATCTTTATTTTCACATCAGATGCAACCCTGTGATATAAAATGTTACACTTTAGGCACTCGATCTTAGTCTTATTCAACTTAAAGCCCTTTGTCTTGAGCGTATCCCTCAAAGTTCTAACTTGATAATAACACCCTTTTTGTTCATCCACTAAAACAAAGTCATCAACAAACAACACACACCTCTTTGGATATTCTCGGCGAGTCCATCCATAACTATTTCAAACATGAAGGGGCTCCACGAAGATCTTCGATGTAGTTCAATATCGATAAAAAATGCTTTGCATCTCCTTCTGTCATCCTTACTCCAGTATTAACATCTTTATACATATTCCTAATAACCCTCGTATGGCCTTAACCTCTAAACATCTCTGCATGACTTCCTTAGGTACTATGTCATAACGAAAACTATATGCAAGTCTCTCTATCTATCCCTATAATATTCCATCAATAGTCTAAAGAGCATAAAGCTTATATCGTGGACCTTCTTGAAATAAAACAAATTGGTTCTCTGAGATAGTTACGCCATTTCTTACTTTTTTTCTCAATTATGTCTCCCATAATTTCATGGTATGACTAAGTAGATTGACGTCTATATAATTTTTATAGCTTTGGATGTCTCCTTTGTTCTTGTAGAGAATGATTAGTATGATAAGGCTCCACTCAGCCAATATTTGGACAAACTTGAGGATTATATTAAAAAAACTTGTTTAACCTGATGAATTATCTATAGAGGTCTCCTACTGCCCTTCAACTCTTCATCTTTTTTAAAGCTCCTTTAATTTATTTTCTCTTGATGTACCAGTAACAAGTGAAGTTACAATAATTTTCAAAAGTGTTAAGATCAACCAGGAAAAAAATGTCATCTCTTTCATTAAAAGGACTATAGAAGTTCTTTCGTCATCTTCTC
The DNA here is from genome assembly GCA_026770325.2 of Erythroxylum fimbriatum. Lineage (NCBI taxonomy): Eukaryota > Viridiplantae > Streptophyta > Magnoliopsida > Malpighiales > Erythroxylaceae > Erythroxylum > Erythroxylum fimbriatum. The sequence goes on from JANZLH020000430.1 coordinate 446,023, forward strand.
TTTAATTATATCATTTTCATTAACGAGTACCCATCCGGCTTCATTCTTTACAAAACAAACTTGATCCAACTCTTTCATTTTCCATTTCCTAATTGTGATCAGCTTAAATATATCCTTTTTCCTACCCTTATTTTCTAATCACTGATATAAGTTCTCGTAGGCTTTACTTTTGGTTTATGAGACTATCTTCTTTGTTATTCTCTCTCTTAACTACCTTCTCTCTATTTGTATTGCCATCTAATAAAGTTTTATAAGCAACAATCTTGATCTTCACCATCTCCGGTATGTCTTCATTCCCAAGGATGACAACTGGGCCCGTGTCCAATCCGGCCCAAAGTCAACAGCCCAAGCTTGGGTTGATTCACTCAGTCTATTGTCATCTCTATTCATTTCACTGCCAAAGCTCCTTCTTTACTACTTCTAATTCATTTAAAAACTTCTAAAATCTCCTTAATTGCATTTCTTAAAAATCTTGTAACATCATATAAATTAATTAAATTAATGATTCATATATTAAAAATTGTCAAAATCTTAATCACGTTACTAATAATATCATTTTATTTTGCCAAAAGTCAAAAACAGGACATAAATTAAAAAAAAATAAAAGGCAATGAGTTACTTTTGCGGTTTTGCCAAAAGCAAAAAGGAAAGGAAGAACCGGGACCTGTAAGATGTGAAATCGGAACGAAATTTTCTAGTAGATTCAATTGGTGGGCCAAATCATAGGCATATTGGGATCGCAAATTCGAAGCGCTCCAAGAACAGTGGCCATCGCCCAACCACTAGTTTAGACTCTAGATTCTAGATTTGATAATTATTACCAAAATATTTATTTAATTCCAAAACCAATAACTCATATTTGAAATTTCTACCTATTTTTCATTTTCAGCCACAAAACAGCTTGACTAAAAAGCCATGGCGTCTCTAAGCTCTATTTGTCACTCTCCTATATTTCTCGCTCGTCTCTCGACATCACCTTCTTCTTCGAGGCCTTACTTTGTACCCAAAACAGCCGTTCGTGGATGTCCCAGACAGCTTGGTTTCTACAAGCACGGGGATGGTGCTGTTGCTGTACCGCAAACGTTTGCTTTAAGGTCGGCTCTTGATGAAGTGTCTGTTATCGACTCACCTCAAAATGAAGATGGGAAGAGTCAGCTCATTGATTCTTTGAAGCTCAAATTGCTGGTTTTGCTCTTTCTTTCTCTGAATTTATTTATGACGTTGTTTTGATCTGCATGATGTAATAAACAGGCGTTCCGTTTATCCAAATATCATCTGAGTTTAGTCTTCTTTGCTTTATGTTGCTTTTGAGATGATTTGTTCACGACTTGGGATGCTGTTCCTTTATTCATGCAATTTGATGGTTTCCCCATTTACTTTGGTTTCATTCCCTAATTGCAACTATTCACTTTTCCACGCTAATTGGTTTGGTTTCAGTCTCAAATGCCTATGATGCTCTATATGCTACTTTTATACCTAAATTTTGTGCTTATTGCCCTGAGAAATAATTCTCAATCTGGTGAACCAGGAGATTGTTTTTCTTTATAAGTGATTGCCCATCACATTACTCTAGTCCACGCATAATGGCTGGTTCAGTTTGGCATCCTGTGACGAAATACATCAGATTACTGTTTGATAAATTTCACCACAACTAATTGTGGGATTGAACCTGAGATGAATTGGTATAATGGCATGATTCATAGAGTTGTCTGTAGCAATTAAAAGAAGTTGGCGGTGTCATCTTTTTTAATTCAATGGTTGTGAAAGCCAGGATAGAAAAAGTTGCTCAAATCATGTAGTGGAAAGGACGGAGGAATACAAAAATAGTAGTCGTACAGTCAGGACATTTTGGGAGAGATTCTTCAATTGTAAGCTGGATGAAAGCTTTTTGATGTGGAAAGATGTTTGATATCTGTGACTGTGGATGTGAAGGAAATAGATGGTAATTAAAACATTTCTGAGGTTTAGAGGAGGTGGATATGAATGAAAATCTGCTATTATGTCCAAGTCTTGCAATTTTTAATCCTAGCTCTCATAGCCCTGTCGTTTATGGTCATTGTTTGAAAGGTTAATATGATACAAACGCTTTATGGCCGAAGCCCAAATTTTGAGGAGCAGAGATATTGATTCGCTTTTGAATCTTGTTGGTTTCGAGCGTACGTTGACGAGCATAGTATAATTTTAATCTTTGGGAAGGTCATTTTTATTTTAAAGAATATTTTGATCTTCATATGCATGGTTTCCACATGCAGAGCATTGTTTCTGGCCTAAACAGAGGTCTCGCTGCTAGTGAAGATGATCTAAAGAAAGCAGATGATGCTGCCAAAGAACTTGAAAATGCGGGAGGCCTTGTAGATCTCACATGTGATATCGATAAATTGCAAGGGAGATGGAAACTGGTGTATAGCAGTGCATTCTCATCACGCACTCTAGGTGGGAGTCGGCCTGGACCTCCCACTCGAAGGCTGCTCCCTATAACTCTTGGCCAGGTGACTATGAATTCTTGTTTATTTTAAAATCTATTTGTGCGTACTTTGGTTAAAGTCACCGGTGGCTGGTTCTTATGTGACGATGTGGCGCTTTGCAACTACTAAAGTGATGTCAAAAGTGCATTCCATACTTCACATTTATTGAAATCAAAAGAAAAAAAGAACAGAAAGCAGATCATTCAGTAAAATTAGATTAATCCTAGTAGTCTAACGTGTTTTAGCATAACCTGTATTGGATTTCTTAATACGAGGTTTCTTGCTTTCTAAATGCAGTATTGGTTTTTGGTTAGGTCTTTCAACGGATTGATATATTAAGCAAAGATTTTGACAATATTGTAGAGCTTGAGTTAGGTGCTCCATGGCCTCTGCCACCTCTTGAAGTCACTGCCACATTGGCGCACAAATTTGAACTTATAGGTGGGTGCTCCTTACAGATTTATGTCCGTCTCTTGCACTGATTAATCTATCTTGTCGTTTACCTGTGGTTTCCGTAGTTGTTTGTGATCTAAGAGCTTTTGGTATTTTATTATTCTTTCATGTGCTTGGGATTGAACAGGATCTGCAAAAATTAAAATAGTATTTGAGAAGACAACTGTAAAGGCAACTGGGAATTTATCACAACTACCACCCTTGGAGATACCGCGAATACCAGATGCACTGAGGCCTCCTTCTAACACCGGGAGCGGGGAATTTGAAGTTACCTACCTTGATGCTGATACTCGAGTCACCAGAGGAGACAGAGGTGAACTTAGGGTCTTTGTCATCTCATGATGCATTTTCTTGTTGCAGCTCTCTTAACATCCTGTAAAATCTAAACCCCTCTCTGCACTGCGCACAAAGTTTGTCTTTGTTGTATGTTGATTCCAAGTTTTCTTTCTTGTCGCATTCTCGAATGTCCCAAACATGAAAGGGCAAAAGGCATGAACGTCTGCCTGTAACACACCAGATATTGTATAATTTTGCATCTTTTACCTGCAGTACAAAATTTGAAGTGTTCCAATTGCAGAATGTAATTTTCGTTAACCAACTTTCTGATGATTGATTTACTACTCTGAACAATATAAGACACTGCAAGGTTTAACGGGTTTGTTTAGAAGTGTTGAATGCAAGAGGTGAAACAAACTTTTCTCTGCAACCAATCAGAAGGAGGTATACTGTTACAAAATGTTGGAATACAGGACTTTTGAACTCAAGCTTCCAAGTTTAAATTTATTTGAATTATTAATATTTATCGAAAACAGCCTTTCTGTATTGTAGAGGTAAGGCTGCGTACTATCAGACTTTTCCAGACTTCGTTTTTTTTGCTGGACTTTAGACTAGGTGTGATGATGATAAATTATTAATATTTAAATTAATTTATAAAAATTATTTAAATCTTTTGAAAACGAAACTAGATTTATACTTTTTATTAAATTCATTATAATGTTTCCAACCAACAAAAATAGGAATTTCTTGTTTTTTCTAAAATAAAAATAAGATTAAAAAACAAAAGGAGCCCATTCATTACGCCTGGACCAGTCCATCTCGTGCCTCTTCATCCAACCAAAATGTAAACGTTAGAAACCTTAACGGCTACTTTTCACTTTCAAACTTCTCCCCCACAAAAAAAAAAAATGTACATACCCATACACCCCTAGTTTCATTTCTTTCTCTGCATTTCAAGTTCTCTTTCTCTCTCTTTCTACTTCATTCTTCGCAATTCTAAGCTTCAACTTGAAAACCCTTTTTCTCTTCTCTTGAATCTTTTTTTATCAAGTTGAAAAATCCAGTCTTGATCTCTCCATACAAGAAGATTTCAAGACCAAAGCTTTCAACTTTCTTAAATTTCCCTATCTGGTTTTGACACCAAATGGCTCCTACACCATCTTCTAAACTTAACCCGGTCCACGCAGTGAAGACCCCACAATCAAAGAACCGTCTCAATTTCACATCTGCGAGAACCCCAAATCCTCACTCTTGTCAAAACCCCAGCTCAGCACTCAAAGAAGCGTCACTCGGAGACCACCCTATTGAAGTTATTGGGAGGATACGTGATTTTCCTGACAGAAAAGAGAAACCCATTTCGATCTTGCAAGTGAATCCTGATAACCAGACTCTACGTGTCCGCACGGATATCGGGTACAGAGATTTCAGTCTTGATGGGATTTCTTTTTCCGAAGAAGAAGACCTTGACGCCTTCTACAAGAAGTTTGTAGAATCCAGGATAAATGGAGTCAAACTGGGGGCTAAATGTACGATAATGATGTATGGTCCTACAGGTTCTGGCAAGAGCCACACTATGTTTGGATGTTCAAAGCAGCCGGGAATTGTCTATCGGTCACTGAGAGATATACTGGGAGAGGGAGTAGAACGTAATGAAGAAAATGATGAGCAGATGTTGCCGGTCGGAAGATTTGTGCAAGTCAGTGTTTTGGAGGTTTATAATGAAGAGATATATGATCTTTTGTCCAGTAATAATGGTGGTGGACTCGGATTCGGGTGGCCCAAGAGCAATAGTGCATCAAAGGTAAGCCTTGCTTAAGTTGAGTTTGTTCTTCAATTAGCTTCACATGTGTTCTTTTGTGGCTGCTTTTTTCATTTGGATATGGTCTGTGGAGAAGCCATTGAAACTTGGATTAGGTCTTAATTTGAATTTTTTCTTTTTGAACTGAAGTCTTAATTTGATTAGTTTAATCAACATAGCTTTTATGGTGCCACTTTTAGGTAATAGATAGTCGTTCTGGATGTTGATCAACGTATCCTAAACTAGAAGACAGTGGCGAGTTATTGCTCTTTGATATTGTGAAAACTGGTAGCTAGATTTCTTTGTTTAATTTTGGAGGAACACGTCAGTAACAAGGTGTGAATTCATGAGGTCACCATCACCCTGTGTAACTTTGTGAAACTTGAAGCCCTGAAATTGGAAATTTGGAGAGTAACAGGTGCAAATTCTAGCTTTTTGAACATAAGTCTCAAAACTAAGCATATCATGTTTCTGCTGGCAGAGTGTTCTGTTAACTTAGAATTGGAAAAAAGAAAGGTAGTTGTTATGGAAATGTCATTTTGGTTCTAATTTCTTCCAGGGAAATTCTGAGTTTACTGAATTTGCAGGTAAGACTAGAAGTCATGGGCAAGAAGGCAAAAAACGCTACTTACATATCTGGAAATGAGGCTGGAAAAATCATGAAAGAGATTCAGAAAGTGGAGAAACGAAGAATAGTTAAGAGTACACTCTGTAATGATCGAAGTTCCAGGAGCCACTGCATGGTTTGATTTATATGCAACTTCTTTAAATGACATCTCTCCAAGTTGCTTTGTTATGCCTGATTTTTTTACTTATATTTTCAGATAATTCTTGATGTCCCAACTGTCGGAGGAAGGCTCATGCTTGTTGACATGGCAGGGTCAGAAAATATTGAGCAAGCAGGGCAAAATGGCTTTGAGGCTAAGATGCAGGTAAAATTGTCAAAAAGTTTTCCAATTCTTACCCCAACTGTGTAGTAGGAAACCCATTTTCCTCTAGAAACTATTTCTCCAAGTTTCTCATTCTTTGTATGTCCCCTGGTAATATTGAGTTTCATGCTTTCATTAATGCAACAGACAGCAAAGATCAACCAAGGAAATATAGCGTTGAAGAGAGTGGTCGAATCTATTGCTAATGGAGATTCTCACGTGCCCTTCAGAGATAGCAAGTTGACTATGCTTCTCCAGGTAAAATCTGATTGTTGTGTGCCAGTTATGGCTCTCTCTCTGGACAGACTCTTTTAATTGTGTATTAAAAAGTTCTCTTCAATTTAATTTTAGGATTCATTTGAGGATGATCAGTCGAAGATTTTGATGATACTATGTGCAAGTCCTGACCTGAAGGAGATACACAAGACAATCTGCACCCTTGAATATGGAGCAAAAGCCAAGTGTATCGTTCGTGGCCCTCATACACCAATTAAGGATAAAATGGGCGCTGATGATTCTTCTCAAGTCATTTTAGGGTCTAGGATAGCTGCCATGGATCAATTCATATCTAAGCTTCAAATGGAGAACAAGCAGAGAGAAAAAGAAAGGAATGAGGCTCATCAACAGCTAATGAAGAAAGAAGAAGAAGTTGCCGCACTGAGAGCCCTTATTGAAGAAAAAGGACCTGCCAGTGAAGAAGAAATCAACTTGAAGGTCAATGAGCGCACACAGATGCTGAAATTTGAGTTGGAAAAGAAGCTAGAGGAATGTAGAAGAATGGCAGAAGAGTTCGTTGAATTGGAGCGAAGGAGAATGGAAGAGAGAATAATCCAACAGCAGCAAGAGGTTGAAATGCTAAGAAGACGCTTGGAAGAAATTGAGTTTGAGCTTTGTCGTTCGAGGGATTCTAGAGACATGGATGGTAGCAGTTTTGCCAGAAGGTTGAAGGGGGTTTATGCTGACGAGGAGCCAGGGATGGTTAAATCCATGGATTTAGACATGGGAGATCAAGAGCCATACGTTCGCGAGGTGAAGTATGTCGCTATGGATGCTCCTCACCCTGACAGCCTTGGCATCCAAAATTTGAATAGCTATCCTCAGTCATGTACTCCAAATCCAATTGATGACATTTTTGCATTAAAATATGGTGACAAGGTATGTTTAAGCACTGTCTTCGAGGAAGAAGTAGAGGAGGAGGAACAAAAGCAGAAGTCAGATGATGAAGAAGTGGAGAAAGAAGTCATAGAGGTCAAGCAGATTGTTAATGATCCTACCCTTGAAGTCGATTACAGTTCACGTTCTTTGGCAACTTCTCCACAGAAATGTGAGACGCCAAGTCTGCCGAACTTAAAGTCAGGGGAGGAGAACAGAAGGTTGAGGATACAAAATATTTTCACACTCTGTGGCAACTACAGAGAGCTTTCTCAACAAATGAGAATTCCCACAACACCTCATGCAAACAAGGAAAACTCGCCTGTTCAAAAAGGTTTGCAAATGATATTAACAGATGATGTGAAGACAATGGCATCAAAGGAGAACCTCAACCCTTTAGAGGAAAGTATTCATACCCCATTGAGCCCTCTCCCACTGACTCCAATAGAAAACAAACTGCCGCCCAATTCAACTCCTTGCTTGTCTTTACAAGGTGACGATTCATTACTCAAAGTAGCTCCACATCTGAGTTCTACTCCTTTCATTACGCAACGAAGATACTAGATTTCACGACGCTGCACCTTAAATTTGAGACTCTACGAAGAGTCTCTGGCCTGTCAACCTGAATTTGTTGATAAGGGAAGTGATTACATGTTGTAATGGTAGTTGGATATATCTGTATGTCTTGGACATTTTTAATTGCTGTTTATGTGAAAATAGTTTTATCATTCTTTTCCTGTTCATTACTCTTTCTCTGGAATACAGCTACCACGTATTCCAAAGCCCCAATTCTCTTTATGGTGTGATTTGGTTGTGGAGGTTTTTCATATTTTCTTACCAAACCTGACATGTTTGTCTTCATTTGCCTGAGTTGGGCAAACAAGAGGAGAGAGTTTATGGACATACATGGAGTAACGCAAAAACAATGAATTAAAGAGTAACACGTTCATATATGGAGGATTATACATGTTGAATCTCTAATATACAATATGTGCAAACTGAATATTCTCTACTCGTCTTCCTCTTTATATGCCTCCAAGACTGAAGATAGGTGGTCTGCAGTGCTCTTTGTTCCATATCCAGGTCGAGACTTTTCAGAGCCGTTATCCATTGAAGGTTCTGCATCTGCACAATGGTTCTGCTCTTTTGATCTTTGTTGTCTCGACGAAGATGACCCTTTAGACTTTCTTACACGAGAATGTTTTGGAATTGAGGGTTGGTCACGAGATGACTCCGTATCAGCAGTCGAGCTCTGGTGCCGTCTTGAGGTTCGGCTGCCATCTCTGCTCCTGGTGCTACCACCATCTCTGCTCCTGTTGCTACCTCCATCTCTGCTCCGAACGCTATCTGAATCCCCGTTCTTGGAGTCCATTGAATTGTTTGAAGAACGATGACGCCTAGACTGCCTTGGTGCATCAGAGCTCCTTTTAGTTGGAGAATCAGAGGGGCCATCACCTGTGCTTGCTGGACGCCTTGATCTGTGCTTCTTCTTTCTAGTGTCGGGCTGGCTTGCATCTATATTAGGTCCAACAACAGTCAATGGTTCACTAATCACTAGCAAATCCCCATGCACTTGAAGTGTAGATATCATATTAAGAAACGAAAAGGAAAAGAAACAAAGTGGACCTTCGGGATGGGGATTGGCTGAACGGTTGGCTTCTTCCAAGGAATTTAAAGGTGCACTTGACATTTCAGATTGAAACTCATTCATCTGCAATTCAGCTAAGAAACATGGTTAACAAATGTGATTTTTATGGTTATGCCATGTACCCACCAGTTTATTCTTTCATCTCTTTTCTTCTGAATGTTGCATGGGAAGAAACCATGAATGTCTTGAGATATAGAAGAAGAACTGAAAGATGGATCAATCACTGATGATGCAATGAAAATTGAAAAGAAAGGATATTGAATGGATACATACCCAACTTGGCTTACTTGCATCTGGACCATCCATTCCAATGTGTGCAACATGCTTCACATCTGTGGGTAATCCAATTTGCAGTTCTGGTTCTTTTTCATCTGCCAAAATTGGAAAGCCGCAGTTGATCACTTAACAACCTAAGATCGATTCCTGTCTTTCTTTTTTTTCTTCTAGTTGTTAATCAGTTGGCATTTTGTTTTTGTTTTTTGAGAAGGTAAAGTTTGTACTTACCAAATATTTGAGAGAAGTATCTTAAACCTTTAAAGAGACCTTTCACTTTTGTTGACATTTTGCAGAAATTAGGCTACTTCCACCCCAAAACCTTCCTCTCCAGAACTGCTGCTGCACTTTGGAAAGCCACTTCTGAACCTCCAAATCAGGACAAAACAAAAAATGTACAGAAAAACCTGTAACTGTAAAAGAAAGATTGCATGATCCTATCAGCTTTTCCTTGTAGAGGAAATTGGAAAGCAGACCTTGAGAGAAAAATAAGTGAAGGAGATGATGACAGGCTAAATCTCAGATCAAACATTCTCTGTCAGGTTCATGTTGAAGGTGTTGATCCCTCCAGCCTCTATCAAACAAAAATGAAAAAGAAAAACACATGTATGTGGAAGTTGAATTGGGGGAATTTACTCTTACAATTCTTGACTGTTTGTTTGTTGAAATGAACAATCAAGAAAAGAAGGTCAGATGGGAAATCTAAAAAAATTCCCTAATTCTAACACTTGATATTTGTTTTTGATGCTCATGCCCTGCCTGCCTACCTTTCTGCCTAAATATTTCCTGTTGCTATATTTGGAAAACAGCACCTGCACCTCCATTTTGCTCTTGGTCAATCTTTGTTCATGAGCTCCCCAGATTTGGAGGTGATTCACAAAATTCAAACTTCAAATCATTGTGCTTCATCTATTTTAAGGTATATTTATTTAAAGCTTTGTTTTCTTTTGCTTGCCTAACAAAAAAAGTCTCCTTATAGGCTTATAAAAAAAGCCTCCCCAAAAGAGAGTGCATTACGATTCTTTTCTTAGTGTCTTTTTTTTATATTTTAAAAACTATCACTTACTTTTATGTATAATATTATTTAATTATCAAACAACTTCTTTATGCCATAATTCATTAATTCTCTAGTTATTTATAGCTCAAAATGGGGTTACATTAAAATTTAAGAATTTTAATATGAAATTGATGAAAAATAAATAAAATAGTATGATAATTAAAAAATAGTATATGAAAATATATTTCACTAATTCTCTATTTATTTATAGATCATAATATTATATAAAAATAAATAATAATTTTCTATAATAAAGATGATTTTATAATATAAAGATAAAAAAGATCAAACCGCTAAAAAGTTCCAAGTGTATTCAACTGGTTTTACAAGTTATTGATTAAATAATTATATTCCTTCACTTTTTTTTCTTGCATTTTTTGAACTTCATCAATTTATTGCCATTGTCATTGATTTGTTATGAAATAAAAGTTAAATAAAAACTTAAATTTTCAGTTTTCTAGTATAATTTTGCTTTTCATAAATATAGAAAGTGACAAGTTTTTCAAAATTTTGTGTAACTTTTTATATTTTCTTATATGAAAGGAAAATTTATTCTTACCTTCTTTTCACTTGACATTGATTTGTTCGTACAATCTCCTTTTCAAAGGAATCATTCAATGCTATGACCTAACTCAAATAGCTAGCAGATCTCATTCATTAGGGATTCAAATTTTATAGTGCCAGATTGTCCCAACTTTCTTCGACACCTGAAATCGTTTCAGAATCTATCTTATATCAGGCATTCATTTCTAATAATCGAATGTCTGGTGATGATCAATAATAAACACAAATGGCAAGCATAACACAATCTGAAGATTCAGAACCAGTGTAAGCTTGATAAGTTGGAGAGTTGATTATTCCAAGTGAACAATGGCTAAATTACATTACACAGCATATTGAGTAAATATTAGAAAATTCGATAAGCTACTAAACTTTCCGAGTTAAAGTTCCAATAATCCAATCTTGTGAAATAAAATATTATTCTCAAGTCACACTCACACTGAGTCTTCCTCAGTCAAATTTGATGGAAGGTGGGATGCTATTTAGGAAAAGTAGCAGAAACATCAAAACATGGATCATGAATATATGATCAACTATGAAGCTTTCATATCATCCAAGCCAACACTAGCCTGCATGAAAAATTATAATTGGTGAGTGTAAGGTGATGACATCGAATAGAAATTTACGAGGGGCACGGGGAACAAAAGAATATCTACTTGCACACTGAAACTCACTCCTCTTTCTAGTTCATCTGAAAGCAGAAATATTTGCAAATATCCCTCCCTCACCCCATATATCTACCAGGACAGAAAGGCACTCTTACGTTACTACTACCGTCAAGCCAAACCCCTCATGGCTACACTAAAACTTCCTGCCCCTTAGCTCTCCCATAAGTTCTTGATTTAAGTGTTTTTGTTCTTTGATTTGGAGGAGCACAATCCAGTCCATATTTGGCAAATGTAGTTGACAGTGATTTAACCTAATTTAGAATAGCAGTGGTGAAAACCACAAATTATGATGCAACAAAAGAAAGAATAGGCAAAAGAAGGTCAACTAAACTTGTTATTTTATAGTCTTCATCCCCTGACTATTAAAAAATGATTTAATTGAAGGCTTTATACAAGAACCTAATTCAAGGTCACTTACAATAACATGAACAATCTCAAACAAAGCCATGACGTTCTGTAAAATCTTACCAGGAACTTGTGATTCTCTTCAAGAAATGGAGAGAAGGTTGAACAAAATTTTTCCATATCAGCACCAATATCACCTGAGCCAGCAATCACTTCCATGAACTTCTTCCTATCTGGAGCAAGTTTCATGGCAACCTGCAACTCATCATCAGATGAAGTCTTAAAAAGCAACTTATGTAAAGTGAGAAAATTTTGTGCTAACATAACTCACCGCAGAAAATCAACATTTTAGCAATACAGACAACTGCAAAAATATCTCCTATTGCATGAAATATATATTTGCACTGACAGGATCCTTCTAGAAGACTCGTATCCAGACTCCAGATTAAAGAACATAAAAGTATTCCTTATCATGAATGCATTAGTATCTTCATAACAAAGGCAAAAGTTTTTTTACTAGTGACTAAATATATTGAAAAGAATTGAATGTAAACCTCAAAGATAAAATTAGTAAAATGTGCAAAGAAGGAAGACATTTGTCCAGACCAATGTTTAAGCAAGCTCCAAGAGGAAAAATATAACTTATGAAAACTGCTACGTTGTAGCCAATCAGCTAAAAGTCAAGGTCTCACAAGGTTGAATTCCAAAATAGTATTAAATAGTATTAAAAACATTACAGTAAAACTTGAACTAGCAAGCCAGCCATGGAATTTCTTCAATGTTTTCGAGTAGGAATCTTGACAGGCTTGTGACATTGTCCAATCTGGGTGTGCAAGCAAAGTGCGGAAAAGTTCCACCAAGAAATCCATCGCCCTGAAGAATCCATAAATATGATAGATCTATAAGAGTATAGAGTAACTCATAATCCTTTTAACAGCCAGTGAAGACCCTGTGGAGTACTCTTCACCAACCTAAACTCCAATATTAGTTTGTAAGGAATAGCGTCACATTAAAGCATTGATCATAAGAAATGGGATGCTCTAGTCCCCAAGCCACAAGGAATCCCTATCCATAAACACTAAAAAGAGTAGAATCAATTGGATTACAGGAAAACCAGACCTGGTGAGCCAAAGAAGGCCATTGGTACAGCTAGAAGAAGATTTGGCCGTTTTGGCTTGTACCTCCTCCTCAACCATTGTGTATAAGTGATTATATTTGGTTGGATCGGTCAAATACTTGGTTTCTAATCGCTATAAGAGTAAAACCAAAAAAAACGCAAATCAGCACCAACAAGCAAAAACCACAAACGCATAGAGAAACAGAACAGTTCGCATGTAGACTTTACCGTAATGTTACCGCCGACGTCGGTTTTAACGAGGGCCATAGCAGCTCCAAACTTATCTAATCATTATTGGGTCAGCCCCAAAAATTAAAGAAAAAGTTCAATCAAAGCATGAAGAGAAAATAAAATGACGAGAAATGAAAAAACGATTGAAGAGAAATACCAATAACAGGCAAGATCAGTTTGCAGCAATCCAAGAAAGGTTTAGTGAGCATGTGGCCTTCTTCGGTTTTGATGTGCTTCATTCCTTCGAGCGATGGAGTAAACACTGTTCCTTCCATGTTCCTCTTTAACATTCACACCGAAATTTATCAAACTTATATTACGAGTAAACATTAACTAACGCAATTGCCCGGGCAAAGGAGAGAGGAAACAACTTACCAGATCGGTTTTGCTCGATCAGATCTGTTCTATCAGAGAGGATGTGATGAATGAGGGATCTTTGTAGTCGTGGGAAAGCGAAACGAGGGCAAGATGATGAGAGTGGGAACTGGGAACCTCTTTTTGGTTTTTACGAATATTGGAGAAGTCTGAGATTCTAGCATTTAACACATTTTAATTTAATTTACGATTTGTTTATGCTTTCAAAATATGTACAGTTACAGTAGTTGTTATGTCTGTTACGAAATGAAACAGAACACGAGTGTGTCAGTTATCGGTAACTGGTAACTCCTTAGGAGCAGAAAGGTTGAATTCCCAATCCTAAGGGTCCTTACTCGCAGGTCCACCACTGTTAGAAGATTGAATCAGGTACTCAGCGGCTCGCTAAGGAGGAGGTGAGCAGCCCACAGCCTACAAGGAGCCCCACCCTCAAAGCCCACAATAAGGTTGAATCTTCAACCCATACCACTTTCGGTTGGTCCCTTTCTATTTCTCTTTCGGTTGGTCCCTTTCTATTTCTATTTTTTCTATTCGTAATTTACAATGTTTTATTTCTTGTAATATTTCAATTTGAACTTGAGTAAACTGTTCTATTTTTTGTTCTAACAAATGCTGTTGTTCTATTAACTCAGTTATTAACTGGGTTATATTTCCTAATGTGCTCATAACTTGTCTTGTAAATATTGAGTCAAATTAGTTATCTGATTAGTAATAGTTTCTAACTGTTTTTGATTATATTCAGATGTAGAAGGTTGTGTAATTTTTACTGTGTGATTTTGCAGAGATCTAGGAATGGATAATGAATTTGTTCGAGCTAAAAATGGAGTTTCTGTTGATGGTGTAGAAAACGAATGCCTTCTTGTTATAGAATTAGTTTGAAGAATAGGGTATTGAATGGATGGTAATGGTGTAAGTTTTTGATGAAATTTTGTTCCTACTTTAGCTACTTCAGTAAATAGTTGGTCTAAATATATTTGTTCGGTATCCTTAAATTCAATGCTATGATGTGAATTTGTTAAAGCGTAACTAATCTGATATGTTATAGAAAATGGATATTGTCCTTCAGACATTAAATTTTCTTTATAAAATTTATAAGCGAGGGTTATTGTTTGATCTAATTCTTGAGAAATAAGAGGAATTCCTAATTTTAATCGTGTATTAAATTTAATCTTTCCATAAGCTAAATTTCCATTCATGATTCCTAAAATTTGATTATTAAGATCAGTCATTCTTTCATCTAAGATAGCCATTCGAATAGGTGAATCTATACCTTCTTGAAAAGTTGATTTTAATAAAATTTGTATTGTCGAAAGATGAATATAACCAATTTTATTCCTATGCTTTTCGGGTAGTTGAAATAATTGTTTGCTTATTTGTTCTTGGTCAATTAAGTTAATTCGTAATTTTCCATTACACTGATCTATTCGGACTGGTGTTTCATAAATCATTTTTCCAAAATAAATGATATTTTCGCGAGTAAATAAATTTCGAAAAATGGATTGTTTGTGAATATCTTGACCTGTTTTTAGATCAAGCTGGGTTTTTGCTATTTGTTTTTTCTTATCAGCTTTGAGTAAAGTATTGACTTGAAAAATTCCTAATGCGTCAGATAATTCTAAAGTATCTACTTCAAGTATGGTAGACGTATCTCGTGACATATTAAGTTCTATTATGATATTCGAGGTGTCTGTCATAAAGATTTTCTAATGATTGTAATAATGTAGTATAAAGTAAGAGTAATGCTCTAAAACTTTCTAATGCCTGATAATAAGGTCTAAAAGCGTTTCGATTAATATTGGTAAATCGTAAATAAGTAAGTCTTTCCTCATAATAAGAGATTTTATCTGTTATAGTTGCTATATTATCTTCGGTATTAATTAATGATTCTTGAATAGTGAAACAAATAGGACAATTAGTCATTGTTAAAAATCGATTGTATAAAACATAGAGTCATATTCATCGTCTGGATAATCAAATGGGTTTCGTTTATCAATTTCACTATCGCTAAAAAGTGGTTCATTATGATTTTCAATGTTAGTGTCTGATCCTGATGTATCGGGTGAAGAGGGTTCAATATTATATTCAATATCACTTTCTGATGTATAAGTACCTACATATTCTTGTTGGGTCATAATAGTTTCTTGATTAATAGGTTCATTTTCAGATTCATATTCGTCATCAGAGGTATAATAAGAATATATGTGTTCAGTTTGAGTCTCATGATCTATTATTATTCTATAGTGAACTATATCTAAAGCAAATATTTTTCTCCATAAATAATCAAGACATATAAGAAAATAATGCTGAGTTAGATGTAAATAATAATCAAAATCTTCGGGGTGAATAAATTCAATACTTAAATAAAAGAATAATAGTAAAGATTGCATGTAAAGTAAACAGAAATAATATTCGATTAACTGAATTAAATAACTTATGCAATAATTAAGAAAATAATAATAATGATTAGAATGTCTCATGCTGCTTATGCTTTAACTAATAGAGTATTTTAGAGTGTCCTGAAGATTTTTTCTATCCCTTTGTATAGATTGATAGATATATTGAGTCTGTGCTAATGCTGAATGAGCTTCAAGAAATAGTTGATGATTATGATGCTTTCTAGCTTCAATTATGGTTTCTTCATAAGATTTTATATTGAAACGTTGCTCTTGCTCGAATTGTAAATAACGTTTTATTAAAGACTTAAGATGCTTTAAATTATCAAAATACATTTAAATAATAAGCTGAGAAATAAGCTGTTTATAGTTTGTTCTAGACTGAATAATTAATTCCTTCATTTCATAGCATAGCTCTATAGCTTTTGCTGTTTCACTCATAATAGTCTTGGCTACGTCTTTTAGTTCAGCTAAATCTGGATGATTTGCAACTTCTTCTGGTGATATATTTACATAGATGTGATGTGCTCTTCGATTCTAAACTTTGCACTTATATTCTGATTTTTGTGCTTTGACGTATGAAATTTGATTTCAATGTAAATTGATATATAAAATTTAGAATGAAAATATATGTGTACTATGGAGAATGACAATTTTATAAACGTCTGTTGCCATGAATGGATGTGTTGTTGAGAAATTTTTTTTGTTTAACAGGGGACAAATATCATTAAAATAAAGGAAACTCTATCAAAATTTTTGTAAATTGTAGTTCACTTATAATACTTTATTCTGATGCAGGAAAAGTCTATGAGTAGGAAGCCTACACTACGTCAGCTCTTTTTGCACACCCACACTAAGAAGCATGATAGTGTCACCTTCGTCAACACCCAATGCAGACAACTTAATGTATGTAAAATTTATACTTTAATATTAATTTGATAAATAATATTAGTTAAAAACTATCACTTATTAATATAAACAATTATAATGATAGGACCAAATACAAAAACGTAATGAATGACATTATCAGAACTCTGAAACTGATGATGAGAGTCAAACATATCTTGATGAAGTTAGTGGTAGGGACCGCCGTGGAAGGATTTTTAGCTTAGGTTCTTTTGCAAACACATGCTATTCTCAATCCTCCACATCCAGTACTGTTAAGTCAAAATGACTTTACGATTAATAATTTTGATGAAGACCAAATAATAATAATAAAAGAAAATAAGACGAAGCTGCGAAGCAAAGAAACTAAGACGAAGCGGAGAAACTAAGATGAAGCGCAAAGACGAAAGAAACTAAGACGAAGCGCGGAGACGAGAGAAACTAAGACGAAGCGTGGAGACGAAAGAAACAAAGACGAAGCAGAGAAAATAAGACGAAGAGGAGAAAATAAGACGAAGCGAAGCCAAAAATGAGACTGAAGAAAGTAAGACGAAGCAGAAGTAAAACTAAGACGAAGTTCCAATACCACGTTAGATGAATAATCAGTTTGAGTTAGTTACAGAACTCATCTGAATAATTGTTTCTTCAAAGATCAAGAAACAAGAAGAAAGAAGCGGTTGAAGACAAAGGCTATAAATATGAATCGAAGTCGAAGACTGAAGAAGTTAGAGATTTTAAAAAAGTTACACGAGTGAATTCAAAGTTACGAAAGTTACAAAATCATTGTATTCATTGAGCTAAACTTTAGAGCTATATTGTCTGTAACAAAGCTCGAAA
>JANZLH020000430.1:478351-497203 GCA_026770325.2 Erythroxylum fimbriatum
ATTATATAAGTAATTTTTTATAAAAAAAAATTGAAAGGGGAGCCATGGCCCCCCTCCTCATAAACATAGCTCCGTTCCTAAATATTACGTAAGATCAATTTAATTGGTTTTATATATTTACTAACACATCTTCTCAAATGAAAGGTTTTTTGGAGTTAAAACTTGTACAGGTTTATTTTATCTTATGCTAAATAATAAGGTAAATAGTAGGATTTGAACTCACGATCACTTAATCACAAAAATTTTAATATTATATTAAATGATCGTTTTATCACAATAGCTTAAACTGTTGTGTGAAACTAACTTAATTAGCTTTATATATGTCGTAACAAAATAAGCGTTGCCAAATCTATTTATAGACTTAAATGATTTGGGGGGGGCAAAAGAACGTGTTTACTCTTTATTGGTTCCCCTTTGTCCTTTAGTTTGGTGGCGGAAGATACAAAATAATGATAATGGTCAAGCCAAGTCCATCATTTCATTTCCAACTTGACTTTTGCCAAATTAACTACTGTTTCACCTTCAGACTCGTGACAATGCATATTCACTTTCAAGTTAAGTTGTCTGTTGGGTTCAAGGAACAATCTGCTGTTTTAGAGACGAGAAAAAATACAGGATAACTTGAACTTCTGGAGTGGAGAGGATTAAAAATTGGAATCTTACTTTAAGACATACGCTAATGAAATGAAAAACATATGACAAGACCTTTGGTTTTTGCGAGACGTCGGATCATCAAAGAGATCGATCAATGGCTGTTCTGAATTGCAAGTGTCCAATCCAAAAAAGTTGAAGAGCAGGCAATCAATGGAGTTGTGAAACAGGTGTAATAAATTGACAATGACGAGGGAATTGTGGGGCTGACCTGACTAAGCTGGCATTTTCTAGTCCACAATTTTTCAGACGATAAATCCTAGACGGCTAACCAGTTTCTCCACTAGGCCTCGTCTCATAACTGGGTCATTCTTCCGTGCGGCACACATATTGAAAGGAAAATCGTTGCATTGATTGGCTTGTCAATTTTACTGTTAATCTGAATTTCGGGTTCATCATTTTTGTTAGTGCATCCTCAAGGTTTGTGACATTCTCCTGTTAGAAGATATACTAGGGTGAGGGTTACGAAATCTTCTGTCTCTAAATTTATGTATCAACTTTATCTCATAAAATTCAAGGTATTTATTTATATGAGACCCACATAAATAGATGGCTTGAATCTAATGGGACAAGATTGGTACACAAATTTGAAGACAGAAAATCTGTTGTTTCTTACCCTTGAAAAAAAAAAGATTTTGATTCATGAAGTGTTAGTTATTTTTAATAAATTCTATTTAATTTTTATAAAATTTAACAATTCTTTACTCATATCTATCAATTAAATACAAAAAAATCAAACAAGATAATAATAATATTTTAAATAATTACGCTAAAACGATATTATTTTTTCATAAAAATTTAAAACATCATAAGTAACTAACTTTCAACTCAATTAATTCAAACATAAGTTGACTTGAAATTTTAAAAGATCCAACTAAACTTTAACTACCAACTCTAATTAAATCACCTTCTTTTGTTAAGAAGATAATATTGATAATAACAGAAGAGATTATTAAATCATTGGATACACATAATTTGGTTACAAAGTGTATATATATATATATATATATATATATTGCTGGGTGGATCGGATGTTCCTGTTTAAAAGGATGAAACTTGCATTTACCTTTTCTTTATTCGTAAACTGATAATAAAACCAGATTAGGCCACACGGTTGGTCTCATGTCGTCAACTTGTTTGGTTCTGAATAGGTACATTTGTTTTCAGATCCTGACATCGGGAGGGTTAAAGCCTAGTCCATAAATGACGGAAGAGTACTGCACACGTTGCTTATGTGCACACAAGTCTGTTTCAGGCTCAGAGGGTCATTCGTTTTGCTCCTCCACTCTTATTATCAATTCCATGCTAAAATTACTAAATTCTAAGAATATATTTCAGGTCAATTGATTTATTGCTTTTTTAACATTTGAAAATTTTAAATAAAATTTGAATTGAAAAATTTTATAGAATACTATATTTTATAATAAGCAAAATTCAATCCATTAATATACTAAAATAATACGATAATCCTAAAATAATAAATCGATGGTGATAATGTACTCTTTTAACTTTAACGTGAGTTATCTCAACGAGAGTTAAGATAACGAAAATATGCCAAAAAAGATATTATGCAAATATATTACCCAAAAATTGGGCAAGATATGACCAAAACGAAAAACAATAGTATAAAATGTAAACATAACCAAAAAAAATAAAAAGGATGGATATAAAAGAACGAAAAATTACTGCAGAAAGAAAGAAAATTAACAGATGCTTGAACATTAAAGAACAAATATACAGAAGACGAGATGAAGTAAGGATGTTTTATGAAACAGAAAAATTATGTAAAAATTATGTAACATGGATGAAGTGACTTAAGAACAATCCCTGTCATTTTAGAGAAAAAAGAGGCTAGCTAAGTTCTGGCATGTCTTGCTGATGGGGTATCAACGGCTAGTTACAACCAAGAAATATGGAATGGTCGATAAGCTATTGGGTTTTGATCTAGAAGACGCGATTCAGAGAGTAAATTGAATGACCCAGTAAAGTACAACAACATTTTTATCCAAATCCAATCTATTGGGTCTTGCAAAGTAATCTAAACTAAGCTACAAGTAGGGTAATCCTTTGCTCGGATACAGGTTTCAACAGAGACATCACTATTGATAAAAGCGCTATTGTGAAATGGGCAGAGATTATGGCCTTTGAATTATAATTTACTTAAATATATGATATACACGCCTCAAAAGTCTATAATCACCCAAGACTTTAAGTGGCCAGAAGGTAAGAATGAGGATTCCAATCGTACTGAATGCATAAAGGATGGGATATACTTAAAAACCTAAATCAGGCCTGACATATGAATAAAAAGGAAAAAGAAAACAAACAAACAAATGCTTATGGTTGTGGTAGGTGCATCATTCAACAATCAGTGAGAATTAGTCCTTATGTAGTATTACCCTTGCTACTCTAACTAGATAGTTCATCCAGAATTATGAATAAATTGCAACTGATGAGGACCGCAGATTGTAAGTGTGATATAATAAGCATGTAAATGATATGTCTGGAACACAATTGTGATGCAGTTTGCATAACCAAACAACCACCTTGGTTGTCCAGACAGAAAGACGCTGATCAATGGCCAAGATAGTGGTTCAAATGTACGAGAGAAAGAAACTGGCATGTGGACAAACGTTAACAACACTACTTTACTGTCCATCTCCGTTCCTTACAAGCATCCATTAATACAATTATTGCAGATCCATGATCGACAAGCGGGATTAAGATTTTTTACTGGATAACCTAATAATCAATCTCAATCTCAATCATCCTCTCTATCAGGAGGTAGACCACAAGGCAAAAGCATTTTCTGCACACAACCAAAAAACAAAATTGGTGTAAGAAGATTGAAAAGCTCTATGAAATCTATATGACCAAATTCCATTATAGTGAAGCAAAAAATCACTTGATAACACTTTTGAGTTTTTCTAGAACGATAGTCACATATATCTCAAATTATTCTTCCTGGACATGGTATTTCCTTGTAGAACATGCAAATCAATAGACACAGCAGTTTTAACTCCCTCTAGAACAGGTCAACTCCAATACTCGTTTTACAAAACTGGAAATCATTGCTTGTCTATAGACTTAAGGCATTGGAATTAAGTCTAAGATTTTCCATAAGAAATCATAAAAACTACATCAGGTCTTATGAGATGCTAATTCTAATTACAAACCCTAATTTTATCCCCTGTTATCTTGACATCTATGAAATGGGTAAGTAAAAGAATGAGAACCTGCATGAAATTGTAGCGTTCTCTCCCAATGGATTCATTCTCAGCAACAGCAAAGTAGGCCAAAATAGGG
Organism: Erythroxylum fimbriatum; assembly: GCA_026770325.2. Taxonomy (NCBI): domain Eukaryota; kingdom Viridiplantae; phylum Streptophyta; class Magnoliopsida; order Malpighiales; family Erythroxylaceae; genus Erythroxylum; species Erythroxylum fimbriatum. Next base: position 482,309 of record JANZLH020000430.1, read on the forward strand.
TAATGTCCGATATACGATGCGTAGCTATCTCGCTGAATGTTCACAGCCCACTCACTGCAACGGCCATTTTACATATGAAACCAACCACTTGCAATCTAAAAGTGACACAATCTGTTTATTTTTAAGGTTAAAAGAAAAGAGACTCACAATCTGTTTAAGTCGGCATGGCCAGTCCCAACATACTTGGCCTGAAGGTGCTCGAGCTGGGAGTTTATATTAAACCGATCGCTCGCCTGCATATTTTGAAGCAAATCCGAAGCAGCAAGCAGGTACGGTGAATTTTGCGTGAGCAGAGAGGGAGAGAGAGAGCAAACCTTGAGGGTTGATGATGACTTAAACGACGCTAGGGATCGGATCTCTGTGGCTATTTCAATACAAAAAGCCGCACCAAAAACGACGTCACTTGCTCTCCCGTTTGCCTCATTTGTTGTCAATTCCACCCATGCAGATGTAACTTGGCCTAATTAGACTAGGGAGGTCAGGCCAGGACCGCCTATAAGTTGGGCCTGATCTGACCGTTTTAATATTAACATAATATTATTTTAATTAATTTGTTTCAAAAAAAAATATTATTTTAATTAATTATATTAAAATTATGTTAATTTTTCCGTCAAATTTATATATGACAATTCCTTCCGGGGGAGGAGGAGGGTAATTGGCACAAATTGAATTTTTTGACGATCATATTGAGAGATAATTAGATATAGTTAAATAATGTGTAAATGATAAATAAGGATCGATTTTTAAAAAATATATTGTCAAATATTCAATACGATTCTATAAGATTAAAATCAAATTAGACCGACTCTCAAATTTAAGTCTCATTCAAAATTTAATTAATCAATTTGTTAGTTTCGCCAACGTTAAATTAAACATCATTATTTATCATACTAAATTTAATAAACTCTCAAAATTTTTAATTTTTTAAAACCATTTTAACTTGAAAATTGTATAAATATTTAAAACATTTCGAGTCATTCTTCTTTTGTACCAATATCCAGTTCATTATTATATTTGCAATTTATTAACTTTATGACATAGAATCTAATTTTGTTTCATATATTTTGTTTGATGTAAAAATATAATTAACTAAAATGTAAATATACTTCAATTTAAATATTCTTTCAATATATAAAGACAAAAAAACTTAAATCACAAAAATTATTTAAAAGTGACTTGTAACTTATAAGGGAACAAAAGTGTAATTAATTTTGTTAGAAATTGGCATAATATATAATACATTAAGTCCTCTAAGATGAATCCTTCATTTCATTGTTGTCGACAAACTCTTGAGATGTACATCTATAAACAACTGAATAGCTAATAATTACATTAAAGAAGTAAAGCATAAGGGAGACTCTAGTCAACAAGTTCGTCAACAAAGGGTTAAAAACGATACACAGACTTGACAAAAAGAATATTTACTACTGATTTTAAAAAGATTAAAAGTCAATTAGTAAGCTCACACCACTCATTTTTTGGGGGGCCTTTGGCCCGAAAACTTTCATACCTGGCATCGAAAACGCGGGAAGCCGAAGCAAACAGTGAACCAAATGCCATTCACCGGAGAACACAACAGGATCCTCTGCAATGGATATCCGTGACTTTCATACGGGGATTAGTACGTCTCATTTGAATCTGCCAGGCTGCCCTGAAGCTTCAATTTTTGGCCCTTTGGGAGGCAAGAGGTTTAGAAAGCTTCCTTGCACAGGTTGATGGACAGCCGCAGTAGACTCATCTTCTGTATATCGACACGAATGAGAAAAGAAGTGAAACTGATCACTGAGCAATGTACAATAGTTCATAAAACTATACAAAATTCGCACACAATAGTATCAGTAAACGTTACAGAAATAAATATTTTCCATGTACAGATCATAATAAGTCTAGCAAATGTTGAATGATCATTACCAAAGAGGGATTTGATTGAAGGTCTCTTATGCTTTGTGCTCTTCTTCTTTAATTCAACTGCATAAAAGTTCATATGAACGGTCACACTAGGGAAACAGGGTCTGGTCAGTTCCTGAAGATTTTTTTAGATGCATTCAACAAATATCATAATGCGGCACCACATATTAGAAGGTAAATGGAAAAGGAAAAAGCTTGAAAGCTTGATTGCATGAAACAAAGTAATAATGGTTAGAAGTTTCGAACTTATAAGATGGATTGCCCTGCCACAACATCACTGTACTAACCCATCTTAATCTGGCCTGTGGACCATAAAAAAAAAAGGGGGGTCTTCAGTCTTCACCCATGAGTCATGATAAGCGTGGCCCTTTCTATAGTATGGAGAAGATTAGACTTGAGGAGAGAGTTATTCCAGGATTCACCGGACACTATCATGGGGGCTATTAATTAGCTTGCAAGGAAATCGACGTAAACAGGGACATAACAGGCTCGGAAGAAACATAGTCTCATAGAAATATCACCCTACTAACAAACAAACTAGTTACATTATGAGAAGAATATTTCCACCACTAAAACCATGGACACGATTACTTAATTGGATCAAGATATTGCACCTATATCCCCAGCCAGACTTTATTTTCCACCCATGGCTTGATAAAGGAGACAGTGGTTTCACACTGATAATTATGATGAGAAAGGAAATAGATCTAACTGAATGCCAGTACACTGCCAGCATTTCAATATCTGGCAATCTACTTATCGGCCTCCAGTGGAAAAACAAAATAGTTGCAACCATTTCCCTATTTATTAGAAATCATAAAATGAAAGTAGAGGAGCAAAATACCAATCCCAGGTAGCTGACTATCATTAACAACTTCGCAGTTCTTGTATGTGTAACCAACAAAATTAATATCCTTTGAAGAGAGCATCTGCATTAAATGACAAAGCAACAAACATGAATAAATATGTATATACGTGCCATAAATTAGCAACTGTTAAACCTTTAACTTGTAAGGTCAGCCAGTAGCTTTCATATAGATGCCAACATGTGTTAACCATGTCAATGGAGAATAAACTAGTTATAAAACAAAAACGGTTAAAAACATGAATTCCCAATTCCTGAAAGAAATACACTTATACAGGTGAAAAAGCTTGACAAAATGACAGGATTGACAACATGACATGTTTCAGAAACTCAAAAGTTTCTTGGCTACCAAGATCCTAATTCCAGATGATGAACTATTGACCAAGACAATGAGTGCATCACCACTAGTAGCTTACCTAGACATAAAATACATCTCAACTAATACAGCTTTAAACCATAGTATACTTTTAGTTCAAAACAGGAAAACATCACAAAGAAATCTTAGTCAAGTAACCATTGCTTGCCATGATGCACTTGCTTGCGTAAGCAAAAGCATAAATATGATATTTGTATTAGGAGAAAAAAATATAATCTTGCAACCCTAGCAAAGAGCCATCTCCCTACTCTTAAAAGTAAGATGCATGCCATTAGAACTGTAAGAACCAACCTTTCTCCATGGACCAGATTTTGTTGAAGTTGGAACTTGATTATCGACCTACATAAAAGACCATACAACATTAAGTAAAAACAGAGTAACTAAATTCTTATTTATGGGCACATCACCATGTTAAAAGAAATATTTTACTATACCTCTTCAAATTTCTCAAAGTTTTGAGTGTCCAATTCATCATTGACTTCAGGAATAAATGCAGCTTTCATCTGATACAACTTTGCCCATTCTGTACCCTTAAACCAAGGATGAGCCTGAAACGAAAAGCTATTGCAATTAATTGATCACCTTAGACAGCATTACCAACCAAAATAAGGAATCTAGAAAAGAACAAACCATACAACACCTTTATTTCTTCTGCGCCTTTTGTACCAAGCCTCTGATCAACGCTACACAAGAGTTTGCCGATAAGATCTTTAGCTTCTGGAGATAGTTTTGCTTCCTCTGGGAATTTTAAATGAGCTCTCCAGTTAACTATCTGCAAAATAAAGTATGGAGTAGATTATTTAGTGGATATAATTAAAAAATATATCTTGAAAATTCTGGAGAAAAGGAAGTTTAGAAATTACGTATAGTGAGATCACTAGAAAGTGTGTAGGCAATGAAATGCAATCAACCACACCAAACCTAATTTAAACTTTAAAGCTATTACTTATTACAAATGAGAGTAAAAATCGTCCAACTTAGATTAGGTTTTAATAAAGAAGCAGGCTTAAAGTCCTAGAATTACCTTCCTACAAGTTGACATAGGTTCATCAGAGTAGAATGGTGGGTACCCAACCAGCATTTCATACATGATAGCACCAAGAGACCACCTGACAATATTAACAAAGTCATAACTAAATTGATCCAAAAGAAGAAAAAAAAAACTGACTGAAAAGGCAGGGTTAATATACCAATCACATTCCATTCCGTATCCTTTCTTCAACAAAACTTCTGGAGCTATATAGTCAGGCGTTCCAACGGTAGAATAAGCCTGGGACATGGTAATATTGCAAGATTCAGAGATCCAGTGAATAGTAGCAAAAGTAAGCTTCACAGAATTATCATAGCCAAAGGTATACATAAAGGAAAAAGGAAACTATTTTAAGTTGCAATATTTAGAAAACTCTTGATTGAAAAATGAAACATCCAACATGTGGAGTAATACCTGCCAGTTTTATCTAAATCAATTCTTTATCAACTATAGCATAAAAAGCCTTATCCTCAATGGTAAACTGGTAAGCAACTTACAAGCATTCTCCTGTTCCTCTGCCAATGTTGCAATTGCTCCTGTTGAGTGCGTTTTGGTGCTGCTGGTCTTCCATCACTTTGAAGAGCTCCGCTAAGATTATTTCCCATGGAGAAATCCTTTTCTTGAAGATTACTGCAATCTAATGGCTTACATAATCCAAAATCTGATAATTTCATGTGACCATTTTTGTCAAGTAGTAAATTGTCAGGCTTGATATCTCTGTAACACGAAAATAAGTGAAGGGTTAGGTTAATATCAGATTATTACACGGAAATAAGCAAATTAAAGGAAAAAAATGTTCACCTATGTATGTAATTATGTTTATGGATAGACTCAATAGCCAGGACAGTTTCTGCAACATAAAATCTGGCCTCATCTTCAGTAAGTGTATCCTTCCGCATCAGCAAAGTCATCATATCTCCACCAGGTAGATATTCCATGATTAGATATAGGTACTCCTCATCTTGGAAGGAACAATATAATTTGACAATGCAATTGCTATCAACCTCTGCTAGCAGATTTCTTTCTGCTTTCACATGTTCAACCTGGAAATTTTTGCATTCAACCTCAATAAACACAGTGAATGATATATTTACTTGGACTGTCTGTGAAATTCAATAAAGGGCATACCTGGCCTCTACGAAGCATCTCTGATTTCTTCAGCTTCTTCATAGCATACACATGACCAGTTGACTTCTCCCTACAAATTCTGACCTACAGCCACAAAATGAGAGAAAATTCAGGTATGTGCATCTGCAAACACATACAAACATGTAAATAGCTAATAATAATTGTTGTCAAAAGAGTAAAATAAATACTGATAGCTAAAATTTAACTTTCAGTGTTGTCCAAATTACTCATAATACTCATAACTTGCGGAAAAGAGCAACCCAAATGGTATTAACTTATGAAACCCATTGCTTTTTCTCAAGAACCAAGGATAAGTTCAATTTTCATCTATGAACACGCAAACATATCCAGGCATGTGATATCAACAATCACCTTTTAAAAGACTCTTGCTATCTTTGATTAATTTATTGGATCAAAAGTACTCTCCCATAAGTTCCTATCAATTTGGTTAATTAAATCATGTCCAAAGGTTTGTGAAATTTGTTCAGCTGAACATTTACTTGCGTCCATATAGAATAGTACATCAAAGTCAGCTCCTACCCATGCTGCATTTACAGTAACTGATCCATATATGTTGGTTTGAGTGAAAGGCTCTAATACCATGTGAAAGGTTTAATGTGGTGCGGTGTTAAAACCTATATCCACAGATACAAAAACCTCAAGCAAACTTGGTCCTACCAATTATCTTTGTAGGACAATACAGACTAATATACAATGATCATAAATAGAATGTAAACTATTTGATTATGGCGTACAATGAAAATCCCTATATAAGTAACAATATTAAATAGTAAATATTTAACATCTTCAAGTTAGTGAGTGAATGTACTCTCCATTTTCGACTTATATGTGAGTTCTTAGAACTATGTCCCATGTAGCTGATCTCCAATCCTTACAACAGCATGTTTAATGACAACAATATTTCAATAGTAGATGAAGACTTTTCTTTTATTTGCTTTTTTTTTTCCAAAAGCAGTTCATTTTTGTTAACCCTTTTTTAACTAATAGGTATTAAAACCATAAATTAAGCAAAAGAAAAGGGGGCCATTCCCTGTTGCCGAGCTCTATCACAAGGAGAGTTGAAAACGATGATACACTTGGTAATGTCTTTCCTTCTGTAACTGCCGACGATATGAAGTTGATAAACTCAGCAATGCACTGCTCAACGATGGTGACAGTGGCTGAACACCCAAGCTCAAGTTCACTGGTTGCAACAATGAGAGTAGTGACATCGACAATGACTAACATTGATGATTGAGAGGAGGGGGCAGGTGGTAAACAGTACACAGTGGAAAGAGAGAATGGATAAAAGCAGCGCTTTTCAGGAAGACTCTTTCTATGAATGTCTATGAATGGAAGGTTTTGGGGGGAGAGATTGTCTTACATCATCATTGAAAGTTATAGGAAGAGAGTAAATCAGGCTTCTGGCTAGGGCGATGGTGAAACCTATTATCCATCCTTAAATATAAGCAAATGCATTTTGCATTCTATTTGATGAATAAGACTAGATGGGATGCTTTTAGAGCCTAGTGTCACTGGTGAGGTTGGGAGGTAGAAGGATGACTCGACAGTGATGACAAGGGTACCAGAGATTGTGATGATGGTAAGAAAAACTACAAGTGGGTAAAGGAAAAAAAGTAGAACAGATGCATGTAAGGTATATTGCAGCAATGGTGGAAGGTAGACTAGAGAGATGAAGAGAAGACACTGATAGTGATGTCAGTGGCAGTGTTTGTTGGTCGTGAAACAGAGAAAAAAAGGAAGATGAGACACCAACAACAGCTTCACGAACAGTGTCAATGATAGATTTCAGAAGCGGTAGTGAGGCAGAGAGAAGAAGAAAAACAGGACAATGGTAGTGATTTCAACAACATCGTCATTGCCAACGATATATTCCAACAATGCCAGTGGTTGTTTAAGTCAGATAGTTTGGGCGTTAGAATCAAACCTTGCTTTAATACCATATGAAAGACTCTGATACTTTATGAAGCTAAAATAAACGAGATATCATGTAAAAATTTTTGACATCTTGGTAGAGGAGAATAAAGAAAAACAAGGTGGAGAAAAGAATGAACACATTGTTTAACATGGTTCGACTATAAGGCTAAGGGCATAGAAACTATAAAGGTATTCTAGTGTGTTATTTATCTATTTGAAATAGTGGGCTACTTACAAATACATAATATTCCTAAATAGTATCTAAACTATTCCATTACAGCATATACATAATATTCTATGTAAACAAATAAATAATAAAATACTGAATCTCCATTATTTTCAATAACTAGAACCAGAGGAAGAACTACTTTCAACTAACTCCTAGACAATAGTAGCTGGCAGGTCTATGTCTTGTTTCAGAGGATGGCTCGATATTAAGAATGGACAGCATGTCAATATGGTTAACTAGAAAAATTTAGCAAAGAATGTTCCAAATAATCTAGTGCAAATTTAAAGCTTAATTACCTCTCCGAATGCGCCCTTGCCAATCATTGTCAAAAGCTCAAAATCATCAGCACCCATTTTATGCCTCTGAAGGCGCATGTATTCTATTTCCTTCTTCTCTAAGTACTTCAATAAATTACTTTGCTCTTCCTCAGAGACCTCAGCATCAGCCAACTTCTTCTCAAGTACATTGCGCCTATAAAAAAAATGACACTAATCATCAGCCTCAATAAATAGTCCAAAATATATGTCCTAGCTTGCTATCAACATCTTGACACAATTATCACAGTGAAAATATGTTTCTAGCATTAAGATGAAAACCGCAGTCATCTTAAGGAACCAATGATCTATATGTATTTCACATGTTTGGATGCAGAGATTTGCATATGGGCCTAATTATTAGTCCTCGAAGACTTCATGATGGTAAATTCTATTCCTACCAAGTTATTTGTGTTTCAACTCAATGAACTACTTTTTAACCCCCAACGCCCTCTGCAGAAAGAACACTAAAATTTAGTTATAGCAGGATGGTTCACCAATGAAGAGATAGGTAGCATAGGAAAATAAATGGCTTATGGAATTGTTGTGCAAATGAATTCAACTAGTAAAACTCCGTTACAATCCAGCCCAAATGAAATTCTGATCAATGCTCTATCGAACTTGGAAATATGCATTGTTACACTTGTCCAACTTCTCCAAACTCATTTATATCATCTGTTTAATAGCTATTGACACAACAACAGAACTAACAAGTAATATGAAAAGCAAATGACCACAAGAACAGTCTCTGCTACACACTGAAATTTAAGAATTGGGGTCATCAATGTTGCATTAACAGGAATGAAAGCCATTAATAGAATGACGAAAATAGAAAGAAATAACAATAAGATAATGCCAAACAACCAGATCACACAAGCAACAGGCCATATTGAACAGAAGCATAATAAAAGTCTATCTTTTATCGAGAACAGGTCTAACTTCGCAAAGCCTATAACTGGAAACTCATTTTCAGGGTATTTGAGTGCAGAAGAAATTGGTAAAATTGGCAAGTTTTGAAAGTGGTAAGACAGGTTCACCATGCAGTTACTAGAAATCATCCCACAGAGCGATGTCTTCATGCAGGCAAGTTAGGTCAGTAGTTACCAATGACTACCAACTATAGACAGCCAACAAAATGGTCAATTGTAAGCGGGAATACAAACTTGGTATTTATAGCTAATAGTAGAAATTTCAAGTTCCTGTCTGGAAAATGTCTATCAACTTCGAAACAGTAAGTTATTCTTCAGAGTTTGTCGGACGTTCCATGATAAACTAGCGCATTTTCAGATTTGATTCCTCTTAGCCCAACAAATACTAAAAATGTAGTCAAACAGATCCAATGTGAGTCTAAATATTCCTAAGAGATAAACATGTTCATCATTAGCATACATTCAGTGGGATATATAGCATGATAATACGAACAGGTATCCTAAACTCGTACCCTTGATGTCTAATTTTATGCAGAGGAAATTTATATGATACCAAGAAATCAACGAAGAGAAAAAGGGTGGTATGAGATGCTACCGCTCCTTGCGCTCCTCTAGGTCCTTCATCTGCTTCTTGTAATGGTTTTCAATATACTGTTTTGCAGCAGCAACCCTCTGTTTGGTTACATTTGATGGCACTTCTTCACCTGCTTGTGCTTTTGGCCCCTCCTTCCCATTGTCAGCGGCTTCCTTCTTTTTGGCTGATTTCAACTTATCTTTTGACTTCAGTTTGTTGAACCAACACCCTGTGGGCTCCATGGCTCTTACCAAGTAACGTATTCACCTTGTTTACCTTTCGAAGAATAATCAGAAAATAATAAATGGAAGTCACCCCGCACACTCAATTGCTTAACTATTTATTTGATTGCACCAACTACTGAAATGCACTGTCAAAAACTTTTGAATCTCAGAAGGCAGATCAATCCAGGTTCCCACATTTCATTGAATAAAGGATTCAAGCATGTTGATGGACTGAAAAGCGACAAAAAGTATTCAATTAGTTTATAGTTCATTGTCATTGTTATCTCAAAATATTATCTTTCGCAACATAAAAACTTGCACCACACAACCAAAGTACAAATTTAAACAATTTTCACCAGGGTTACATTTTGCAGTTACAGTAAGAATTTACTGCATATTTATCCTCTTAAGGAGCAGGCAAAAAGATGACATAACAAGCAACAACAAATTTAAACTGTGATTCCATCAGCTAATCTTATCAAACATCTAACGATATTGCAGTTCAATATTTCAAGAGAAATCAGTCTCCAAGTTGCCTGAGTTATGAAGATGCATTTTCTGCTACTCCCCAGTTCCTATACTCTGTGTTTCAAAATCTTAAATGGTTCCCTATCCGGATGATTCTTTCAGTAAACAAGGCCGGAGTGACAACTGCACCTGAATTCTGTCAAACAACTCCTATGACTTGGTAGAGTAACTTTTCCCAAAAGGCACCGGAAATTTTAAACTAGTCTACAGTCCAAAAAGAAAAGCACGATACAATTTCTACATCTGTGCATTCTAGTCTTAGCCTCGTTGATCAATTCCCATAGCTAATACATGTATAGCAGCCTCAGTACATTCTCTAACCAACGGATTAGAAGATCAAACATGATGTTATGATCAATCAAGAGATCCAAAAATCCAGAACACCACAAGATTGAATTCCAGGAGAAAGCAATTTATGTTTCCGACCAAACAAAACAAAGAGTTAGGAGGAAAAAAAAATGCCCGAAACCCACAAATCACAAGCTACAAGAGTGATTCAGTGAAACCTGCATTTCAACTAATTAAAAAACAACGAAAAAGGACAAACCAATCGTAACTTACAGACAATGCGTATGAAGCATAGGAAATCTAATTTTAACACACTTTTTGTGACCGACCAAGCATCAAGTCAAACAACCACTCGGAACTCATAAAAAAGGAGAAAGGTAAAGAAAACGAAAAAATCGTAAGAAGCAAGTGAACCTGGAAGAAAGCAAACTAATCCACTAGGCCCTCGCTAACAACACTCGAGCGAATTCAACTAACATTTCCTCACCAACCAAACAGGGAAAAAAAAAACCAAAAACTCAAGCCGAAAATCACTGTCTATTTTAATTATTATTTCCAAATCTCAACATAACACGTGTAACAAAATTAATGGAAATTAAAGAAAGAAAGAAAGAGAGAGAGAGAACACGAATGAATGAGAAGGAAATCAGAGACATGAAAAGGTAAGAGTTGGTGAGCATGTTAGAAACGGAATCAGAGAAAAATACCGTGGGAATTGGGGCACTGAGAGAAGAAGAAACAGCAGAGAAGAAGTATGTAGAAGTAGCAGTAGTAGTCATGATCTTCTTGGTTGAAAATCAATAAAGCCCTTCATTTTTCTTTTTTCTTTCTCTGGTTCGCTGCCCACTTTGCTTTTCTTTGGTTTTTGCTTTATTTGATACTTGGATCTTTTTTTTTTCCCCTTCTTTTGACAGTGGGGACTCAGGTCAGGAGGAGGAGTTTCCTTAATTCAGTTTCAAACTTCCCCTCTCTCTCTCTCTCTCTCTCTCCCTGTCTCTTTTTTTCTTCTCTTAAACGCGTTAGATCAGACTTATGGTTCGAGTTCATTTTTAGGAAAATAAAAAACAGTGAGAGTCAGAGGAGTAATAACTAATAAGAGCGTTAACGGAAGAACGAAAGAAAGTAATGCAGGCCAGTGATGAGCTGGACCATTAGCTTCACCTAAACTGTCCACCATTATGCATTTCCTTTTTTTATTTTTTATTTTTTATGTGATCAAATCAAACTTTTCTAACTATAATAATAATTTTATAAATTATGATTTAATTTATAATACTTAATTATGTTCTCAATATTGCCTGTATTCCTCAAATTAAAGAGGATGCTAGCACCTAATTCTAGCTATTAAGGTCAAAATTTGGAGAATATGCATTTGTTCTTCTTTTAATGTCGTTTACCAGAATTGTAAACTATATTCGATATTCCATATTTTGTGTTAAATTGTTTGTGTTAAAAGTAGGGATGACAATCGACAGATCACGGGTCAAGATATATTGGCCCGATCGAGCCAAGCCGGGCCGTATTGCTAGTTAAAAGCAGCGTTTTAAAATTAGACTTATAATTAAAGTGATAAAATAAGAGAGTTAAAGTTTACAATTTTAGCCAATATTAAATCTTTATAAAATTAATATATGATAATGATTAAAAAATTAGAGAATTTGAAATAAGATTAAATAAAGAGACAACTCTTGTTTATCGAAAAAGTTGAACTTTAATTAAAAAATGAGACTATTAAATAAAAACTAACATATTTATAAAAATTTGTTAGTTTAAAAAAAGCGATTAATTAATAAATTAATTAGTATTTAATAACATCATTAAATACCAATCAATTAGTAAAAACTGGTCGATTAATTAATTTGAATTTAAGTATTCAATTCAAAACGGAATATAATTGTTTCTAATTATGACGCTTTCTTTGAAAACTAAAAAGGGTAATTGTCTAAATTTTTGAAAACATGTTTATAGCGTATATTAATCAATAATCAAAATTTAAGTATTGTAATTCAAAACTAATATATGTAATATTGATTAATTTCATTTATTTGATATTATTAACAAAGTTAGGTGATTTAAATAATTTAGTAAAAATATAATCATGGTGAGTAAATAAAAAAGAAAAGTGAATTTAAATTTGTATTTTATTGCCGACATAATATGATTTAACATAATTGACAATAATTGAACGATGCTAAGGGTCATCCCCACCTATTTATTAAAAAGTTAATTTCTTTGAATTGAAAAACGATGAAGACTAATCGTAGCAGTTAAAACATGGGGCCAAGACTCCGGCTTTTGTTAGTATTATATATAATTATCAATTTTAGTTTTTTTGGCAATACAAAGCAGGTGCAGGCAAAAGGGCTGCTGTCTCTTGTCACATTAACCTCTCCTTAAATTTTGCAGTCATGTTCTTCGACATCAAACCCCACAAGAATGGGAACTATGAGCGTTGCCGGGGGTTCCCTCGCAAATAAGGCAATATTTAATCATTTATCCTTTTCAAGCCCATTTCACTCTTTTTAATTTAAAAAACAAAATTGTGGGCCATATTCTTCTTATTCTACTTTACACGTATGCATACAGGGTGACCCATACCTTCGTCGCTTAACCAAGTGATTCCGGGTTCGATCCATGTCCTTGGGAATGCAACAAACTCCTGGGCCAGCGGCAGCCCTCGCAAGGAATGTATCAGTACCGCGAAGAGGGATTAGTCACCGGCTTTGACCCAGTAGACACCTTTTGGGAGACCAAAAAAAACATATGTATATAGAAAATGGACTCTAAATTAATTTTTGTGAGTATATTTATTTTATAATATCGAATTTATTCGTTTAGAGAGAAATGTGAATGTATTTTTCTTAATTCTTTAAATTCAATATAAATTATCTATAGTTTGATTGAGAAATAAATTAATTGAAATATCTAAATGAGTAAATCCTATACCAAAACCTAAATTAAGGACTATGTGTCCAAAAAATAATAGTTTATATTAAAACGTTTCACATTCTTATGTTATGTGATTATCTACATAAAAGGAAACTTTTTCAACTATCTTCAATTAATCTTCTTTGTTTAATTATTAGGTTATAAATATTTGCTTGTGACTATAATTTGAATATTTAAATAGTTTTACTAAAAATAACTGAATTTCTTATTTAGTTCAAACATAATTCAACTCTTTAAATTATTAAGTTAAGTTTACATTTTGATTCAACCTACCTAACTAAATTGTGTATTACTTTTTTTTCGTATTCTTTAGAAGGTTCTTTATTTTATCAGGGACGGCGGAAGGTTATCAATGTACGCTGCCTTTCTTTTGTAATTTTTATAAAGAAACTGTTTTCATGATTCAATTCGAATATGTAACCTTATTATGGTTACAAAGTATAAATTTTTGCCCGATATTCCAAGGTTTGCCCTCTATTTTGAGTAACACTAAAGTAATTTTATTTAGGCTTTGACTATAACCTAAGTAAACTATAGGTTCTAGTAACAAGACAAGTTTGAAATTTCTTCAAACGAAATGATATCTTTTATTACTTGAATTCACCTTTGGGCTACTACTTTATAGGTCACATTGATGGTGTAAAAAGAGTGGCTCAGGCTATATTATAGTAGAAGGTCTCAAAGTTAAAGTTGAGATTAAGAATTGAACTCAAAGTTTATTGGATGAAAGATAAAGTACAAAGGTAGAGATAGTGGGAAGTGATCAAAACCATGGCTGGGGAAAATGGCCTCCAACCCAACAAAAGTGAGCAAGAATGGGACGTTTGCCGTTTGGTTCGTCGAAGGAGGGCGGGAGGGAGGAACTTTGGACTTTTTAGAGTATTGATTTTGCACAAATAAGGCAAAACCAAGGGTGGCGGGGGCCATATATTATTTCACCCACTTGTTTGTAGGAGCATCAAGTTCAAACACGAGGAGTAAATGCTACCTTGGAAACTCTTAGGCATGCATTTATTAATTAGAGTACCTTATCGTCAACTACAATAATATATATTCACATTAAAGCATTTGATTGTGGGTGACAGCGGAACTTTAGCCTAGCCTGACCCTATTAGGCCTAAGTCAACAAATCAAATCTAAGTTAACCGGACCATTTTAACTAAAACGATGTTATTTTAAATTTTTATTAAAAATAGTCGTTTGCACAAAGCTCGAGCCCTCGACTCGACTCTGCTTGTTGTCGCCCCTACATTTGATAAAACGTGGCAATTGGTTAAGTCATATTACATCGCAACCTTTAAGATTGTAACTTGAATTAGGCTCAAATTCATTTAAAATAATTAAGAGTGTAATTTAAATTGAATCTAAATAATATTATTTTAAAATAATAATATCATAAATAATTTTTAATTTAAAATAATTAGGAAATGTTCCACTTTTGTTTTTTTTGTTGTGATTTTTAGTTTTAATTTGTTATTTTTGGTTTTTGCTTTTTTAGAAAAGCAAAACTTTTGTTTTTTATTGTGATTTTTAGTTTTAATTTTTTATTTTTGCCCTGTTGAAATTTGTAATATAAAAATTGAAAACAAAAACATGTTTGATTTTATCTTCCTAT
>JANZLH020000430.1:520924-540862 GCA_026770325.2 Erythroxylum fimbriatum
GGGAAAAATCTCATCATTCTGGTCACTTATTCCTCGCGGGCGCGAGCTCCATACCTCGTGGGCGCGACCATAGAAAAATCAGTAGAGCCTCAACTTTCTGTCCGACTATTCCTCGCGGGCGCGACATTGATGACTCGCGGGCGCGACATAGAGTACGAATTTCACTTTGAGGCCTCTAATATGAGTTGTAGATCAGGATGAGTACATATTGATTGGTATAAAGATGAAATCAATCCGACCTCTGTAGCAAAAGTTATGGTGTTTTTACCAAAGTATGTCAAATATAAATCAGGATATGAACATGAAGGACTGTTTTGATCATAACTCACTCATCCGACCTCCAAATGAGGTGATTCTTGGACCATAGTGTCCTAAGACATATATCTTGTTCTCATAAGAATTTGGTAACATTTGGAGTTAAATTGAGGAACTTTGCTTTAATGCAAGTAAGTGGTCGGTTAAGAGAGTATGATCGGGTTATGAATGTACTTTGGAATTTTAAGCGTATCTTGAGTTGTAGAACTCCAATTAAGGTATTTCTTGTGCCAAATTAAACAAGAGACTTAGTACTATGATTTTATGGATAAGTCAATTGAAATTGAGTTCTCAAAGTCTTCCAAATTCAGATCGCAAGTAAGCGAACTAAGTTCAAGCATGAGACATGTTTTGTATGGGCCCGACATCGCAGATGTCGTAAGTGAAATTTGAGATGTTAGAAGATTAAAAAGGTATGGTTCATGTCTAATAAGGGTTTCATAATGTTAAGAGTTCAAAAAAAAAAAGACAACTAAATAGGGTTAAATGGAATAAACCCTACAAGACAAGATGACCAAGTTTCATGTTTACAGTTCAAGAGTTGGACTCAGGTAACGGGGGCCAACAGTCCTTCCCATGTCTGACCGAGCTTTCCAGGGTGTTTTCTAGCCGCCTCGGCCTTTCTCAGAACATAACCACCGATCTTTATGTCGCTCGGCCTTACCTTTTGTTGTAAAACTTTGTTTCTTCATCGGCTATGCTTCTTTTTCTTGGCTGACAAGTCTTCAATGACCTGCCTGGCATATCTCTTTCTTCCTCTTACAGTGGACCCTTCTGCTGCACTACCCCCGAAAATCATGTTGATGACCCTAACCGGTCGGTCATCCTGATGTCCGGTGTTTCTATCACCTCTTGTCTTGGACTGTCCTCTCGTGTCGCGTCGGTCGTCCGTATTCCTGTTCTGCCTCCCTCCCTCGTTCGCGTTATTTTGCCTCCAAGGCTTTTGCCAGTTGTTAGACCGACCACCCCTACCTTCATTATCTCGATCGACATTTTTTTCGTACTTCAAAAATCTACCTAGCCATCCCCTTTAGATAAGGAGCTCGATTTCTCGCTTTAAGTCCCAACAAACCTCCAATACTTCCGCATACCGCCTGTTGAGCGGGGTGAAGGATTCGCATTGTTGGTCCTATCGGTCAGTCGGCTTCCTCCAGCTAGACTGATCTTTCTGTCGTTTGTGCGAATCATCCGCTCTGCCACTTGGCCAGCGGTCATCTGCTCTGCGTTTTGTGTTTTTCAACACCTCCTCTAGCTGGATATACTTATCCGCTCGATTTCTTATCTCTTGAATAGATTTGGGTTGATCGAGGGCCAATGATTTCTTGAACTCTTCATCTCGTGTTGTTCATGAGGGCGACCAACATGGACGAGCAGGTGAGGTCAGGGACTTCAACAGCTTCATTGTTGAACCGAGTAATGAACTCCCGCAAGCTTTCGTTCCTTCCTTGGGTCAACTGCATCACTTCCCAGGCAGTCTTCTGTGGCCGTTTACTTGTAACAAATTGGTTGAGGAATAGCAGCTTAAAATCCTCAAAACAGGTAATACAACGAGGGGGCAACCTGTTGAATCATTTTCGGGCTCCTTCTTGAAAGGCTGTACAGAAGGCCTTACATTGAATGACGTCCAGGACGCAATGCAGGTTCATCATCGATTGAAAGTGCTGCAGATAGTCGAGGGGATCGGTCTTTCCAGTATATTTTTAAGGCGTTGGTATCTTAGTACCGACCGCTGGGAGGCTATCCAGGATCTCCGGGATAAAAGGAGAGTTGTACTGTGTTGATTGTTGATCCGGACGAGAATTCATGACTATATTGATTCGATCGTCCATGATTTTTTCTAGGGCTTCAGCAGAGTGCCGATCGACCATCATAGCAAGCTGCCGAGCGGGGGTTTGCTGATGTGCTGTCTGAGACTGTAAAATTTGGCGAATCAATAGATCAACCGTTTCCTCTACTTGTCGCTGGGTGAGGGAGATCTGTTGTGGTGCAGGAGAACTTACGCTTCGGGGGTGCTGAATTTGAAGGTGCGAATTGGTTCCGGCATTGTCCTCCAGGGCCATGCTCTGTTCTTCTCGATCTTAGTTTTGAGGTGGTGGTTGATCATCTAGGTGTGAGGATTGTGTGTGATTATTCGGCAGTAGCTCATCTGTGCTAGGGTTTTGGGTGATGAGGTGTGGCAACGGAAGGGCAGCGGGTAATCGCAAGCCCATTCGTTGTAGTGCAAGTGTCGCGACGGCGGCTACATCAGGATTGGCTGCTGCCGCTTGACTAATCTGGGTGGTTCTGGACGTGGTGCTTTGATGCCCGGTCCCACGGTGGGCACCAACTGGTTCTGTCTGATCTTGATAGGGCTGGGCGTTGCTGTTTGGGTCCATGATTCTGACTGACTTTAGCAAGAGAGTAC
The DNA here is from genome assembly GCA_026770325.2 of Erythroxylum fimbriatum. Lineage (NCBI taxonomy): Eukaryota > Viridiplantae > Streptophyta > Magnoliopsida > Malpighiales > Erythroxylaceae > Erythroxylum > Erythroxylum fimbriatum. The sequence goes on from JANZLH020000430.1 coordinate 523,644, forward strand.
CTGCAAAACAATAAAAGGCACGCCGGGGGTTGGTTACCAGCAAGCCCCTCCGACGCTCAAGTCAGTCTTTTTGGTGAGGGTTTTGGTAACTATCAAGAGAGAGTATCAGGGTTCTAATCTCATACCTTTTTTATGATGAGGTAATGAGTTTATATAGTAGATACCTGTAGGAATTAGGTCAACGTCGAGGAACCCTATGTGCCATTCTGAGTTTGGGCTTGGGCCTAGCACGACCGACCCAACCAAGTATGATCTCTACACAGCCACTCTTCAATTTGGATTTCTTATAGAACAATGTCGTTCAACAAGGGATATAGAAAACTGTAACTTGAAGCCACAAGCGACTTAAAAATAGAGCAACCACCATTTATGTGTGATAAACAACTTAATCACATTATACCATGAACAAAACAGAGGCATCCAATAGACGCAGAAAGGAAGAGAAACACATAAAGCAAAAGCAGAAAACGGTTGAGGAAAAAATGACAGTTTAATCCCTAAATTAATTTACGCAGCCTGACGCCCTCATCCTTTGGTGTCCGTTTGTTACCTTCGTTTTTAGTTTGTTCTCTCGGTATCTCAAACCACTCTTGCAGCAATGCACCAGCAAGCTCTTTGTTTTAGTTGTTCTACCGACGTGTTTAGCCCTTCATTTTTAGTTTGTTCTTCCGACGACAAGCTGATACCCTTATCCTTTGGTTTTAGTTTGTTACCTTCATTTTCAGTTTGTTCTTTTGATATCCCAAACAACTTTTGCATTATAATGTACCAGCAAGTTTTTCATTTTCGATTCATTCTACCGATATCCTCAATCATTTGTTTTCAGTTTGTTATGTCGGCGCCCAAGCTGCTCTCGCAACGTAACGCACCAGCAAGCTTTTAGTTTTCAGTTCGTTCTTCCTATGTTCCCAGCTCTACTGAAAACGAAGGGTGGGCGCATCGGGATAACAAACTAAAAACGAAGAGAACAAACTGAAAATGAATGGTGAGGGCATTAGGAGAATAAACTGAAAACGAATGGAACAAACTAAAACAGGGTGAGAGTGTTGGGGTTGCGCAAATTAAATTAGGGATTAAACTGCATCATTTTAATAGTTAGAGTGTCTAGAATATGTGGCAAGCCACGTTAGGAATATTAACAAAAACACTAATATCAGTTTAGAATTAAAATTTGATTATTTAATTACCACGTTTTGAATTTTGAGCTATAATTGCAAAATTGAGCAAAGTTTAAGATTTTTTTATAATTTATGCTTTGTTTTTTTAAATTCCTTTTCTTGCTATCTGTCTACATGTGCTGAAGTAGAAAATGATAGATCCAACATGGCCAGCATGCAGCCTGACTTTTTCTTTCCACCGTACTCCCGAAATCTGTCATTTGCTGCAAAAACATATGTGGGGTCAGAAACATATTTGCTAAATATTAACAGTAGACACTTAAGTTGAAAAATGGAGAATATAAAGAATCCTTGATGATAAAGCTTGACAATGAAAAGGTTTCCTGTCCTAATAGTTTTCACCACCTATGCTATTATCTCCATATTCTTTTGCCTTTAATCTTTTTGTAGATGAAGTACTCCAATTCATGCATTAACAGGATTATGTCATTTACCAAGCAACAAAAATAAAAGGAAAAAGAGGACTTGTTCAATCTCCCAACAGGATCTGCCATTCCATTGGGAAAGTTGCAGGAGGAAAAGCAAAGAGAGAAAATGATCAGCAACTGTAAACAGCACCAGATGGTGTGGTGGCATTGACTTTGCTGCTCCAGTCTTCTATTTCAGACATGCATATGTTGTTGCTTTCTTTTATTTTTCCCGCTTATCAACTATCTACTTAATTCTCTCTGCTTTTTTCCTTTGTTCCCTTTTCAATTAATAGAGTAAACATCAAAACACAAGCACACGTTGTTGCTTTCTTCTAATTCTCTGTTTAAGTCTCATACATATGATCATAGAACAAAAAGATTCAACCTATTGAACATCAGGGCCTCTCTTTTAAGGTCTTTCCATATATCAGATGCACAATGTACAGTAAAAGGGCATTTATTGAGTTAAAAATTGGTTCAGTTCCAGGTTTTACATAGGAAAAAGGGTATGCTCATGTATATCTAAGCTATGCCTCTCACAGAATCGCAGGATCTTTGTATCTTTTGAAAATAGTCTCAATGTCTGCCATTACTTCCGAGGGCAAAGGTCGCTCAGTTGATGTGAAAGCCTCCATGTTTTCTTTTAGCTGTTCAAGTGAGGTTGCACCAATGATTGAACTAGTCATAAATGGCCGATCTCGTACAAATCCGAGAGCCAGCTGAACTGGAGTCAGACCATACTTCCTGGCCAGTTCAACATATTTTACTGTAGCTTCCTGCAACGTCAGTTCAAAGAAACATTAATGGCAAAATCAAACTTACTATGATTAATTGCCTATAATAGATCACGTGAGCAGAATGCATAAAACCAATCGCTTTCAATACAAGTAAAATGGCTTCCAAATTATCAGAACTGCTTGATTTCAGTAAGATTGGAGCTACTTATGCAAATCACTTGCATTTATCTAACCCTAGGACGAGATGCACGAACTTAACTCACCTCTGAGTTGTCCATTTAACTGCACATATCTTCAATGACAAGGGCTTTTCAAATCATGGAATTATCAACAGCACCGGTCTATTAAATTGCCAAATATAGTTTCCTACGAGAACAACATACAGAAATACAAAAACACATGATCTCAACTAACTTTGCAGAGTTGGTTACTCTCATAAAAGGCCACCAATATCATCCAGCTAAAGTGTCACGTTATACTTGTAATGTAAGATCAATTTAGCCAGTAGATACTGGTACTGGGACTCACTTAATTTGCATATAGATTAGAAGTGTCAAAATCAAGCTCCTTAGCCTGAACTATGATCATTCTAATAATCTCCCTAGCAACAGCCTCAGGATTCAAACTGTCAACCTTACTTCGATAACAACTATTAGGATCACACCCTTTAGCAATCAATTAAAAGCTATTACTGGGGGTTAACGTGAATTATATATCTTTTATAGTGGCAAAGTCTCAAAGCTATAAGGATGACCGCCGAATTAACAATCCAACATAATAGTGGAATTTGTAGAATCTTAAGTCAACTTACTCGGGCAAGTGAATCCTTGTATCTTTCTATGTAGACAGGGAAGAGGTTTAGTCTTCCTTTTTTAGCAGCTTCAGAATCAAGATCCAAATATTTTCCACTTAGTGATCCACCACCCAAGGGAGAGTAAGAAAGTAAGCCAATGTTGCAATTGTTTGGGTGGCACACTTCAACAAGATCAACTGCAAAGAATCACGAGAAACATAATCATTATTCAAAAGGCAACACAAACATGTACGTATCCCATGGGCAATTAGCTGAATTACTTCCATTTCTACTGATTGAACTCTAGCATTATACTGCCCTGTTTGAACAAACATTAGCAAATGGACACGGCGTAATTCGGTAACAACAATATTAAAAAGCTAATGCCAACAAGTTGCATGAAGGCCACAAATCTATCCAGACCAATGTCTTGGACCTGGTAAAGAATAATTTGTCAATAAGGAAAAGAATGTTCAGATATGAATGCCAACATAGAAGTCAAAGCCCCACAGTTGGGAAACAGTTCAGGCTAGACATTTTTGTGCTACAGAAATTTTATTCAGCCTCCCTGCCAAGATAATCTCTCACATTAACTTCTCTTCCTAATTCCAAGGTTTCATAGACTCCTTGTAATAAATTATCTGATGTAGGACAAGTTATACAATTAGAAACTCAGCAAAAGGAAAACAGAATAAAGAGAGAGAGAATATGAGAGAATCCGGATGACCAAGACAGATCTGATCAGGTTAGAAAGCAACAGAATAGGAGCGAAACATAGAAGAAACTAATGAAGAATCAAGAACATAATAGAAAAGACAGGTCTATATTCCTATCTAAAATAATAGTCACTAAACAAGTTCATAACAAAATTTCTAGACCTCCAATTTGTGATAATGCAAAAATCTAATTCTAATATGACTAGAAAAGCAAATAGATAACAGAATCGGATTGCCAACTCAAAGAAGACTATCGTGGGAGTTAAAATCTGAATAAAACAACTAAAACTGAAATCAGAACGTGTGATATTTTCTACTAAGAGACTGATTTCTAGCTTCATAAGTTCCACTATTTGTGTTCTTCACCTATTCTAGTAATTCTATCATAAAGTTTCAGCAACTAAAAAACTCAAATTCTAACCATATCAAAACTAAATTTCAGCCATATCAAACCTTCAATTCTAGTCTAAATTTCTAGCAATTAAACTCTAACCTAGCTATACCAAATCTTAAATTTTAGCATTCCAAATGGAAATTTAAACTTGAAGCTTAATTCAGCAATCTAATATTGATGATATTTCCCAAATTTTGTGAGTTTTAACTACTAGCTAATATTTCTCCTATTTTTCCTACATCAATTTAGTGTCAGAGCTTCGGTTCATAATGATGGAGGGTTGTATAGAAGAATACTCAATGACCAAGAGCAAGATGAAATATTTTTGAGAATTATGGAAAGACTGGACCTTAACAACCCTCAATCACAAGGTGCTCCAAGAATTAGTCCAGAAAACAACATCTGACAACAAACTTCACTTGATGTCGAGGGTGAAGAAAGTGAAATACAAGATGCAGAGGCTGAAGTTTGTCAACAAGGAGCGGGGTTAAGAAATTAACACCTACCAAGATATACGAGACAAAGAAACCAAACAACAACACTTGGAGGGTGCATACGAGACTCCAAAGGTTGTGATAGAGCTGAAACACATAATGTACTTGAGGATATTACCAAGAAAGTTCGTGTTGAAGGTCCCGATTTTGCAGGAAAGATGGATAAACACTTGTTCTTGGACTAAATAGTTGCAATGGAGGACTTCTTTGACGGGTACAACATGTCAGAAGATCGAAAAGTTCGATCTGTAAAGATGAAACTAGTTGACCATGCTAAACTCTGATGGAGATTGATAGACTTCGAGAAACAGGGCAGCTACCAATTGTTGATTGGGAAGAGATGAAACTGAAATTATCAGAAAATATTTACCATTTCATTATCAAGAAGATCTCTAAAATCAACATATAGTCTTTAGACAACGGATTATGACCGTAACTGAGTACGTGAAAACATGTAATGAACTTTCTATTCGAAGTGAAGGAATGAAATCAAAACGACAACTTATATCTCATTACAAAAATGGCTTAAGGGTAGAAATTTGCAAGGAGTTAATAATGCAAAGAATTTATGGCCTTGACGATATATATCAGTTGACTTTAAAAACGAAACAATACTTGGGATAACAAGATACTATAAAGTTTTAAAGTCAAGGAGGAGAGTCCAACATGAAGAGAATTACAACGGTGCAAAATTTTAGGTCAACACTTAATGTATCAAAATTTTCACTACAGAATAACTACAAAGTTTCTCAAGGAGCTGAACTTAAAGGCAAATTCATAGCTGAGACTCGGACAAAAGGAGGGGCAACAAGATACTTTAAAAAAGATAAACCATAGTAATGGTTGAAGATAGCTTTTATTGGCCCTATTTAAAGCAAGACGTGTCTTAGGTCACACACAATATCAAACATATCAACTAGCTAAAGAAAAAAACAAAATTCTAGATTATACACACCACTTCCTATATCTCATGAACCATAGTAGGACATAAGTATGGATTTTACGTCAGTAATTCGTAAACTTATAAGAGGTTATGATTATTTTTTGTGGTGGTGGATAGGTTTTCCAAAATGAGTCATTTCATTTCATGTTTCAAGATTTATGATGCCGTCCATATTGCCAAACTCTTCTTCAAAGAAGTACATCTCCATGAATTACCTTTAACCATCGTCTTTGATCGTGATGTGAAGTTTATGAGTTATTTTTGGAGAATTCTATGAAAAATATTAAACATTAAGCTTCAATTTTATAATTCTTTATATCCTCAAATCGATGGACAAACGAAAATGATGAATAAAATTTGGGAGACTTGTTAAGATGTTTGGTTGGAGATAAGATGAATAATTGGGACCTAATTCTTCCTATGATAGAGTTTTCATATAGCAATTTTATATATAGGTCAACTGGTAAGAGTCCTTTTAAAATAGTTTCGGGATTTCAGCAAGAAAACCTATTAATATAGTTCCTTTACGGCTTTACCACAAATAACACGAGTTAGTGTTGAAGCTGAATATTTTGCACGACATATGAGAGATATCTTTGATGAGGTAAGAAGAAAGATAACAATCAACAACTTGACTTATAAAGAATATGCTAATCAACATCGTTTATTGGTAGAATTCAGTGAAGGGGATATCCGGATGATAAGGATTTGTCCAGAACATCTTCCAACATAAAAATATAAGAAACTTCATTCATGGAGTGCTGGACCTTATAAGATATTCAAGAAATAAGCACTAATGCTTATGTTTTAGAATTACCAAGTGACATAGGAATTAATCATATGCTTAATATTGCAGACTTAACTATTTATCATGGACGTGATAAATATGAAATCCACTATTGCAATTGTTCCAACCATTCATCATCTTAAAGATGAGTGAACAAATTGTAGCTACAAAAGCTGACAATAGGGTTTCTTATCAAGTGGAAAAGAAGATCAATTTCTGATAGCACCTGAATTTTAGAAGTTGAATCTAAATTTATATGAGCAGTATTTGTCACATTCCTCAAGGATATTTCAGATAAGCCGAAGAGAATTAATGCAAAAGAGCTTAAAGTTTATAAACTCAATAAAAGAGAAACCACAACTTTAATTTAGAGAGATGAATCCTATCCTAACAAGGGCAACTTACTTCACGCTAAGTTTTTCTTATTAGATAGGGAATAATAGTAAGTTAGATATATTGTCTTAGTTTGTTTAGGACTTTTTAAGAATAAAAAATCCTTATTAGGATATGATTCAATTTTGGAAATTTTAGAACCCTTTCCTACTAGAATAAGGATTCTAAGAATTATAAATACGTGTTTACTTAACCTTTCAATAACAAGTTATCCTGAATTTTTCTTCAAATTTGAGTCATCAATTAGAATGTGTGATGCTTTCTTCTGCGAGTGATTCTTAGACTTTAGGAGTGATTCCTAGTTTCCTAACTTCTATTGTTTGTTTTCTTCACTACATTTCAGCAATTCTAAGCTAAAGTTTCAGCAACTAAAAAAGCCAAATTCCAGTCATATCAACCTAAATTTCAGCCATATCTAACCCGGAAATTCAAACTTAAATTTTTAGCAATTAAACCCTAGAAACCCAGCTATACTAAATATGAACTTTCAACATTCTAAACTGAAATTCAGACCTGAAACTTGATATTCCAACAGTCTAATATCGGCCATATTTTCCAAATTTTGTGAGTTTATCTATTAGTTAATATTTCTTCTATTTGTCCTACATCACTTATACTGTGTATGCTAAGGAAACAATGGGTTTCTTTGCTTTTAATTTATCCATTGTTCTTATCTCTTTAACTAGTTATACAATATTGTGATGGCTACAAAATTACCTCCTAAAAAGGTGGAAATCAACAATACATAAAGCGACTTCATGAACCAAATGATTTTCAACAATACTATTGTAGAAGCTTCCACCAAGCTAAGATTCCCAGGACCAAAATCAAAGTTGGTCCAATGAATAGAACTGCTTATGAGAATCCAAAATGTTACATTCACTAGGTATTGATTGAATTGATAATAGCATGAATGTAGAACTTACTTTCAAAACGACACCTGACCAACAGACTATAATTGTTCTGGATACTAATGATCTTTGGTAGTCCTTCAACTTTGGCTGCATGAACAAACTCCATTACTCCGTATGATGTCTCATTTGAAACACCGATATAGCGTACCTAAATGAGATCAAAATACATTTCCCATCAGCTAATATGATATATCAAATATCTCACCCGTAACTCCTCTCTGCCAAGTTCTCTATGTCCTTTCATCTTCATAAAGGAAAAAGGAAAAGAAAGACGGCAAAAAAGAAAATGATTGGATGTTATCTTAATGGTATGTAGACTTTTTCCTCTATATTCCTTAGAAGGTTTCACCATGACTGATCACCTTAGTTCTCTTACGCTATAGAAGTCAATGCTATTCCAGAGAAAAGCCGATTAAGCTTCATTTGGATGGAAACAAGGACAAATTCAAAGAAAGGAAAGAAAGAGGGGAGATTACGACAATCACTTTCCCGTGCATTTTTTCTATGTGAAGAATGGGTTTGATTGACTTGACAAAATTGAGAAGATCATTTCATGAATATAAAGGAGATTAATAATTCATAATTTTCTCCTAACATTCTTTCTCGTTTGAAGGCTTTGAAAATGATGGTCCCAAATGGAGGGGAAAGATGATGTCTTTTTCCTTCCTTAGCAACCTTATCTTGAAACAATGGATCAGGTAATTCCATACCTGAGTTTTTGATCCACATTATATTGAAGATTACAATGTAAGTATACTAGACCTTGATAAGTTATCTTTATATGTGAGAATCACCATGTAAAGCATATTGAGATCATCGGATATTTCATAAAAGAAAAGTAGAATAATGGGTTGAAAACACAAACCATGTCTCTTCTAATGGGTAATTCGCTAAAATGTTCACCAAAGGATTTCTTGTAGGAAGGTTTGAAGAACTCACATGCAAATCGGGAATGAAAGATATCCGCTCGATTGCTCGAGGAAGTGTTGAAGATTTTGATACTATGCGTGATCCAGATTTCAATGTTATGAATATTCTACATTGTGATATTGTCCTTATATGTGAAAATTCTAGTGTAATTAGCCTTTTCTATATAGGAATATCATCCTCCCCTACCCACCAATTAGTAAGGCTGAAAATCTGAATAAAGTCAAAATAATCCCTGCTTTCTACAAGTTACAATGTACGGTACCCATAGTTACCTTTCCTTCATTAATAAGTTCTTGAAAAGCCTTCAGCTGCTCCACAAATGGGACACTTGATCTCCACTTTGAATAATCATAAGAAAATTCACCAAATAATGGTACATAGCGATCTGGCCTGCATTCAAAGTACATATAACAGGTTATTGGACATTTTTCATTCCGCCCAACGCTGCCAATCATATTTATATCCTTTTGTTACTCTTTCGAAGAATGTGTTGTCCTTTACGCAAAGATAACTGAAGAGCTATAAAAGGGAATTTGCTTAATTACATAATCAGATTTTAGTTGAACGGGAAAAATCTCAGTGAAGAAAAGTTTGCCTCAACTAGCTGCGAAGGGTCTTAAAAAATTGTACGTTTTTACCAATGTATTTGCAGCAGATCAATGTAGTCAATGCCCAAACGTTTGAGGCTTTTCTCTACACTCTCTTTAATATTAGCAGCATCAACTCGCAAAACCTTAGCATTGTCACGAAGATAACTTGACATCTCTGAATAGCCACATACTTTTGTAGCCACAATAACCTGTTCATAATATGAGACAACCATAGATGCCACTAATATGAATTTCAAAGACTAATGCCATATGTAACAAAAAGATTAGGACATCAAACAACGTGATATATAGAGGTAAATTGTGAAAATAAATGCATATTTCTAGTTGTGAACAATCCAAGAGGAACATACTGGAGAAAAAATTCATGGATCCAGAATCAAAACTAAGGGGGCGTTTGGTTTGAGGGTTTGGGAACGAAGGAATGCAACAAACCAAACAACATTATTGGTATTAATATAGAAACCCAAGTTACAAACCAAACATCATTTTTTTATTTTTCATACCCATCCCCATCCCCTTCTACTATTATACCCATATCTATAGCCAACTGTTATGGATGCATTCGTAGGAGTTTATTAAGGATTCTAAATCCTTACTTAGTTAGGAATCTTATTAGCAGGAGTTTATTAAGGATTCTAAATCCTTACTTAGTTAGGAATCTTATTAGCAGTAGGAGTTGTTTAGCAGTAGGAGTTTGTTTAGCTAGGAGTTCTAGTCCTATTAGTCTTCTTAATTGGAAGGAGATTACCCTATAAATAGGGAGTTATTCAGCAATAAAAGATCAAGCATAATTTATCAAAAATCACGAGATCAGAAACTCTCTCCATAACGAGTTTCAAGGTTACAGCTCCCTTCAACGAGTTGTGTTGGATTACCAATTATAGGTACATCCAGGAGGAAGAACAAGGGTAAAAACCCTTTGTTGGGAGAAGCATCTCCGGTTAATCGTCCGGTGACTCGATTCCAGACTCGGGACCGTAACACCAACTCCGTGCTCAAACCAAACGCCTAGTAACTAGAGTTCAAAAGGACACTGTCACATAGTAGAGACTAGTCATGTTATTAAACAATCAACTCCACGATAAATTTTGCAAATCATGTAAACCACGGAGTGAATTTAAACAAGTCTCTTGATCTACTCAAGCACTTTATGAAACTGAAGAGACTGAAGCTTAAAGAAATTAAGAATATTGATTAATAAAGCCAGTAGACAATTGGTACCTTATCTCGAGGTTGAGACTTCAACCAGCTACCAATGTAGAGATCTGTTCTTCCTTGGGTCTCCTTCGTCATTGGTATAGGGTACTACAACATTGAGTGTGCAGTGTTAATGCAACCGACATGTAGTATCAGAGAGAAAAATTAAAAATCAAACAATAGAAAAAGAAACTACTCACTGACATTATCAGACATATCCAAAATTTTAAGATACCATAATGACATTGAGGTATTAGATTACAGAGACGATATAACTGAGGACTTTAGTCAACTGCAGCTTGCAGACAGAACTCAAATATTACACAAATGGCACCATAAGCAAGAAGTAAGCAGTGATTTTCTAATACTCATGAGAAGATCAACGAAACTAAAATAAAGGGATTTGTAGCAAAATATAACAGAGATTGGAGAAATAATACAAAATTAGAAACCACTTCCTTATAGAGAATATTCAGCAGTTCCAGTTGAAGGATATCAGAAAATGAGGGAAAGAAACGATAAAGCATGCAAGCCAAGGTGGCAAAGTATCTATCAAGATGAAAACTTAACTTTTGCGAAGAGATTTACTCAACATAGAGAATATAGATATGTGATACTCTTTTGTAATCCAGTTCAATAATTAGAATGTGAAGGAAAATCAAAAACAGATTATAGGCTAGTCATAAGATATAGGCCATGATAAAATCACATCACAGTAAGTGATCTAAGTAAGAGAACAAGCTGATGATTCCAATTATCCTGCATGGGAATCACAGATAAGAGTCTTTATTCAGGTGCAAAGAACAACAGCATAGAACTCGGTGTTACATGGCTGACAATATTTGAGAGACAGTTCTAAAAGATCCATCTGAATGGACAAGAGTCAAAGAAGAAAGAGCACGTGGAAACTCACAAGCATTGCACGCAAATTTTCAGTGCTATTGATGAAGGACGTTTCTCAAAGATATCAGCCTGTGAATCGGCTAAAGAACCGTGGGATACTTTGCAGACTATTCATGAAGGGTCCAAATCTGTGATAGCGTCAAAACTTCAGATAGTAGCTGTGAGATTTGAAGAACTGAAGATGGATGAAAATGAAACTATCGGGGACTTTCATGAAAGATTGAGTGATATAGCAAACTAAGCTCATCAACTTGGGAAGAAATACTCTAATCTGAAACTGGTCAAAAAGACGCTGAGATCACTACCTCCGAGGTTCATTCTGAAAATTGCAGCAATCGAAGAAGCTCATGACATAAATGATTTGTCATTGGATAAGGTAATTGGAATTTTGACTAATTTTGAGAAGAATTTTGTTAAGGGATAAACAAGAAATGAGCAAAGGGTTGGCACTACAGGCTGAAACTGGAAAAGGTATAAATGATGTAGAAGATGAATATGACGAGAATGAGAATATGGAGCTATTAATACGAGAGTTCAGTAAGTGGTTGAAGAGAGTGAAAAAGGACAGATCCGAGTGTAAGAATAACGGTGGGAGCTCATTGAACAACTTCAAACAACAAGCCAAAACTCAAAAGGGTGAAAGAAAAGTGAAGAAAATTTAATATCATGAGTGTCAAGGCTTCGGACATGTGCAAGCAGAATGTGCTAACACCTTGAAGAAGAGAAAAGGGAAGTCCTATACAAGCACTTGGAGTGAGAATGAATCCGAAAGTATGGTAATGAAGAAGTTGTGAATAGTATTGCATTAGTTACTTTGTACAGTAAAAGTCCAGTTATTTGTTTAATAGTAACCAAGAAGGAAGTAACTGAAGATGAAAAAGTGAGTAAATTGGAAAATTTCGGAAAAAACACAAACAATTCAGCTCAAAGCTCAATATTAGATTATGACAGTGATGGCAGTACTTCAGATGATAAAAAGGGGGGTATTTATGAAGTCTATGAGTTAATATATGGTAAATAGGTCCAAACATGTAAGAAAAATGAGAAGTTGAAGGCGAAAAACTCTTCCATGAAGAACATCATTCAAGATCTAGAGAAGAAGTTGTCGTCTACATTAGATGAGCTTGGTAAAAACAAATTAAAGTTGGTTAGTACAGAAAAAGGAATAAGAATGTTAAATAGAGGTACCGAAAAGCTAGAAAAGTTCTTGGAAATTGTTAAGGCTAAAGGAGATCTTCAAGGCATTGGCTATAGAGGTGAATGTTCAAGTCGAATGAGGAGAAAATTGGTGCGACCAGATCTGTCCAAGTAGAAATCTAAAAAAAAAAAGGAAGTTCATACCTGTATATCACTTTTGTGGAGTAATTGGGCACATAAGACCGAAATGTTACAAGTTGTTATAAATGATGTTTTAAAGGGGTCAAAACCAAAAATCTAAACACTCTCCATTAAATTTTCAGCAACAACCTATGGTACTGAAGCACACTTGGATTCGAAAGGGTCAATTACAAGCACAAAAACGTAATGAAGGAAAAACAAGAAATTGTACAGATTCACAATTAGTTACTGCTTTTAAAGAAACTGGTCAGACAGAGGACAAGTTAGTTACTTCAGAAGAAGAAACCAATGACAAAGATAATATGACGAGGAATAAGGCCAGGTTTAAATTTTTTCGAGAAGTACAGGAACTGTGTGCTTTACATTTTTGAAGTATTTTTTTGTTGCTAGAAAAAAAATGAAACGTAAAAAAAAATTGTCTTCTTTAGTTCTTCTTTAATTTTTATGTTGCTATTATCGTCCTATCTTTTTAGTAGTTTGCATTGTAACTTCTATTTGGCTCCACTAAAGACTCTTCAACTCTCTCATCAGTATGAGTCTCACTCTTGGTTATCTCTCTCTCTCTTTCGGGCATATCTCTTAGTGTTTCGAATGGTGGTAAATTATCATCTTAGCGTGCTTATGATTCTTCCGCTGCACCTATTGTTGATTCTTATAACTATGCGTTTTGATACTGTTTTGTCTCAAGGGGGAGACATCAAATTATTTTTGGTGACTGTTTCATTTAAAAGGAGATTTCAAAGTATATGTGTGACTATTAGTCTTGCTTTTTGATATCTTTTTGTCCCAATGGGGAAAAATTTGGATGATTGGATAATTGTTAATTATTGTTTCTTTGGATGTTTCTTGAACTTGAAGAATTTGATGGATGTTCTTTAGAACTTGATGATACATTAAGGGGGAGTTCTTTTCTCATGTGGATTATATGTTCAATTATTTTATTTAGGGGGAGTTTCATATTTGTGACAAACAATGCCAAAATGGGGAAAATTGTTAAGATATATGGTATATATCTCATTATTAAATTTTGGCATTTTTGGATGATTGGACCTAGCAAATAATTCAGTTTCACATCCAAATTGATTGAATTTAAATTGGGCACAGCTAGCTTGTTGGATTTTTGGATAATGGTTCAGTTTTGATAGAATTCTATTTTAAGTGGGATATGTGAAGAAGATAAGCTTGTTGGATTTTTGGATAATAGTTTAGTTGTGATAAAATTCTATTTTAAGTAGGATATATGGAGAAGATAACGATTTTTTTAAGTAGGCTGAAATGAAGTCATGAGATTTTGAAGATTGTGTGTGTAGTGAGTTATCTAAAAAGTGAACGTGTATATGAAGACTTCTTGGTTATGTGGGAAAAATTGTTTTGTGGGATCTTGGCTTAATAACACAGACACGTTCTACTATGTTCATAAATGTGCAGCTGCTAATATCTCCATTGTTTTTTCACCTTCGTTTGCGGTAGGCTGCGCAATTGATGTGGTGAAGGTTGTGAATGTCTTGTTTGTCGTGGCTGTGTGACTCATCGTGGTAAGGCTTCAGTAAATGATTGTGTGGAGGTTTATTTGTTGGATCTATCTTGCATGAAGTCCTTTTGTCGTAGATCTGGAATGTGCATGAATCAGCCTATTTTGTGTGAACACGAGTCGGTCATGTTATTGGGTGTGAAATTCTTTCACGGGTAGTGAGGGTGAGGAATAGTGTCAAGGGTTGAGTGATGTCGGCTCAGTAAAACCTTGTATAAAACTATTGTCATTAGTGAAAGAATTAAGCTGAGTTAGGGCTCTGCAGACGTAAGCAAAGTGTGTCGGACTGCGTTACCAAATTTCGGTGTTGATCTATTTAATTTCCTATCTATTTTTTTGTTTTCTTTTGTGCTGAAAAAATTTACAGTTACTGATACAGTTATTTTATTTTTAATAACCGACAAATATAGTTACAAGTAACTGCGGCAAAACCTTATAAGTAACTACGGTCAAATCGAAATTTTTGTGAAACTAATATATTGCTTCGGTTTTCTTCAGCATGTTATGGAGTTATTAAGTGCATAGACCATTTAATGAATTTCATTCAACAATACCATAGTGAAATCATGATGAAGCCTCCAAGTTGACCCATTTCTCTCATTGTGAACTATTTTTAATCTCAAAGCAATACCTATTAGTAGATGTTAAAATCTTCTATGTCAACAGCAAATCATTTTTAGAGTTAGAAGGCACATGCAAAGTATTGTCTAGAGCTTTGGTAGTGCCCTTAAATGCATGCATAGAAACATCTACTTCGTGCAAACCTCATCTTCATCAAGCATTCAGAGCTTAGAGTTATTTTATTCCGCACTAGAAAGAGGAATCCAAGAAACTCTTCTACATTATCTTCCCCAAATTTTATCAAACATGTCAATTAAATATCTAAATATCATAAGAGTGTCAGCATTTCTTAAAAACATTAATTAAAAGTATGTATACAAGTCTAGAAGAGAAAAGACTTACAGATTCAGCAGTATCAAGAATATTAATTCCATGATCAAATGCATAGCCAAGGATTTCATGAGCTTCTTTTTCAGTGTTCTGCTGTCCAAATGTCATCTGCAACATCAAAATATGCCAATGCAATTAGTGTAGAATGCTCAGGAGCTTGTTATAAAAGTACCAGATGAAGGAGAAAGTCAATATCTATTCAGATACAGTCGATTGTGGGATGGCATGGAACCTCAGAAGCTATTTTGCGTATATACAATTATACAAGCACAAACAGAGAAGACACAAACTTGGACCACTGAATAGAAGAAGGAACTTAATTTACTGAATTTAGAATTCTAGAGGCTTTTTGGCAGGTAAGTTTCTGGGTCAGACTCGAGATATCTCCCCCCTAATTTGCTTGAAAAAATCATCCCTTGAAAACCTGGAATCTAATTTTAGTTCATATCTTGTAGTGGAAACCGCATAAGAAAGGCACAAATTTCAAACTAACGGAGTTGGAACGCGTAGCATGGTTTGCAAAATTGTTCAATAACGAGGGCAAGGAATCCCAATCAATGTAGTTTCATATGTATAATAGTAATGAAGCCTTTCCCGCTTGAAATTTCGAAGCACGATTTTGCTGGCAATGCCTGGATGATGCTCATTAGAACAGTTTAAACATTTAACATTAGCAGAAAATTGACTTGCTAATTAGCTAGTTCTATGCATTAATCTATATCACTTAATCTAACAGCAAGTCGAAAGAGATACAGAGAGTAGTAATTCCCACATAATATGGAAGGGAAACAAGCAAACACAATTTCATATGCCTGCTAAAAAGAGTAGGGAAGAAATCTTACAGTGCCTAGAGTAATCTCGCTAATTTGAAGGTCAGAGTCTCCAAGTGTTCTGTACTGCAAGGAGGTCTTCTCTGCGAGCTTGGCAGCGATGGGTCTGAGCCTGGTTCGTGCACTTGGTGAATGAGGCTCGGCACGAAGAAAGGACCCTGGAGTGTAGAGAAATGCAGGATTCGCAGAAAGGGTAGCCCACGATACCATTGTTGCTCTCAGGATAAAGCTATCGCTACTTAGGCCCCTCCTTAACGATAGGCGTAAAAGCGCTGGCGTGACAGTGTCAGTGGTAGTGTTAGTTAACCGTGGCGGGGGACGTAGTTTTACATATATTATTGTATAAGGTAAAAGATACGGACTTGTGTTGTAATTTACAAAAATATTTAAAAATTGTAATCTTTAAATTTTTATTTATAATTTTTAAAATTTTAAAAATATATTCTTTTAAATTTAAAAAGCTAACAGGAAAATATAAATAACATAAATATCACACATTAATTAATTAAATATTTTTTATGCAAGATCCAACCTAACTTTTAAATTTGAACATAACTAATTAAGTTTAATTTAAACTAATAATTTATTTAAAGGCTTTAAGAAGTTAGATAAATTACTGTTTTAATGAAATCTGATTATGATATTTATATCACATTTATTTTTATTTTTAATTGAAATATAAAAATAATTTTTATAAAATTAAAAATATGTTTTTTTATAATTTTAAAGAGAATACAAACAAAATATGTAAAGAAATAAATATAACATAATAAGGAATTTAAAGAGCAAAAATTGATTTCTCAAAATCAACACCCTGTTATCTTCAAAGATTTAAGAAAGATCGGTACTAATTTTGTTGCTAGAAATAGCCATAGAGATTGTACAGCTGCTGGCAGTAACATTTATCACAGGGTTTTGGATTTTTCTAGTGCATAAGCTACGGGAATTCGTGAAGCGTTAAATTGGGTTAAAAAGTAAAACTTACATTCTTTGGAGCAAAAGGTTGAATCCTTAATTTAAAGGGCTCTCCACTGTTAAGTCAATTAAAATGCATATTTTTTGGACTTAATATTTATTGATTTGTGAAATTGATGTTCATAAATTAATGGAATTATTTGTTAAATATTCACAGGTGGTTGTCAATACCAAAAAGACGAAAAGGGATCGGA
>JANZLH020000431.1:22769-33443 GCA_026770325.2 Erythroxylum fimbriatum
GAAATCCACGCTAGCACAATGTCCAAATACCCAATGTTCTCTCCTCCAAAGAACAAATTGCTTTTTCCCTGTAGCTGCTCCTCTACTTTTTCTACAATCTCTATGGCCTGCTTCAGTCCTCTCTCTCTCTCTTTTCCTTGGCCCATCATAGCAGCCCATGCACCTTCAAGCAGCTACATATGCATCCCATCAACCAAAAAAAAAAATCACTTACATAAATACATTAAAAAGTATATCATTCTTGAGAATATTGAAAAACGTGTGTAACTTTTAAATATCCTTAATATTATTCTTAATTAACACCAACTTTGCCATTTTCGAACACTTAAAAATACCTATGATTCCATCAATATCACTTTCTTAGCCCAATCCAAACCTTGGCGGCTAGTGTGTTTCCCATGTCCCAAAAAATGAAGCTGGACGCGACGACAGCCTTACTAGCTGAGCTATTATGAAAGTAACTCTTCTCGATATTATTTTAATAATTTTAATAATTATTATATTTAATACTTAATTACTTAAATTATTTAAAAATATAAAAATAATAGTTATGATTGCTCAAACACCATGTGCTACTATAGTTACTAGACTACTAACACAACATCCAACCAAAAACATTAAAGCTATGCGAATGATTAACCCTGTATAATATAATAATGTTCTTGTACTCACCTTCTCTTCTACGGACTTTGCCCAGAAGCGAGCCAAGGCTCTTTCATAAGGATCTTGAGGCATAAGTGGACGGTGGCTCCAGGTCTCATCAATGTACTCCAGTATAATCGTGGACTCGGCGAGCACCTTCTGGCCATGAACAAGCACCGGCACCCTTTGATGAACAGGGTTTAGCTCTTTAAGAGTAGAGCTTTTGTTGAAGATATCTTCCTCTATGTACTCGTAATCTACACCCTTTATTTTCAATGCCCACACAACTCTAAGCACGAAAGGGCTAACCCAAAACCCCAAAACCTTCACTGTATCTTTATCTCCCATTGATGTATAACTTGCTTTGTTGTTATTTCCTGAGGTTCCCAGTCTAGTGATGCTATATATATATATACAATGTATGCACGTCCCTTTAATCATTGGTCGACGGCCAAATAATTCTCAAGACTTGTCAAAGAAGCAAACAAAAGAAGATAATATGATTCTCTTACACCAAGATTTGAAAACAACCGAGGTACTAAATGACAATGAATTGGGACCACAGGTTGTCTTGTGGTCCAGTTTCTTTAAATCAACTGCTCAAGATCGGATTGGGTCAGTAATATTCAAACTCCCACCGAACCAAAGCATTCAAAAAAGGTAATCTTTAATAATTAAAATTAAAATATAGAAGGAAGTTGCGTAATCCAACTTTGATTTGTATGTTCCCTGTCTTTCTACCTACATGCCTTTTTGGTCTTAACTACCTATTTATAATCACAATTATTGAATCAAGCTGGTGCACAGTGCACTATCACGATCAATGAGTCCCACATATATACACGAGCCGCTTTGACGTGAAGATCTTCTTTAAAAAATATAGTACCATGTTCTTTATGATAGGAACTTCATTATTCTTGAAAGGGATATATGAACTGAGGGACGAGCTGCTGTTTGCTTTTCATGGATCTTTGTGCAGTATAAAGTATAAACAATCTGGAGTATCTTGGAGATCTTCAGTTCAAATTCTCGTAATCATTTCTAGAGATTGGGTGTTCTAATGCTGAGAGATTGGGCTGATCCTTGACTTAACTTTAATTTACCACAATGAATATATAATTGACATAAAAAATATATATGAACATTCACTCTATCACAAATAATTGTACTTCATAACTTTTTAATAAATCTCATAACAAATTCTCTCTCCCCATCATTCTTCTTTCTCCGTTGATTTCATTGTCATTGTTCAAAGTTCTTTCAAATTCCATATGGTCAGGATCTGAATCTCTATCAATTTTATGTATTTGTTCATTTTGATTGCTGGCTTGACTTTCTATCAATCGAGCCAAAATTACAATTTACAACGTTGTTTTCTTTCTTTTTCCAACAGTTGATTTGATCCATCAATTGTCCAATCTTACATCATCTAGGGATAAAGATCTAGTCATTCCTCTTTACTTACATCCTTCTTTTCATCAAGGGTAGCTCACTTGGTTATTAAAAGAGAAATTGGGTACAAGGTCTCAGGTTTGAGTTTTGGCAGTAACAATGTAAGAATTCATCCAATGTAATGATTTTTTGTGCGCATTAAATACCGAGCTACCTTTTTTAGAAGCTAAATGAGATCAGAATGTAATTTACCCCTTCACTACTCTGTCGAGCCAAAAAGTCGGGCCGTCTAGAGTGGGCGATTCCACTTTTATGAGTACAAACTACAAAGTATATATGATCCTTGTTTCTACTCCATTTGATGGTAACGACTTTAATTGACGGCTATAATGATTGCACTTTCTGATATGTATAATATAAGATTGTATTCATCAATGGTCATTGCACCAAACCTGCTCCTGATTCCTAATCTGATATTCTGGAGGGATGCAATAACATGGTCATTTCATGGACCTTGAATACCTTATTAAAGGATATTGCTAATAGTATGTAGCAGCAGTGCCAGGGAAATTTAGTGTGAACTGGAGCAAAGATTTGGTCAATCTAATGAAGCATAGTTGTTTCAATTACAGAAGGAAAATTTCTCACTATCAGAAGGAAACAGGGACGATGCAACCTACTTTACCAGAGTTAGGGATTAATTGAGTCCAGTGGTCTGTTTGTCATTGTTATTGTGTTATTTTCAAGAGGAGAGATAAAGGGAAGTGCATGCTTTTGTCCAATTCATGTTAGACTCAGCTTCTTTACATTTTAGCACTCAAAAGGCTGGATAGTTCACTAAAGATAAAGCTTAGAAGAGAAGGGAAGAAATCGAACAATGTTTTCTACAGTTACCGTAAGAAAGACAGTCTTACAGAGGACAGATGTTGGAAGAAATATGGCTATCCACAGAACAATGAAGGAAAAAGGAGAAAAATGAGGGCGGCGGACTAATATCCAGGGAGATTTTAATCAAGCAGAGTATGGTGAAATTCAAAGGCGGCAGACTGAAACCCCAACACTTCTTCCTGGTTTCATATCTGAGCAGTGTCATCAGCTCCTTGACTTCTTAAATTAGAACTTGTAGACGTACAAAGGGAAAAGGAGAAAAATGAGGGCGGCAGACTAATATCCAGGGAGATTTTAATCAAGCAGTGTATGGTGAAATTCAAAGGCGGCAGACTGAAACCCCAACACTTATTCCTGGTTTCATATTTGAGCAGTGTCATCAGCTCCTTGACTTCTTAAATTAGAACTTGTAGACGTACAAAGGGAGTTTAGTCAATCTTGCTCATGGTCCTTCTACCTCGGCCAACTTTTTGGGTAAGACTGCTGCTGCTTCTTCTTGTGGTGCAGAACCTTTTTTTTTTTTTTTTGGTAAACTCCCGGTATCCGAATCTACTGGACCGACTAATCCGATTCGGGGATCGGTCACAGTTAAGGCTATGCCCTTCCTTGCGGGTGTGTTTAGTGGGGATCGAACCCGAGAGCTCTTCCCACAAACCTAGCCTGTGTTGCCAACTGAGCCTAAACCTGTAGGTACCGAACCTTACACTTGTTTTAGTTGTACAATTGTCGATGGTTGCACTTGGATCATTGACACCAGGGTAATAGACCATATGTGTCACGATCTTAACCTATTTTCATATAAACAAAACCTTAAATCCCCTCACCATATAACTGTGTGATGGACACAGTATAAGTCTCTTGTGTTGGTACTGTTCATATTAAACTTGACCTACTTTTGCATGAAACCCCTTATTTAACTTCAAGCCACTGGATCTTGGTAAAGGAAGCTTGTTTGTTTTACAATCGACCAAAAGACAATAGGATGAATAAGACATTTTGTAACCTTGACAGATGTACTACTATTTCTCTCAAGACTACTATAACTTCTTCAGATACTTTTTTTTCCTAAATTTTGCACTTTTCTGCGAAGAGTTGTAGCATTGACGTGTGGCACAAACGTTTCGGTGGCGAATGCTGTCGCCTGCAAATAAATATAAAAAGAAATCAACTTTCTGCATCACAAGTTAATATAATAGTGAAAAGTAGGAATCGTTCTTACGAGAAATTTAGACGTTAGTAGTTATGCAATAAAAAAGGGAGGTTTTAAATTATGAATTAAACATAATTTAATTGAAATACGAAATTGAAAAAATAACTAATAGCAAAATAATGAGAATTTAACAATAGATAGGAATAAATTTTGGTTTCCAATTTCCTTCATTATTAAACTTGCGTTGATTATCGACACTAAAAATAATTAATTTATTGGTAACGCATTCATCATGCTAAATTTCTTTACCTATTTTCTCTTATATTTAACCGAAACATGTATTCGAATTAACTCTTATTAATCAATAACTTGGATATGATATCAGATTTAATTAATTAATAGTTGTACGAATCAAGAAAATCGATAAACTAGATAACATACATACGATGTATATTTAGTCTAGACAACTAATTTTCCTAAAATCATATCCCCAACGTATTAGATAAAAATCATAGTCACTACTTTTGATTAAAAGAATTAAATGTCAACCTGCTTAATTTATAGCAATTAATTAAATAAAATTACAAACTAATTGGGTATCTAGCTGTAAAATTCACAATCAAATAATAACCCAAAAAAATAATTAATAATGGACTAATAAATCGATTCAAATAAAAAACAAAAGTCGCACAACATTAAGAGTTTAATAATTTGGATTTCATAAACCAAAGAACAAGAGTTTAGTTACTTAACGTCACTATTTTTCCTAATTATTTGGATAGTAACGGCGTTCTTGTAGCTTGATTTTTATTTAGGACAATTATAGGCGTTGTTCTTCTATAGACGTGTTCTCTTTATTTTTTTTTCCTTCAGCCGCCACTCTAATTGGTTCTGCCGCAAGCTTTCTATGTTTCTTCTCCTCGTGACAGTAGCTGATGGGATAAATAAGTATTAGTTGTCACCTCACTTAGTCACTGTTCACGCCTCGCTTGAAATCTCCTACCAAATGTCTACGTTTTGGGCTTGGTGGTTTTATGAACTAATTCTCGATCCACTGGTACTGTTTACGCCTTTTAAACTTACACTTCTGTGTTTCTGTGTTTCACTCTTGTGCTACGTCATTTACTTTATGCTTCCGACCTGCTGCGTTTCATGCCTTTTGGTTGTTGCGTTTTGGTCTCCGCTGTGCTGTGTTTTCTTCTTGCTTCCTTGCCGTTTAGCTCCTCTTGCTTTCAACGTGTGCATGCTGCGCCGATTTGCTACTTGCATGTTGGCCCAACGATTGCGTTTCGTTCATTCCAGCTGATGTGTAGTTCTACCATTAGGTATCACTGCACGAGGCCATGTCTAGTTAAGTTCAATACCTGATTCAACTCTTTTTATTTCAAAACATTAACAGTTCTTTCTGTTTGGTTCCAAAATACACTTTGACATAAAATAAGATTAATTTTTATTAAATATAACTTCTAACCTCAAGAATAAAGAAAATTAACACACAAAAAGATAGAAAATAAAGACGCTAACTTTAAAATAAAATTCAGCTTTTGCCCCTTAATTGTCATGCTATTGATGTAAATAACTTTTGTCCTTGTGATATTTGTCCCAAAGCCAGACAACACAGATTACCTTTTCCTCAAAGCCAAATTCATAACAAACACACCTTTAAGCTTATTTATATTGACTTGTAAGGATCTGATCATATCACTAACTTATAATCCATATAAAGTATTTTCTGATTATTGTGGATGATTTCGGTAGGGCCACTTGGACACATTTGATCAGCTCCAAAACAACATCTTGGACCATAGTAAAGCCTTTATAACTATGATTGAAACACAATTTCAAGCCAAAGTTCAGACTATAAGGTGCCAGGTCTTCGTGACTTGATCGGTCGAGCTTGGGACGTGAGATTCGAGCATACGCCTCACAAAGGGAATCAATGTGCGGATAATTTGGCGTTTCTTGCTTCTTTCATGGCGCCAGGCTTGCGTATCCTTATGACACTTCCACCGAGCATTTTGGATGCACTTCATCATGACTTACGAGGAACCCTGTACCCTCGATCCCTTCGAAGCGGAATCGACTCGATACACTAGTTTTGTTTGTTTCTTTCCCTTAAAAAAAAAAGTTCAGACTATAATATCAGATAATGCTTTTAAACTTGGGAAGTGCAAAGAAGCCATTGATTTCTTCTTGCAAAAAGGAATTTGCCACCAAACCAGTTGTGTTGGAACCCCTTAACATAATGAGGTGGTTCAAAGGAAACTCAAACGTCTCCTTGAAACTTTAAAGCCCTCAGTATTTCAATCGCATTTAGCCCTCAAAATATTGGGGAGAATGTGTTGTTACTGCCATTTACGTATAAATAAATTTCCTTTCAAACCTTTACATGGTTTGACCCCTTATCAACTTCTCTTTTACAGTACACCAATTTATAACCATTTAAAAACTTTTAGATACTTGTGTCGAGTGTCCACTCTCAAGAAAGGCATAAACAAATTTCAACCTAGAGTTATGCCCTTTTGTTTGCGGCATAAAGGTCCTCTCCCTTATTAATCATCAAGTTTTTACCTAAAGAGATCTTGTCTTCTGTGAGATTAACATTTTTCTCTATGCCTCACGACCATCAATTTCTTTCTTTTCTTTTTTTTTTTCCCTACTGCGCACAGTGGTTTTGTTCCTATCCTAGCAGAAGATCAAGCCTTTTCTAAACCTTCCCCTTCACAAAACAATACCACTCAAACCCTCATTCACCGTAAAATACTCCTATGCCCTATATAGATGCATCTGTTAAGAGATCTACAAGAGTGCATAAACCACGCACTTATCTTTAAAATTATGTATTTCGTCATAATGTAGCCCTCGCGTGATCATTTTCTTTGCCCCATTAATGTCTTTAATTCTTGTGAACCTCACACATTTTTTCTCAATACCTTATCATCCTTAAACAAACATTTTGTTATCAATATAGAGCATGTGCATGAGACTGCCTCATATGAGGAGTCATTTGTTCAACCTACGTGGCAAGAGGACATGGCGAAAAAGTTTGTTGCCCTGGAAATAAACAATAAAGTGGAGCTTTGTGAACTTCCAATAGGTAAGAAACCCATTGACATCAAACGGGTATACAAGGTGAAATGTAATGCTGATGGGTTTGTGGAAAGATGTAAGGTCAGGCTTGTCATAAGGGGTTGTACACAAAAAGCAGGGGTAGATTATGGTAAAAATTTTTCTTCTTTTATCAAAAAGACTAGGTGAGCCTTTGAGTACTCTGTAAAGTTACTCTTTTATGATCAGGAGTCACAAATTTAAGTCACAAAGACAGTCTTTTTGTAAAATTGACCAGCTTGTGCACCGAAGTTTGTTGACTTTGGCCTTTATCAAAATGACCAGCTTTAGGAGTTTAATTGCTATAGTAGTTAAGAAAACTTGAAAATTGTAATAATGCATTCAGGATTTGTACGAAAAAATCTACATAAAACCACCTCGAGGGCTTTCTGTACCCACTCCTCAACTGTTTGTAAGCTTAAGAAGTCACTATAGTCTTAAACAGGCTTCAATGCAATGGAATACCAAACGCCCACAAGCTATGCACAATATGGGTTACAAAAATTCAAAGAATGACTACTTTTTTTATTTAGAGGAAACCATCTAAGCGGACCAAGCGGATACATCTCTTCGAGGGTTCAATTAGCGCACCACCCCATAGGCTGGCCAAGCGGGCGCACCTCATCATCGAGGGCCCAACTAGTTCTCCATCTACAAATAAAATCCCGGCTGTCCCAGGCTCTTACAAGAGGGGCTAGCATGAAATCGAACTTGGAACCTAACCGAAACCAAATCTCGCTCTCAACCATCGAGCCACATGAATGAAAGGGATTCAATGGTGCTTTGAGTTGTGTATGTGGTTAATATTTTAAAAACATGAAATAATTTGGATGAAATTACTAGTGTAAAGAGCTATCTTAATGCGATTAAAATCAAATATCTATTCCTTTGAGTTATTCTTTAGGAATTGAAATTTTGTACAAAACCTTGGGTATCATAATGACACAAAGGAAATTTACTTAGGAATTGATCAAGAAATTTCATTATGATAATCTTCGCCCCTTTATCAGTCCTCTGGAATACAATTTGAAGTTACAATCTAATCAAAGAAAACATCTTTTAGAACTTAAAACATATAGAAGGTTGGTTGATAAATTGAACTATTTGATTCATTCAAGACTTGACATAAGTATTTAAAAAAAGGACCTCACATAAGCCTTGTTGTCCAATACTTAAGCCAATTAATGAAGCATCCTAGAGTTCCTCACATATAAGTAACTCTGGATACTCTTCGATACATTAAGAGGGACCCTTACAGAACAACAATTCGTCTTTTAGCTTCGAGGACTTTTGTGATTCAAACTAGGTTGCTTGTCCATACGTAAGAAGATCTGTCAGTGGATATTCCATCATGTTTGACAATAGCCTCATTGTTCAAAGTTTTTTCAAATTTAACACCATGTTTACATGATCTTGACTTTAAGAACCCAATACTGGAAAAGAAAAATATATATATATATACACTAGACTGCTCCATTTCTAAATTTACTTTTCCCAATATAGAAAAAGGATTCAGAATATCAAAACTAACCCCATAAGGCATATTCACGTTCATTATACTATTCGTCTTAATTGTATCTAGTGATCCATATCTAACTTCTTTCTCACTTATCATTTATCGTAATTCATAATGCTTTTAAGCTTTCAAACTTCATATTTATTTTGATCACTTCCATTGACTTCTTGTTATTTCAAAATCTCATAAAAAACTGTATTTTCCCACTTGAAAAGTGTATAATTTAGTAGTTCAGTTAACTAAAAGATCAGAAGAATGACAATTTTTGAAAAATGCTTTTTTTATTTGCTACCTGCAAAGGAATTGTGTTAATTAAAAATTTTTAGTTGATAATGAAAATAGAGATGGTCAATAATCTCTCTGAGTTCGAGCTTTAAAAATAAAGAAATCTGGTTGGCCAATATTTTACCTCTTACGGCCTGATTCGATGTGAGCGAGGATTAGTTTAAATGTGGTCGGCTTAAAGCGCCTTCTTAAAGTTAAGACCCTCTTAGGACATCTTTAGGCTAAAACAAAAAGAAAAATGTCTCTCTGACAATTTTATTCTTATGAATCACACACTTGACATACTTTTTTTATGTAGTTTAGAGTTGAAAAAACTTATCTGACGAGGACTGAGTTGGTCGGACTTCAAATTAGGCTTGAATTTTTTATATCTTAAAACGAAACTCAAAATTTTAAAATAAATTGACATCGTTTTGAATAAAATGAATGTACATATTCAACCCAAGCTCACTCTAGCTTCGAAGTGCCCAATTCCAACCGAAATCAGGCTTGGAATTGGGCTTGAAGCCTTGAACCATAGACAATAGGCCAACAGTCTTGTCATAAAAAAGTGATTGAAAATTAATAAATTACCAGCTCACGACTTGTTCGCAAGTCCTAGGCCAGGCAGCCTCTTTCCTTCGAGTTCAGATCCCCTGTTTAATATTATGGTGTCTTATTGTGTCCAATAAATTTCAGCCATTTATTTATGTGGGGTCCGCATGGGGCCCACGTGGGGCTCGCAAAATAAATGGTTGAGATTTCATAAGACAGAATAAGACAGAGTAAAACTGGACAGAGGATCTGGAGTACTTTCCTTCAGTCTTGGACAGCAGCACGCCGACCTTCTGTTCCTCCTATTGTGAGCTCCAGCCGTCTGGGCTGCTCTCTTCCTTTGGACAACACCCTCCTTGATGGCTCCCCTACCGGAGCTTCGGTGAGCTGGTATTGTTTTGTGGACGCTGCTGTCTTTCCCCATTTGCCCTGCAGTGATTTTGGTGCTGTCATTAAAAACGGTGCAGGTACTATTGAGTTTGCTCTTTCCGGTACGTCTCCTGGTGTGTCTGACCCTCAGATAGCTGAAGCCCTCGCCTGTCGGTCTCTTCTCGCCTGGGTTGCCCAGCACTTACCTGGACTGTGTTCTATTGCTATGGACGCTCAGGTCGTTTCTACTGCTCTTCAATCTCCTAGGCAAGACTTCGCTGATTTTGGTAAAGTCATTAATGATTGTTTAGACATTCTTAGATGCCATCCTGCTATTTCCGTTCGTTGGCTTCGCCGACATTGTAATGTCGAAGCTCATACGTTGGCTCGACATTCTCATTTGTATGCCTCTGTTATGATTTGGGATCATTACCCTGCCTTCGTTTAATATTAGATTTCGTTCTTTATAAAAAAAAAACAAGTGACATATGTGTCAAAAGATTTTTTACTTACACCGAAAAATATAATAATCTTTAGTATTTAATATAATTTAATTTTAATAACTAATAATATTTATTGATTATTAATAATATGTTTTTTAATTTGATACGATAATAAAATAAGTCTTTTATTATATTTTTATTTATTATATAATGATAATAAATCATATGATCAATTTTTATTTCATTTGTAATACAATTTTTATAGATAATTAATGATTCATTTGGTTAGTTTTTACTCTTACTTATCGAAATTTTATTATTTTATTGGCTTGTCATGTTTATGTATC
>JANZLH020000431.1:41686-61067 GCA_026770325.2 Erythroxylum fimbriatum
TTGTTCTATGGAGGATGGACCTATCGGCCCATGGGTTGCCTTAACCGGGTCCGGGCCTTGCACGGCCGACCCGACCAGAAATAAAAAAGTTATTATTACAAAGATTTATTATATTATTATTATTATTTATTAAAGATTTTCATATAAGTGGGGATGACAATTGGTCGACCATAGGTCGATTTCGCTAATTTTTTAAAATTAAAAGTATAAAATAATTTTTTTTAATTGAGTCTGGGCTTAAGCTGTAAAGGTCCAGGTCTATCATAAAGCTTAAATTTTTTTAACCAAAATGATATTGTTTCACTTAACAATATCATTAGTAATGTCAAAAAAAAAACAATATCATTAGTGACTATAAGAGGAGGAGAGAGAGGCCTTACAAGACCCGGAAGGAGGTGATCAAGAGAGATATATTAGAGTTGGCACTCACCGCCGCAGTGGCTCGAATTATAATAGTCTGACGTGATAGGATAAGGGTAAACGACATACCATAGAGCCAGCACGCCTATTTTTTTAGGTGTATGGAAAGATTCCTACGCTGAACGAATAAAACCGTAAGATTGCCGCATTCTTAGAGCACTGATCAAGAAAGACGCATAGCGCAAATAGCAACTAAAAAAGTTAGTCTTGGCAAGGCAAAAGGTAATAGCAGATTATGACCACCATCAGGTATATATATTTAAATGTATTACCAATCTTTACGTATTTATTCCTTGTACCTTACATTTCTGTTATCATGTCACATATGTATGTGGGCCTATTAGGAACAACCTTTCTACAATGTAGGGATAAGGTTGCGTACTATCAGGGCCCCCAGATCCTGCTTCAGTGCAGGACTTCAAAATATGATGATGATGATGATGATGGTATTGTTTCACTTAAAAAATTGGACCTTAAATTAATCTGAGTCTGATTTAACCTATAAGTTAACCTATTAAAAATTTCTAAATTTAAGCATACGGGTCATCTCATTAACTCATTATCATCTCTACGTACAAGCGCATAGAAAATACAAGAGTTTGCATTAAAATAATTCAAATTCAAATAAACAAATTATTGTTTTTATATTTTCTATTATTTTCATTTGTTAAAAATAATTAATCAATTAAATTTTTATGTTGCTAATGCAATCATCAATTTCATCATATTATGTCTTATAATTGAGCAAAAACTTCTTTGTAGCTGACCTCATATTTTTGCATGTAACCCTCATCTACCAATCATGTCAAATTTACCATTTTCCTTTTTTTAAGATCCATTTTACACCTATAATTTTGCGCCCCTTTGAAAAGATCCCATAGCTGCCGTCGTTTTAATCACTGGCTTTAATTTCATCATCAACCGTCTTCCTTTATTTTGATAATTTGACAATACGTACAATAATGAGCATGTACTTTTTTTTTTCTTCTTTTTATGAGATTTTACGGTAGTGTGTAGGATGTAGGTCATTGGTGTTGTCTTACGGGTTACATATCCATATGTGCAGGAATACGTAGAAGCATGATCTGTTGTTGTCTTTCTTTGGAATTTATTCTATTACTCATTAGTTTCTTCACCTACAAGACGAAAAGGCTGAATGTCGGGGAATTGAATCCATTTTTTGGAGGATAATGGAATGGAAGTGGCTATCCAGACCATGAGGATGAGATAAAGACGTGTTAGCAAATCAATCACCTTGCATTGGTGTGCAAGCTGGAAAAAGAAATAAATAGATACTAATTTAAAAAAACAATTGTACTTTTAACAATAATATGATTATTTTGCAATTTTTAAAAAATATTTATTAATTTAGTATAAACGATTCTTAATTTGAAGAATTAGATATTAAATATTAACATTTGACACTTCCCTTCTAACTAATAGAATAAATGATTTGAATTTTAAAATATTATTTTCTTACGTGTCATCTTTTATGATCAATGCACCGATTTATAATAATTCATTAAATATTATCTACACGTGTCATCCTTTGCAAGTAACCAATTTATTTTATAAATTTTCAATTGATTGATTTATATTTTAAAATTTTATTTGACTGTTAATATTAATATAATTACATTTATATTAACAATTAATATTAAATAAAATTAATACATTATGTAATTTTTATTAATAAATATAATTATATGATAATCATATAATATTGTATTATATTTTTATTTTATAATGATTAAATATTTGATATTTATTTTATATAAAATATGGAAAACAATTGTGTGAAGGGACGATGCGATGCGAAACGAAAAGGAAAGCAGGTCCATGCTTTTCTTGCGCGTTGGCTTCTTATTATGACATCACAAGCCACCAGTGAAAGGGATAGGATAATTATAAAACGGCTTTCGAGGACTTGTGGTCACGGTGATTTTTGCCATATTACGACGTCGGCTAATCTGTCAACGGCATCTGCATCACGAGAATGCACGCGCCAGTTAGTGATTTAAAATTTAAAAAGCTCATTTCCCATAGTGGTTTACAAAATATTCCAATCTATAATCCCCATAACAAGAACGTAGTAAACGTCGTCTAGAAACGTCCTGGACCCATCAGAGCCGTCCATTGGCAGTATCAATATCTCTTCCTTATCTGTGGGCATAAATGTCTCCGCTGTGTCTCTCGTTTCTTCTTCAGGAATAATTTCACTTCCACTCACTTCTCTCCCTTTACTTCCTCTTAAACGCATCTTTTCGAAGTTTTCTTAATCTTCATCATCAATGGCTAAGGAACCAGTACGCGTTCTCGTTACTGGAGCTGCAGGTACCTTACTCTGTTTTTCTTCTATTAATTCTTCTTCTGTTTTTTATCGAAGAAGAGATATATCTGTTGGGGTAATCTAGGCTTAGTAGTGGGCTGTGTTTCGGTGGGTGTTAGATATGTATAACTGATGTTGGATCTAAGGTGTTTGATTGATTAGGACGAAGACTGCGTATTTCAGAGTTATTCGCTCACTATAATGGATCCTGATCCACGTTTATTGATGTAGTTGGAGCTAGGTTTTTGGAAGAGTAAACCGATCTGGGTTTCAGAAACCTTATTTAGTTCAGATCTGAATTCTAAGGTTCTGTTTCATCACGAACATCGATTTATTTGATCACTACGTTTTGTTTCATCTTCTTTTCAGTTTCAAACTAGAGACATAGAGAAATATTCCATAGCTATTGACTACTCGCACTATATTAGCTCCGACTGTAAAATCCTACTATTGACACACACACACACACACACACACACACATATTTATATATAGATGATTTGACGTGTTGTTGATTGGTCCAATACTTTTACTGAAAAGGGATGATTGGGTAAAAAATTGTTTTTAATAGTTGTTTTTTTTAATTTATGGCTGCTTAGCTGAGCTGAAAGTATTATTGAAATAGTGAGATATATGGTGAATTTGCAGGACAAATTGGATATGCACTTGTTCCCATGATTGCCAGGGGAGTGATGCTTGGTCTCGACCAGCCTGTCATCATCCACATGCTTGATATCCAGCCTGCAGCTGAGGCATTGAATGGTGTGAAGATGGAGTTGGTTGATGCTGCTTTTCCCCTTCTTAAAGGTGTATTTTCTTTTCTTGAGTATTCTAAGTTGAATAACTTTTCCCCCCAACTTTATATGCCGATTCACCACTATAATCTATTTAATGTTTTAAAACTCTGAAACCACTTTTGCTACAGGAGTTGTTGCCACAACTGATGTTGTCGAGGCTTGCACTGGTGTTAACATTGCAGTCATGGTTGGTGGCTTCCCAAGGAAAGAAGGTATGGAGAGGAAAGATGTTATGTCTAAGAATGTCTCAATTTACAAGTCCCAAGCTTCTGCCCTAGAGAAGCACGCAGCTGCAAACTGCAAGGTGAGTACAAGGGGGAAACATTTCCACTAATTACTGTTCTTTGTTTACTGTCATTTGGGGTTATTACCTGTTAAATATTTTCTAACTATTTCTGATTTTTCATTTGCATAGGTTCTTGTTGTTGCCAATCCAGCGAACACCAATGCATTGATTCTGAAGGAATTTGCACCATCAATCCCGGAGAAAAATATTACTTGTTTGACAAGATTGGATCATAACAGGGCACTTGGCCAAATCTCAGAGAGACTGAATGTACAGGTTTCTGATGTAAAAAATGTCATCATTTGGGGTAATCATTCGTCAACCCAGTACCCTGACGTCAACCATGCTACTGTTAACACTCCGTCTGGAGAAAAGCCTGTCCGAGGGCTTGTAAAGGATGATGAGTGGTATGAATGACTATATCTCTAGTTTCTCTTATGGTTATTTTAGTTTGTGAACATGTGGAATCATCCTTTGCCTCTCTTGGTTTATTGAAGGTTGAATGGTGAATTCATCACCACTGTTCAACAACGTGGTGCTGCAATCATCAAAGCACGAAAGCTTTCAAGTGCATTGTCTGCTGCTAGCTCTGCTTGTGACCACATCCGTGATTGGGTTCTTGGAACTCCTGAGGTTTGCATTGTTTTGTCGGTGACTTATGCCATGATACTGCTTCATGTTATTTGATTTTCCTGGTACCTGGTCCTTTCAAATCTTGTAGGGAACTTGGGTTTCCATGGGGGTATACTCAGATGGTTCTTACGGTGTACCAGCTGGGCTTATTTATTCTTTCCCTGTGACATGCCGTAGTGGAGAGTGGAAAATTGTTCAAGGTAAGTAACTTGTGATTATTAGCATATATCTAGTTTTCACAGTTTTTGTCTAATTTGTTTCTCTTTTGATGCATTATGGTGCTGTTGACCGTATGGAGTTAAAATGATTAGTCTAGTCTTTTAAAGTTCAAAACCCTACACTCAAGCTTATTTTTCATGAAAATGTTAGGTTGCGTATGTTCAGCAAATGAGACATCCTCATTCTTAGTGTTTTGGGTGGGTCGGCTTGTATAAAGACTTGTTAATTTGGTGGTTAAAAATTCTTACGGTAATTACGTTTTGGTGTGGAGAAGAGATTTGTAATCTAAAATACATTGCATGAACACCGGAAAAAGTATAAATCAAATGCCATTGATCTGTTGCCTCGGGCTTCTTGCAACAACATTTGGGCTGTATGGATGATTTTTAACTTGTTTGTGTTGTATATTCTTGTTCAGGGCTTCACATTGATGAATTATCGAGGAAGAAGTTGGACTTGACTGCAGAAGAGCTATCTGAGGAGAAATCTCTGGCCTACTCATGCCTTTCCTAGGTTATTTCTCTTCCTCCTGATGGTTCTGCGTAATGTTATCTTTCTGGCATTAGCCGAAGTTAAAATTTTGAATAAAGCTATTGAGAAATTATAAACAAACTGGTCGTGTAGATGGAGAACCAGATGTGGTTTTTCATTTCCCTTTGTGATAAGGGAGACATTTGAAGTTTCAGTGAAGGATGATGGTGTCATGTCTTGAATTTGTACCCACAGACACAGTGTATTGTCTTCGACTACTCGAGGCTTTTTCTTGCTATAAATGCATAACTCGTTTGAAAAATTATGAGGAAGAAAAATACGTGTAGCTCCTTCAAAGACGCTGCAAACACTGGATTCGTTGTTTGATGAATTGTCAGACGTTAACAAATCAGATTGCATCTCACTTCTTTCCACCGTTTTTAAGGGTCAAGAGATCACCAAGTCATGCCAACCCCCATCTTATTTAACACGAGGATTTGAATTCTGAGTGTCCTGGTTGTGGATAATTATTTCAAAGTAGGTTATCACTAAAATCCTCAGCATTTTCTAAATAAGCTACCAGTAATTCCAGGGACCAATCGGAAATGTTTGTACTGGACTTTCTTTCTCGTGTAACTAAAGTCAAACTTATGTCATCTATTAAAATATTCTCATTTTGTTAAAAAAAAATTAAAGAATAATACTCTTTAAATTTAAAAACATTTATTCCGAAGAGATCTTGATTTAACGGAAGTTGGTCCTCACTTTTGTCCCAAGTCACGTTTGCTCAAGTGAAAATGTAATCAATTTATCAAAAGTTGGATTAGTACTACCTTTATTTAGTAGCAAAATTATTTATCTTCCCTAATTTTAAATAATTTTGCTACTAAATAAAGGTAGTATTTTATCATAAAAAGATCACGATTTTGTGATATTCTAGATCATGAAAGCATTGGAATTTGATTATTCATCCAGAAATCATAATGGTCCACCTAGCACTAAAAACCTTTTTTTTTAATAAGATGTTTCTATCATGTTTCATTAAATCTCATTCACACATTTACGTGAACTCTACGTAAATATATGGATAAGATTTAACAAAATAGGGTTAGAACAGAATAACTGAGTCAAAAGATTTGATGTATTTTTTCTCTCCATATAAACGTGTGAATGAGATTTAATAAAATAGGAACAGAAAATTTGACATGCTTTTCCTCGTAGTTGGCGAGCTGAACAAACAATGCATGGCCTGGGTTTCCTCGTTTTAGAGTCTAAAAATGTTGGGCCTATGGACATTATATAAAATTTGGATAAAACTGCAGCTAACCAAAGCACAACAAAAATTACATCTCACATGCACATTTTATAAATTTACTCGAACTTATAATCTTTTACCCAAAAAATGCAACAAAAGCAAGCGATTATTAGAAAAATCCCATGCTTGTAGTTAATAAGCAAAATCAGAGAAGTTAACAGTGGCAACATTTTATAAATTATGTACACATTTCGAAATTCCATAAAACAACAAAAAATTTCATATTTTATCGGTTTAACATTTGTTCTGATTTTGAAAACATCGAAAAAGATATATATATATATATATAAGTAGGATAGAAAGAATTTCAAGAAATGAAGCATTATCCAGTAGAGTTTAATGCAAGATTGTGTTCATTAAAAGGCAAAGGCTTGGATCATATAACAATATTCAATAATTTATTGACATTTGTGTTTCAGTAAATTGTATAATATCTTGTAAATTAGGTGTCTGAATACATTTTTTAGCGAGTATGACTGATTCAAATGTGTGTCTATTTTTAACTAATCATCTTCTTCAAATTTTAGGTGAATGACGTCAAAATAAGATTGTAACCTATCTGACTTTGATGTTATTAACATTTCAAATATATAAGAAAATTTAAGAAATCCCATTTAAAAGTTGTTAGAAGTATATCATGTGATTAGCAAAAAATAAAGCATACATGAATTCCAAGGCTATTTATATATGATGCATATTTTGTAGATGATTATGGCAAGATATGCTTTCAATCTCTAATTAGTATTTATTTCTTGGTGTAACAAATGACAAACAACCGTAATATTGTCTAATACTAAACTAGAGGATAAAATTGTTATTTTATATCCTATAATCAATCGAATGGTTGTATATTTGTGCATAATTAATTAAAAGTATTTTTTAATTTCATGTTTGTTTAGTTAACTAAAGTATAAGATAAAATATATGAGATAATAAATATATTTCACCGGTAAAATTATGATAAGATCATAATTATGAGATTTGTATTATTCCTTAAATAATTTATAACTATTGTTTTATTAAGATTAGACATCAGCAAAGTGTAATTAAAATTTCAAAGAAACGATACTTTTATATCTATGAAAATGCCTATTATGATAATTGTATAAGTATATTTTACATTTAGATTTTTAAAGCATCTCATTTAGGGATTTATATGTTTTGATATTATTTATTAACTATCATAGTCAGCTAAATTAACAGTTATTGGATATGTCATGAATTATATAAAGGTAGTTGAATAATCAATATAGGATTCGTCACCTTAAAGTAATTAGGAAAAATATTTTGTTATTTTCAATTAGTATTAATTTGAGAAATTCTTGACTAAGATGAAATGACACTTAAAATAATTTTTAAATTTTATTAAAATAACTAGTTATTAGTGATAGAAAACTAATATGATTGAATTCAAACAGAGTAAATATTAATTTCATAATCTATATCTAATCAGAACATTATATAATAAAATAATTGAATTATACAAAAAAATCATCCACAAAAAAAGTTAGTCAAAATCACTTTAACATTTGAAATGTTTAATTTTTCTAGTCCTAAATATAGTTTAAGACTATAACTTATATTCTTTCATAATATATTTAAGAATATAATTAATCATACACTTAAAGACGATTGTAAAGTTAGAAAAATTTTATAATCAAATATAGTATTAAATATTGACTCCTATTTGGACTTAATTAAAGTTAAATTAGAATTAATTATAATTTAATTATAGCATTAAATATTGAATCTTATTAGACTTAACTAAAGTTAAAATAGAATTGATTAAAATTTAATTACAATCATAATTATAATTTGATTAAGTTATTAAAAGGTCCAAACCTTATCATAAATAAGCATAGGTTATTTATATTTTTCACAAAAATAATTGGTGAAAATTTCTCAAATTTTCAATTCACTCGACTTGTGAAGAAACTTGAAATTAATGATAAAGAGAGTGTTAACATTCATTACTAATTAAGTACTAATAGTTTATGGTAAATCAAGCAAATAATGTACAAGTTAATTTAAGCAAATTAACAAACACAAATTATATTAAAGAGTTAAAATGTATAAATAAACCTGTTTATGAATAAATTCAACAATACACATACGATAATATCATATCGGTTACGCGTTTGCTCAAATTAAGAAAATGAGTGTATGCTTTCAAATCTTTCACTGTTCCAACTGTTCCTATAAGTCAATTTCTGAGGTGCTCTAGTCCCTTGCATTTGTATCCCAAAAAAAAAAAAAAAAAACTACACTAGACTTGCCTTTGAAAAGTTCTTCTTCCACCTCTTAAGTTTTGGACATGAAGCAAATCTTTCTCAAGCGCTGCAAATTTCAGCAAGCTTGTCATTGACATGTCTTCGCGAGTATTTTCTATTTACCTTCATTTTCGTATTGACGGAGGGTAAAGTTTCTTAGACTACGATGAA
The DNA here is from genome assembly GCA_026770325.2 of Erythroxylum fimbriatum. Lineage (NCBI taxonomy): Eukaryota > Viridiplantae > Streptophyta > Magnoliopsida > Malpighiales > Erythroxylaceae > Erythroxylum > Erythroxylum fimbriatum. The sequence continues at coordinate 50,598 of JANZLH020000431.1, forward strand.
TATGCATGTCCTCTCCAAATTATAGTGATTCTTGGAAGCCCCCAGAATTTATTAAAAGGTTATACCAAAACCCCATGCAATCATCATCACTTGGACCCTCAACATCTGTTGTAGTGTACTGTGATTCACCTTGAGAATTTGATGTCAACTCAATCAACATGTTTTCTGACCAGAAGTACTCATCGATGACGGGAAACATCTCACACGACTCCGTAACTTCACCATTTAACATATCAAGGTTGTTTTTAGCCACGGCGACTGAAGTTTCGGATAAGGAGGATTGCTCGCTGAAAGAAGGTTGAGGGGACATTGTTACACATCCTGCCGGACTCCCGACTGAACCAGTAAATGTATGGTTGCTTGATTTCTCACGTTCTGATAGCTTAGAGACACTGAGATCAGAATATTGCTCCAAGCCTGTAATAACATGTTGCGAGCTGTCGGTGTATTGTTTTTGTTTAATCTTTTTCTTCAAGTGGGTGTGCCAAACGTTCTTAATTTCGTTATCAGTTCTCCCTGGTAATCTTGCCGCAATTGCTGACCACCTGAAAAATGACAAGACGCAAATTGAGTGTCGGATATTTCTATGAAAAATCCTTTTCTCCTTGATATTAAAGAGACAACGACAGCTTTCTCAGTGAGTAAAGATTAAAGACTAGGTTCCGACATTTACCTATTTCCCAACATTTCATGTAACTGTATGATAGTTTCTTCCTCTTCGATGCTAAAGTTTCCTCTTTTAATATCAGGCCGTAAGTAGTTGATCCATCGGAGTCTGCAACTCTTCCCACACCTCAATAAACCTGTTGAACAGTAGGATATGGAAGGTAAGTCAACGAGAACGCAAAGATCCTATTGCATGCTTCATCACTTGATCAACATCGATGACTGGAAGGTTACATAATAACAGACATTAGGACAAACCCCAGAAAAGGTTTGGAACCTACCAGCTTCTTTAGGCAGAGCTCGCCAATTGCTATGGCCATGTTTCTGAATGTAGGAGATCAAAAGCTTATCTTCGTCAGGAGTCCATGGCCCTTTATTTAATCCCGTCTTCTCACAACAAGGAGCCCTCCCCATGTTAATAATTTGATCGATCTATATCAGTCTCTTGTCTCTCTGTGCATATATCTATAATGCTCTGCGAACTGCGATTGTGAGGAGGACTCATAGAGCTATTTATTCTCGTGAGCGTCTGGACAAGAAGTGTATGCTTGAAAAGTCATCCGACGAGAAAAAAAAAAAAAACTATTCTATTATATTCAAAGCACCCTGCAATTTCCAAGCAGGAGGGATCTGATATAGACTCATGAATACTTACACGCGTCCCAACGTAATAATTTATTATTGGTAAGTAACGTTTCGAAGTGGTAGATTTCAAAATTTGTCCACGGCCGATTTAGTACATGAGGGAGCACTAGCAGCTCAAAAAAATAAAAAAAGTACCTGATCTCTAGAACTTCAACTCTTTATTCTTACTTTTTAAAAAAGATTTCGCTTCTGGTAATCAGATAATTACTATATAACATGAAATACGAATTACTTCTATTGAGAATATGATATTATTTGTTTTAAAGATCAAAATTTTGAAAAGAATTAGATCTTGTACAAATTAAGAGCTTTCCCTGTAATCCTCTAATCGGTCTTAATATTATTAGTTTGCTGATTTTATAATGGTCTTCGCTAATGTATTATAAATATTGCATGACAATAAACTATTGCCTTTTGCACGTGCAACACGAGCCAGGATCTTTTGCTCATTTTATCCTGTCTTTATTCTATCCCATAAATTTCAGTCATTTATTTATGTAGGTCCCGCATAGATCTTGTATAAATAGATGACTGAGATTAAAATAGACAGAAGATCTCATCCTGTGCAACACACTAGTCCGGGGCATGTCACTCTCGGGAGAGATAAGATTTATCCAAAAAAGAAAGTAAGAAACCATAAGAAGTAAGGGTCTTTTCCATCTAACCTCCTTTTGGAAGCAAGTGGATGCATTTTTATTATTGATGTTTGCTGGAACCCAGTAAAAGAAATTAATATAATCAGGCTTGATTTGGACCAAGTCCATTTGGACTAAGTATAGATTAACAAAAATTAAAGATAGTATACACCTCTTTCAATTTAACAATAAGACATTGTTCATGTTAATTTGTATACAATTTATCTTTTAAAATTATACTAAAAATCACATTACCATCTTATGTTCAAGCTTATATAATTTAAGATTTGCTTACTCAAATGCAAACACTTGGGATCTTGACATAAATGGAAAACCTTCATTTATGTTAGAAAGAGCAGTACTCTAGATTAACAACATAAATTAAAATTAAAAGTAATTTTAATAAACCTAAAAGTATTATGTTATGGTACGTAGAAATCGCTAACTAAACACGACTTTGCTACACTCGAATACGACCCTAATATTTTTTACCATTCAAAGCACCAGAGTGGTTGCACATATTTGTTGACCGAAGAAACTTTGTTACAATTAGTGTTTAGGCATTATCTTGAAACCTAAGAAAGGAAATGCTAATATGAATCTTATCCGGGTGAGATAATTTTGTCGATTCGGTTGAATTAGTATTTATAAATTTTTTTTAAAGAACAGTCTCTTTATTAATTAAGAGTAAAACTATATATTACATGATTTATTTAAATTTTACGTTTTAGAAAAAAATTTATTAGGTCGAACATTGACAAATAGTAATGACTCGGGACTAATTCCTCTGTTCTTGTTAATCAAACATAAAACAAGATTAATTAAAAAAAGGTTTGAATACTATTTTGGAAGTGGAAGATTTCTTGTGCTAAGTTCACCATCGCTGACTCGGTCGTTCATACTTAAGAAAAGAAAGGTTTGACTTGGTAGTATTTAGTAGCTTTAAGGATTTTAGGAAGGAAATGTGACTGACACTGGTCAAGGAAAAACGCATATGTACAATGCAAGCCAAAAGGCCAAAGCGATAACGACAAACTATAAAATGATTGGACCAAACGTGCACGCTTACATAGACCGACGCCGCCTATTCTTATTCTACCTTACCTGTAAAGTTTTAACTCCAGCTCTGCCTCTAAACGACTTTTCTCCAATACAATTTCTTTAACAGTACTATTTTCTTTTTAATTCTAATTTATAAGGTTAAAATATTAATCAAGCCTTTCTATCAACTTATTTTTTTAATGTAATTATGATTTTTTTTTCTAGAACTAGCTTTCAAAATTTTCAATTAAAACTTTAATAAACAATAGGGACTCATTCATCCTTAACCAAAGGTCAGGGGTTCGATTCTTGACTTTGGGTATGGAGCAGCCTTAAATCCTTGGGCTAGCTGTCCCACCCTGTGAGGTGCCTACAAACCAGCGAATGGATTAGTCACTGAGTCCGCCGGTGGATACCCTGGTCTAAGATAAAAAAAAACTTATTAAATATATCTTATTTTTATAATATTTTTATTTATCTTGTGATACTGTAAATTATTATAGTTGAAATAAATTTTAGTATCATTTGTAAGATATTTTAAAGCGTTTTATAGAATTTGGTGACATTTGGACCTTTTTTTCAATTTTTTTGAAAGATTTCAAATTTTTTAGACTTTAGAAATTTATAAAAATATTTTCTTATCAAATATTCTTCAAAATTTTTAATGACTCCCTATCAAATTATTAACAATTTTACAAATTTTTAGGTTAAAATTTTAAGTACTATTTTTTAGAGAAATATTAATTAAACACAACTAAATTCTATACAATAAAATTTAAGATGTAATTAGTAATTTGTTCGTAGTTTATAATACTTTGAAAATATTAGGGTTTGAGGTAGGATAGGAAGCAAAGGACAATTAATTGGTTCTGTATAGAGTATGAAGCATCAATGAAACATGTCCTCTCCTTTTGGGATATCAATGATTTTCGGAAAAACATATAAATAGTTGAAGATTTAGCTACGATAATTCTTTATATTAATATACACTAATTAGTCTTGAATAACAAAAATAAAAATAGAGTTAAAGGCTAAAATAATACTAATGTAAAATTAACCTATTAAAATTTATCAAAACTTTAGTCATAGTCAAAATAGGTGCCGGGTTATTATTTTAATTTTTAGTTTTTAGCTTTTGTTTTTTATCAAATAAAAACAAAATTTTATTTAATTGTTAATGACAATGTAGTTATATTTTTATTATTGATGATAATTACATATTAGATAAAACTTAAAGATAAAATTTTAATTAATTAAAATTATTTTAATCTCTCGCATAATATTTATTAATAAATTAATATTCTATTTTAAATATATTTTAATTATCAAATGAAAATTTTATTTGAAATATATATTTTTTAAATTTAATTAAGTTTATTAATAATTATTAAATTTATTTTTATTTTATTTAATTACAAATTAAATTAAATTATTTATATTTTAATTTAAATATAAAATAAAATAATTCATAATAATAATAATTAATATATTAAATGATTAAATAATATATATTTAGTTAACAATGCATCATATTATATAAAACAAAAACAAAAAATTAAAACAACTTTTTTTTATTTTCATAAATTTTAAAAACTAGAAGAAACCAAAAACATAAATAAAAACTAAAAACTCAAACAAATAATTTTTTTATTAAATTTAAAAATAAAACAAAAAACCAAAAATATTAATTGAAACAAACAAGCCCTTAGATTTTTTCATTTTCACTTTTCACTAAGAAAAGTTCTTTTAAAAAAGAAGAACTTAAAAGAAACTAATTCTTTTAAAGAAAATGATTAAGCACTTCAATAATTTAAACAATTAATATCGTAATTAGTTATTAAAAATGTGATGTTAGTTTGTATTCTAGTAGAGAACATGTTTATCATAATTTTGCATGACAAATTCTTCAATAAAAACAACGATATCAAATTTTTAGAATAATTATATCTTACGAGTTTTATATTTTATTAATTATTTTTAATTAAACTAGAGTATAGATAAAATTATAAAGTTTATACATACTATGACCTTTTTTCACAAAATAAAACTTGTAAATGTTTATTAATAATAAATTTATATATCCATTATTAAATTTTCATATAAAATATTATGCGCATTTATACAACTTTTTATTAATTGTAAAATTTAATAGATTAGAAAACACAAAAGGTAACTAAAAGATGTTAAAATGTGAATCTCACTTCATTTATTCAAAGCCAATAGCTAGAAAACATGGATTTATTAAAATCTTTGGATTCCAAATCTTCATACTAAATGACCCCTTGCAAATTACATCACTACTCACTGTTTTTAACCTTGAATATACTTAGTACCACTAAGACAGAAATCTTGGCATAATTCTCATATGTCACCTCTTCTTCTTTTTTTTTTCTTTAAAAACGGAGGAATTCGCAGTCGTTATCCTTTGGATGTGCATTGGATAAACCTCTAAATTGACACAATAGTCTGCAAATCAGACAAATCGGGTACTCCGAATTAGGCAAGCCTTATACGACAGGCTCGATCGAGATAGTGTAGATAGAGAGATTCGAACACAGGATCTTTTGAACCTATGCCCCCTATTTCACCAACTCGACCACCTCCTTGAGAGCACGATGTCACCTCTCTATTGCTTAATTAAGTTCTTAGTGGTAAAATTTCTTCATTAAAAAAAAAAAACTCTCTAGTCGATTGCATCCTAAAACATGACGTTTATAGTTTTAATTCTTAAAAGTTGTTAACTTGTGCTATGAATCGAAGTATTTTAAAATGTATGCCTTGTACGAGTCTTTCTAATTAAGGTAAAGTTTAATGAAAGAATACTCGAACTTAGTCATTTTAAATGAAAGCTTGAGAAATAAAGAGAACCACCATTGAAATCCATAATCACCTTCACTTCCTGTCACTGCCTCAGCTTAAACATTCATTGTTGCAGCGATTTACACAAACAATTGAAGAAGAAATTCTTAGCCACATATGGAGTCTTATTCGGTAACATACACCAAACCCCATAACATTATCGCTTGTATCATTCGGCATTGCACCAAAAAAAACGGCAGATACGTCTTTCGGCACGCAACGACATGATAACCCTAACTATATTTCCTAGAACAAACGTCGAATGATACCGAAAAACTAAAGAAGTGAACATGCATTTGTCGTATACATTGTCCAATCCTGTCAGGTTTTTGCATTCTAATGTTGTTGGTACCTAGACAATTCAGAAATGGAGGGACACAAAGTTTGTTAATTGTAAGAATCTTTTTTGGCGATTCTCTCTTGGAGTTGGCATAAGCCGACCTGGTTACGTAACTTTGATTCTTAAAAATTGAAAAAGGCAATGAAGATTGGCCGGTCTTCATTTTGTTTCTGCATATTGATTGATTCCTGGTGGACAGATGATCGCCAGCGGAAGAGAGAGGAGCCGGTTGACTTTGAAAAAGATGGTAAATCATCTGGTGACAGGGATCAAAACAACCGGCGTCAATAACTGTGGGCTTGGTTTAAAACTCAATTAAATATTTATAAGTTTGGAAAATCTAAATTTTAATTAAATTTTAGGTAAATTTAATTTAAATTTTAATTTTTTTAAAATAATATTCTTTTAAAAATATGCTTTTATTGAGTTTTAAACTTGAGGCAAATATCTGATATACCAACTCGGTCTTCGAAATAAATAGTGAACAATGTTTTAAGTTAAACATAAATTAAGTTTTAATTTGAGCGTTGAGAATACAAAATTAGCTTAGTTTGTTCAAATAATGGCAAAAGCTCTCGAGAGATGCCGGATGCGGTTCGATGGTTGAGAGCAAGGTTTGGCTTCGGTTAGGTCTCAGGTTCGATTCTATGCTAGCCCCTCTTGTAAGAGCCTGGGACAATCGGTGTTTTACCTGTAGGTGGAGAACTAGTTGGGCCTTCGATGATGAGGTGCGCCCGTTTCGCCGGCCTGTGGGGTGGTGCACCAATTGAACCCTCGATGAGATGTACCCGCTTGGCCCACCTACAAGATTTCCTCGAATAAAAAAAAAGGCAAAAATAGAATTTTAAAAGCATACAATAGATATACTATACTTTCAAATTTAAGAATATGCTCGTGATAGTGTAAACTAAATCCAAAAGACTCCTTACAAGTTTACGAGTGCTCCTATTAAGGAAAGTTCTCCTGCCTAATGCCAACTGCTTCTATTGATTTATCGAGTACCTTTCTTGACGGGTTCTAAAACTCTTGTTTATCAAACTTTCTTCTTCACACACTTATCCTTGTGCGTTGAATTCTTCTTTCTACATCCTAATAAGTAACTTATATCCTAAAAACTCTTGAAAAGATTCATAAACTTTTCAAAACAAGTTTCGGTATATTAGATTTTCGTTCTAGAAAGCCTTTTGGCCCTGCAAATTTTTTAATATGTAGTGAAGCAAACTTTTAGTATTGAGTCAATCAAGTTATTTTTTTTTGTATACTTATTGTTTTGTGTATGTAGACTAGTCAGCAATACTCGAATAATGCCTATACTCTGACATGTAATAAGAATTGTGTTAATGTAGAATGCCTTGAGGAGAGCTTATTAAAAATTGGTTACGTACCAATCAAATGTGGATTATGAAAGATTACATGCAGATTCAAATAAACGTAGCTAGAAGAGGCCTGGTGTTGACATGCCAAAGTCAAGATTAAGCTATGCAGTTTTCCCTTGATTGACTTAGTTAATTTTTTGTATTTCATTTTTATAAACATAAATAACCATTTACTAGAAGTTGAAAGCTTCTAATCTACTCTTATGGTTGATTAATTATAACCTGCAGGTCTCTTTCTTTTCTATCCACCATTCTGTTGTTTATGTAGCAGCTTTTTGTCTTCGTATAATATAATATTTATGGTTTTACATAGTTCGTTTCTGACCAGTTATAGCCATTTGACTAAACCAAGTGTTCATTATCTTCAAATTGTAAATTGATCGAATCATTATTATTTTTCTTTCTTTAACCAAGTTTAGTTTGGTAACTCTCCCTTTCATTACTAGGTCTCACGGACGATAATTGGTAAAAGCATGAAGCCTTGGATGACATTTTACAACTCAGCTTATTTCAAGCCGTTTCAACCTAATTTTAGTAAATTATCAATTTTCAGGAATTAGAAAACAAATGTTAAGAGTTCATATCTACTAACTAATTAGGTCACTTGATTTCAGACTTTTCCAAGACATAGAGTTCTCTAGAACAACAAATATAGACAATAACTAGAATTCTCAAAGGCATGCTCTAAGGTCTAAAGAAAGGAACAACTATATTTAGAAGTACGCAAATTAAGATGTGCTCTTAGGATCGTATGGAGAATCAATTTATACAGATTGAAAAGAGCAGAAGATATGATAGACTTCCAACTGAGTCATAAAACCTATAAACCCAATTTTGTTCCTTCCCTGTCTTAAATGAATTTAAGAAAAAAATAATATAGGTAGATGAACAATAAAATCATACTTGATATTCTAATTACCCGATAATAGAGGCAAAGTAAGACTCATCTATAGATGAAACATAAAAACAAATGGTATAAATTGTTAGAGAATATACTAGCGGAAGCAATCAAGATCAAATTAATCGGAGAATATAAAGAAGCAAAATTAATAGATGACATAAGATTTTACGTAGAAAACCTGAATGCTGAGAGAAAAACCCACAAGACGACAAGGAGCAAATTTCACTATCAAAAAAAAAAAGAGAGTACAAATCCCCTAATTAGTTGATGGAAAGGAAAAGCAAAATAATTTTACTCATAAATCCTCTCTCTAATATTGTGGAAGTTTGATGAACCTAAAAATTCTCCAGGAGTTACTGTAGAGGAAAAAAATGTTGGTTTATATCAATTGTATCTAAAAAATAACCTAGCCTAAAATAACTGACTTTAATGCCACGTAATTGACAGGGGCTTGTCAAATAACAGGGCGAGGTCATGTAGCAAACTGTTCTTTGGCCCAAAAAATTTAAGGCATTACCCCAACAATCTCCACCTTAGCTTAAATTCGATAATACTCCCCGCTGTCATATAAGCCCCAAAGGGCACTAAGTCCAAACAAAGTTTGAACTTAGCGATAAGAAGTGGCTTGGTAAGCACATCTGTAGGATTCTCTGACGTGTGAACTTTATTCACAACAATTTCACCTACCTTGATCGTATCTCTAAAATAGTGATACTTGGCACTGATGTGCTTGGTCTTTGAATGATAAGCATTGTTCTTGGTAAGATGAATAGCACTTTGGCTATCTAAATACACAATAGCAGTACCTTGTGCAACACCAAGCTGAAGAACAAGACCACGCAACCATGTAGCCTCCTTCACACCTTCTGTAGCTGTAACATATTCTACCTCTGTAGTAGATAATGCAGCAATGGGTTGCAATGGTGCCTTCCAACTAATAGCACCAATCACAAAGTGAAGATGTAGCTAGAGAGAGGCCTTCATTGATCGAGGTCACCACCATAGTCAGAATCAACAAACCCAACAACATCATTAGATATAACTTTGTTTATGTCAAATACCAAGCCCAAATTAGAAGTTCCCTTCAAATAACGAAGGATCCACTTAATATTACTCCAATGATCCTTAACAGGATTGTGCATTTACCTACTTGCCATGGTAATGACATATGTTAGATTAGGCCTAGTACAAACTATGACATACATGAGACTGCCAACTGTACTAAAATGGGGAACACGTGACATGCATTCAATCTCTTCCTTTATTTTCGAGCAAAGTTTAGAAGGCAATTTAAAATGAGCAGCTAAAAGAGTAAAAATTGGTTTGCAAGTACCTATGTTAAACCTATCGAGAACTTTTCAATGTACATCTTTTGAGAGAGGTACAACTTACCACCCTATCGATCCCTATGAATCTCCATGCTCAAAATCTTTTTTGCTGCGCCAAGATTCTTTATCTCAAACTCGCTACTAAATAGAGATTTCAACTTGTTCATCAAGGACTTATTCTTGGAAGCTATTAACATGTCTTCAACATATAACAATAAGTAAACGAAGGAACCACCTTCAAACTGTCGAAAATACAAATAATTATAATGTTTGCTCCTTGTGTAACATTGACCGATTTTGAAGGAGTCAAATCGTTTGGGCCATTGCCTAGAAGTTTGTTTAAGGCCATATAGTGATCTTTTCAAACGACAAACACAATGCTCCTTACCCAGAATAACAAAACCCTCTGGTTGTTTCATGTAGATCTCTTCTTTTAGCTTGCCATGAAGAAAAGTTATTTTAACATCAAGTTGGTCTAACTCCAAATCGAACAAAGCAACAAAGGCAAGAAGAAATCAAACAGAGGTATGACTAAAGGTGTATAAGTATTGACCCTGATACCACAGAATCTGCAGTAGTTCAATTGTAGATATACCTGAATTTGCAGTAAATTGTAGAGATACCAGAATCTGCAGTAGTTTAACATCTTAGCTGTTTAGATTTTTTTATACTGATTTTT
>JANZLH020000431.1:61167-80636 GCA_026770325.2 Erythroxylum fimbriatum
TTCTAAAGAGCCGAACTAAGTTTTACATTCTTCTTGAAAGTTATAGAGTTTTCCTTCAGTTTTCTTTTGGCACCAAGCTTGACCGATTTTGAGTTCTAAGTAAAAAAAAGTTAAGCATATTTGAATTTCGGTGTTGGAAAAACACTAAATCTCATTTTTCTCCTATAACTTACTCGTTTGGCCTCCGATTCACTCGATTTTCGAACCATTGATTTTCTCAACAAGTGTTCTTACATTTTGTTTGGTTTTTCTAAGAGGTTGGGTATCCGGTTCCTGAGATCGGATTCCAACAGCTAATCGGGACAAATTTCATGTTTGTAATTCATGCCAATCTAATAAAGCTCATCGCCAACCGTTTTCTGAGTTCACTCTCTCAAGTAAGAAATCTTTCCAAACTCTTTTTAGCGATTTATGGGGACCTTCTCCTGTCCTTTCGATTGACAAAAAATTGTACTACTGTATCTTTGTCGACCAATTTTCCAAGTACGTATGGATTTACACCTTAAAAAACAAAAGCAAGGTTAACCATATCTTTCAATCTTTTCATCCCTTGATGGAAAACCACTTCAATACAAAAATCTTATCACTTTATACCGATGGTGGCACAGAGTTTAAAAGTCTTGATCCTTATTTGAAATCCAATGGCATTGAACACCTTGTAAGGTCCACCGTACACTCCTCAAAGAGTTGCTACTGCTGAACGACGACATCGGCACATAGTCGAAACTGCCAAAACTCTTCTTTCTGAGGCCTCACTACACCCCCACCCTTTGGTCTTTTGCCTGTCATCATGCCGTCTATCTTATAAATCATCTCCCCACCCCTCTATTAAATTACAAATCCCCATTTGAAATATTATTTGGTAAATCTCCCGACTACAATTCGCTAAAAAGTTTTGGTTGCCTTTGTTATCCTTGGCTCAAGCCATATACCACTCACAAACTTGAACCCCGGTCCACACCGTGTGTATATTTAAGTGTATCACTTAGTCACCATTGTCATCAGTGCTATGACCCAGCAACCTCGAAAATATATTTGTCTCGTGATGTTATATTCTTTGAAACAGTGTTTCCATTTAAAACTTTATTTTCTTCCTTAAAGCATAACTTCCAAAATCTGGAATGGGAAATGTTACCAGTCCATATGCTAGAAAAGCCCACATCCCCTCCTCCTACGATGACTCCAGCTTTACCCTCTCCTATTCACCTACCTTCCATACAAGCTTCACCCTCACATCAGCTCCACACGGTTTCTCAATCACAGTCAGTCCACTCAGGCGTTGCTCCAACAGCTTCCTCATCAGGTATGGTCTCTCCTTCCTCTACCTCTGAAACAACTGAAACCTCTCCAATCAACCCCCTACCAGCTAACCCGTATGTATCAGATCCTCTATACACAAGCCCAACCACCAATTCACCTTCCCCCAAACAACCACACCTTGTCTATCACCGTCGTTCCCAATGACTAAGACCCCAAATTTCACCAGATATCCCTGCCCCTCCTCCATCAAATCCGCCCCCAACATCCCCACCTTCTTCATATCCCACAACCGATGAGGCATCTGAACAGTCACCCACCACTGCCAATCGTATTGTTACTCGTTCACAACATAACATTTACAAACCCACAAAAAAATTTGACTATCTAGCCAACCTATCACCCACTGTTACCCCTACAACTCTCCGACAAGCCCAAAAACACAAAGAATGGAGAGAAGCCATGAGAGCAGAATTAGATGCTTTACTGCGCAACAAAACATGGGAATTAGTTCCTAAGGATCACATGAAAAATGTAGTTGCTTGTAAATGGCTTTACAGGATCAAACGCAAACTAGATGGGTCAATCGATCGCTACAAAGCACATCTTGTTGCCAAAGGGTTCACTCAACGTCCAGGTATTGATTATCATTCTACCTTCAGTCCTGTGGTGAAACCAACGACAATTCGTGTGGTCTTGTCTCTTGCTATTCAACAGAATTGGGTACTTCGTCAACTGGATGTAAACAATGCTTTTCTTTATGGCGATCTTGACGAAGAAGTCTACATGTCGCAACCTCTAGGTTTTGAGTCACCCGAATTCCCTGATTATGTTTATCGACTTCGCAAAGCTATATATAGTTTGAAACAAGCACCGTTAGCTTGGTACACTGCTCTTCCTACTTATTTGAAGACCCTTGGGTTTGTAAAATCCAACTCAGATCCATCTCTGTTTATATTGCATTATGGCAATGTTAACATTTTTGCTCTCATATATGTCGACGACATCATCATCACTGGCAGCAATGAAGTTGTGGTGAATCAAGTGATTTCCTCTGTTGCTCGTCGTTTTTCTATCAAAGATCTGGGCCAATTACATTACTTTTTGGGTATTGAAGTTCTTAGATGTGCTAATGGATTGATTTTATCTCAAGCCAATTACATTAATGAATTGTTGACTGATGAAAATATGCATGAATGCAAAGCTGCCCAAACACCTATGAGCACCACTGCTGTACTACGACTCAATGATGGATCTTCTCCATTTGACGCAACTCGATATCGTCGAGTGCTCGGTAAACTTCAATATTTATCTTTCACTAGGCCGGACATCAGCTTTTCTGTCAATAAACTGTCACAGTTCATGCATGCACCATCGGAGTTACATTGGACAACACTAAAGCGAGTCCTACGCTACCTACGTGGCACCTCTCAATATGGCTTACGTCTATTTCGCGACTCAGGTTTCCAACTTTCCATGTACTCGGATGCCGATTGGGCTGGAGATGTTGATGATCGCAACTCCACCTCGGGTCACATTCTATTCTTTGGTATAAATCCTATCAGCTGGTCTTCCAAAAAACAACCAACAGTGGCACGATCGTCCACCGAGGCTGAGTTTAAAGCAGTTGCCAATGCTGTATCTGAGGTCACGTGGGTCAAACACTTGTTGATTGAGTTGGGTGTTGCCTTGCCACTTCCACCCACTATATACTGCGACAATGTTGGTGTTTTGTATCTCAGCAAAAATCCGGTAATTCACAGCCGAATGAAGCATGTGGCTGTTGACTTCCATTATGTTCGTAATCAAGTACAGAATAAAGACCTTTGTGTAGTTCATGTTCATGCAATGGATCAGTTGGCTGATGCCCTTACCAAACTGCTACCAAAAATGGCGTTCGATCGTAATTTCTCCAAGCTTGGAGTTGTTTCCAACTCCCCAGCTTGAGGGGGGCATAAAGGTGTATGAGTATTGACCCTGATACCATAGAATCTGCAGCAGTTCAATTGTAGATATACCTGAATCTGCAGTAAATTGTAGAGATACCAGAATCTGCAGTAGTTTAACATCTTAGCTGTTTAGATTTTTTTATACTGATTTTTCTCCTTGATATCAGGGATTTCATGTACAGGGTTGTTCTGCATAATTGTATTTAAACGTTTGTTTAGTGAATGAATAATACACGATAGAATTCTTTTCACTCTTGCCCTTTACAATGACAAATGACAGGAGAGAATACTTTATTAAAATGAATACCTTCCTTTTGGTAACAACCTCGAACAACGAGTCGTGCTTTCCATCTTGCATCTTTAACCTTAAGTATACCATATTTCCGTTTGTAGATCCACTTACAAGTTAATGAACGACTTTTAGGAAGCTCAACCAAGTCCCAAGTTTCATTCTTATTGAGACTCTAGATCTCTTTGTTCATTGCCACAAGCCATTGTGAAGAACTAGGACAAGAAATAGCCTCGGAGTAAGATGAAGGTTCAACACTGTCAGGAATTTCTTCTGTAATCGCTAGAGCATAAGCGAACATATTGTCATCTTCTTCAATGAGTCTAGCGGGTTTTCGAATTTCCCTCCTTGGTCTATCGCTAGTAATAGAATAATTTTCACGCTGTGGCTGGATGGGACTAGTGGTACGATGATCATGTTCATCAATATGACTATCACTGCTAGACTATAGGATTGAGGAAGAGGAAGGAGTCACATCATGAGTTTTGGCTCCTACTTCTAACTCCACCTTCTCATTGGCACCCTGTTGATCACTTGTACCAGAAGAAGAAACTCTTTCCTAGAAGATAACATTGCATTTTCATTAAAAGTAACATCTCTACTCAAAATAATCTTCTTAGAATTAGGACACCACATAAGATATCCTTTAGACTCAAAATCATAACCAAGGAAAATGCATTTAACAGCTCTAGGAGCTAACTTCCCACCATTAACATGAGCATAAACAGGACATCTAAATATTCTAAGAATGGAGTAGTAAATAAGATTACTTGAACATTCTTCTTCTGGGATCTTGAAATCGATGGAGGAGTGAGGAGATCGATTGACAAGATAACAAGTTGTAGAAGCAGTTTCACACCAAGCTCACGACAATGTCACAGTCCAACATTAGAAAGTATACACCGAGCCCTCTCAATAATAGTTTTGTTTATACGTTCTGCAACCCCCTTCCTATTGGGGCTTCCCAACCAATGTCTTATGTCTACCGATGTTGTGTTGTTCACAGAACTTGGTGAAATCTGACTCACAAAACTCTAAACCTCTATTAGTTTTGAGATTTTTGATTTTTCTACCCGTTTGGTTCTCAACAAGTACTTTCCACTTCTTGAAGGTGGCAAATGCTTCATTCTTGTGATGAAGAAAATAAACCTAGACCTTGCGCGAGAAGTCATCAGTGAGGGTCATCATATAAGTACGTCCACTATAAGATTGAACCTTAGAAGGACCCAAAGATCAGAATAAATATAGTCAAGGATGCCCTTACTACGGTGTGTCGCATTGGAGAAACTAACTTGCTTCTGTGTCCTAAAAACAAAATGTTCATAGAACTCCACCTAAGCCTTTGTCACCAAGGAGACCTCTCTTGCTCAGAAGCTTCATATTTTTGTCACTTATGTGACCCAAGCGCATATGCCACAAATTAGTGTTATCATCATCATATAAGGTTATAGAAATGATTGCTGAACCTGTCATAACAATACCTTACCAGAAATATAGAATGCCATGTCTGGTACCTTTCAATAAAGTACAAGCACCTCTAGACACTTTTGAAACTCCACGTTTGGCTAAAAACTTACACCCAAAAGACTCAAGAGTGCCCAAAGAAATCAAGTTACGTTTCAAGTCAGGAATATGACGGAGCTTTGTGAACTTCCAAACAGTATCATCATCAGCCTTAATCTGAACTGTACTGATTCCCGCAACATTGCATTGGGTGTTATTACCCATAAAAACAACACCAGAATCAAAAGGCTCATAAGTACTAAACCAATCCTTATGATGACATATATGATAGGTACATCCATAATCTAAAACCCACTTAGTCTTACCATCAGAATCTGAGTCAACAATACTGGCCTCGGTGGGTTGCTGTGGTTGTTTCTTCTTTTCTTCTCTCTCCTTTTTATTTTTCAATTTATAACAATCATCAATTATGTGCCTAGATATCTTGCAGTAAAGACAGAAATTGTTGGAAAGCCAAGCCTTCATCTTTATCACTAACATACACTTCAAGATCAAATATTTCTTTGGAAAGCCAATTCGATTTGACATCCTCAAAAGACAATGCATCATTATTGCCATATAGCATAATTCTTTAATGTGTTTATAGGTAGGTGGTAATCAGACAACCAACAACACAACCTTATCTTCATCATCAATACGAACTTCTAAATTCTCCAGGTCAATAATAATAGAATTAAACTCGTTAATATGAGATAGGAGTACCTTCGACCATACGGAGCGTGTACAAAACGCTCTTTGAGGCAAATTTTATTGGCAAAGCTTTTGGTCATGTAGAGATACTCGAGTTTCAACCATAAACTCGTAGCGCTGGTCTCATGAATGACCTTGCGAAGAACTTCCTTTGAAAGAAAAAGTTGAATAGCTGAAAATGCCTTTTCATCCAAATCCTCCCACTGCTCATCAATCATGGACTTTAACTTTTTCGCCTTTCCATCTAAAACCTTTTTGCATCTATTTCGAATAAGAACGAATTTCATTTGAACTCACAATATAGAAAAATTAATATTTCGATCAAACTTCTTGATGTCGAATTTGGTGACGGTAGACATCTTTAAAAAAAATTCCAAATGAGTAGAAGCTCTGATACCACTTGTTAGGGATTATACTAGTGGAAGCAATCAAGATCAAATAAATCAAAGAATATAGAGAAGCAAACTAAACAGATGACATTAGATTTTACGTCGAAAACTTGAGTACCGGAAGAAAAACCCACAAGAAGACAAGGAGCAAATTCCACTATCAAATAATAGAGAGAGTACAAAACTCCTAATTAGTTGATGGGGGATGAAAAGCAAAATAATATCACTCACAAATCCTCTCTCTGATATTGTGGAAGTAAATTTGATGAGCTTAAAAACTCTCTTGGAGCTACTGTAGAGAAAAAAAAGAAAGGGTTGATTTATATCAATTGCATCTCAAAAATGACCTAGCCTAAAATAATCGACTTTAATGCCACGTAACTGAAAAGGGCTTGTCAAATAACAGGTCCTGGTCATGTAGCAAATTGTTCTTTAGTCCAAAGAATTTGAGGCACTAACCCAACAATTATATATAGAAAGTAACCTAAGTTCAACTATGGTGATAAAGATCAAATCCTAAGAGATTCTCACTGAACGAGAGACTCATCAAAAGAAGGATATAGATGAACCTGAAACAAAGAATAATTAAAAGGAGCATAATATAAGATACAACCACGAATATATAATAGCGAAAAGCAAGCCTCTACTTTCCCGATCAATTCAATCAGTTATTATTATGGAAAGGAATTCTACGATAAAAGGTTAAAACGAGAATTTAAGATTTTTTATTTCTTGATTAAAAGGTGATGATTAATTCTTTTTAAGATATTCAAACTTCATAGCTATAATTAAATTATCAATATTTAAATACTTTTTTGAATTTTAATTAAAGTTAATAATTTTATTTATCTATAATTTATGCAACTTATTCAATTAATATTATATATATATAACATTCTTAAATTTTAATGAAAATTTATAAGAGACTGTTTTCAGTTGATTGTGTAGGTCATATTGGGGCCTCACTTTCTTCTAAGGTCAATTGAGCCGCGCGAAATTTTCTCTGACAATCGGAAATAACATCTTTTATTCAGGTGTACTTTTGGTGACCAACTATATTATAAGTACTAATACAAAAATTAGGAAGCTGATTATCATTAGCCACAATCCTTAATCGATATTTGTCTAAGTGTTATTTATGATAGTGGCTTAGTTGATTTGGGTATGGAAGAGAATGGCTATATCATAGATGGTTTCCCAAACTTTTCAAAACTCTTGAAAAGATTCATAAACTTTTTAAAATAAGTTTTGATATCAAATTTTTGTTCAAGAAAACCATTCGACCATACAAATTTTTTTATTAATATAGAGAAACAAAATTTTTAATAATTATTGCATGTGTTTATAGTCTTTCCTTTGAGAGAAATGTTAGAAGTTACCGTAAGGCAACTTTACCAAGTGGCCTAAAAATTAGGGATTGAGGCTAGTAATTTCCCATTCAGATACAACTACTCAAATTTGATATTATTAGGGAAATTATTAATATAGAAAATTCTCATCCGTTCATTAACTACAGTTTGATCCTTTAGGGACGTATCTGATTAAAAAGAAAGATACACATACAATTGGTCCTCTATTTTCCCTAATATATACGTTTAAGATAAAACTTATGCATCCATAAAAACGAAATGTATAATTCAAAAAAGGGAGAAGGGGAGAGAAACCAATTTTTCTAAATAGAGAAGGGTACTTGCCATCAAGATCAAACATCATGTCTTCTTCATCAAATTCAGGTATGTGAAAATCATTGGTTTCAAGATTCTTTATAATGTAATGAAATCAATTTCTACTAACATGTAGTATCAGAGCAAGGTTTAGAAATCTATAATTTTCCTTCGAACATAATGAATAATTATTGTTGAAGAATATTGTCTTCTGCTCGTGATCTGCTTATGAAAATGTGGCTGAAATCGAAAATCACTTCCATAAATGTAATAGGAGAGGGAAATGAATTCGACACTTGTATCAGGATGAAGATGTATAATCGTATTGTTATTGTATTATATGTTTCTCTCCCACAACGAAGATTTCCCATATGTTTCCATATTTATATTTCTTATGTGTTGTCTGTTTTTGGCTTATGTGCATTTAATACGTGCAGTGTTTTATTTTGTCTTGTAAATTGTAATACGTGCTAGCTTTGTCTTACATGCATTTAAGATGTGTTGTCTTTTGGTTTATATGCATTTAACGTACTTCATCAAATCCAAACGCTATAATGAATAAAAGTATGAAGCAAAAACAACAACTTCTCTCTTGTAAAAATCATGTTTTGGATGTCGTCGTTTTTAGCGTAAAACGCTTTCGAAGTGGTATCCAACTGTGTGTTGCCATATGATATGCCTCGTTGTTTGATCTGAATCTATAATAGAATTAATTATGAGTATCTATGTTTTATTTGCAACAATTTCGCTTCATTCGCAAGCTTCTTCTATTACCGTATTTAATGGTTTGAATTTCTTTGAATGGGATGAACAAATCAATTTCCACTTAGGTGTGTTGGATCTTGACTTGGCACTTTTGGAAGAAGAACATGCTGCTATTACTAAGTTAAGCAGCGAGGAAGAGAAGTCCAAATATAAACCTTAGATACGGTCTAACAGATTGAGCTTTATGTACATGCGAATGACTATAGAGAATAACATCAAGACTACTATTCCAAAAATTAAAAATGCAAAGGAATACCTAAAGTTTGTGGAAGAACACTTTCATTCTACAGATAAGTCACTTGCTGGTATGCTAATGACATAACTCATGACCAGAAAGTTTGATGGGTGGCAGAGTATGCAAGAACATACCATTGAGATGACTAATTTTGCAACAAGATTGAAGACGTTAGGTATGGTTGTAAATGACTCATTTCTGGTTCAATTTATCCTGAACTCACTGCCTCCTGAATATGGTGCTTTTCAAATTAACTATAACACTATTAAGGAAAAGTGGAATGTTAATTTATCAAAAAAAAAGTGGAATGTTAATGAATTGATTGGCAAGCTTATTCAAGAGGAAAATAACTAAAGAATATGGGAAGTCATTTAGTAAACCTCATATTTCAAGGAGCTAGTAAGGCACCAAAGGTAAAAGCCAAAAGTTTTAAGAAAAATAAAAAGCCTGCTAAAACACCTCAGGATGAAAAGAAGGAACAAAATCATGATAGGTGTCGGTTCTGTAGAAAAGGACACTATCAAAAAGATTGTCTTGAACGTAAGGCATGGTTCGAAAAGAAAGGTATATCTAAGACTTTTGTATGTTTCGAATATAATTTAATTGATGTTTCTCATAATACTTAGTGGTTTGATTATGGAGCCATTACTCATGTATCCAATACAATGCCTGGATTCTATACGATTCAAACCATAAGCTAAATTGAGAATTTCCTATATATGGGAAATCGTAACAAGGCACGAAATGAAGGCTTAGGGACTTATCGTTTGGTCTTAGATACTGGTTATTATTTAGACCTATTAAAGACTCTTTATGTACCTTCAATTTATAGGAACCTAATTTATGTTTCAAAGTTGGATGATTGTGGTATTAATTTTGTTGTTGGACATGGTTGTTTTAGTTTATATAAGAATTCTAGACTTATTGGTTCTGGTAGTCTTATTGATGGTTTATATAAATTGAAAGTTGATGATCAATTTTCTGAATCCTTACTTATTGTGCATCAAAATATTTGAATCAAGTGTAGTATGCTTAATGAAAGTTTAGCTTTTTTGTGGCATAAACGTTTAGGGTCATTTATCCAAAGAAAGATTACTAAAGAATGAGATTCTACATAATCTAGATTTTACTAACCTTAGTTTACGTGTAAATTTCATTAAAGGAAAGCAAACCAAACATAACAAGAAAGAAGTCACAAGAAGCACTCAGCTTCTTGAAATTATACACACTGATGTATGTGGACCTTTTGATACTTCATCTTTTGGTGGAGAAAAATATTTTATCATCTTTATTGATGATTTTTCACATTATGGATACGTTTATTTGCTTAAAAAATCTCGAGTAGTGAATGCTTTAGAAGTATACATTAATGAGGTTGAAAAACAATTAGACAATAAAGTGACAAGTGTAAGATCTGATAGAGGCTGTGAATATTATAAAAAATATAATGAAACAGGACATAATTGTATCATGACATGTCATTACTTGAATTTTCTAGAAACATTACTGTAGACAATGATGAAATTTGTTTGTCATTTATAGATCTAGTATGGTACAATACTGGTGTTTGTGGCATATGGAAAGAAGTATGTTATGTATTAAATATACAACCGCCATAACCCACATTTAGTGTTTTATCATATTTAGATAATTATGATATTTTAAGGATGAGCTTTGGTACTTAATTGTAAATGCATCATACTTATGCTTTCGTTTCATACAATTTTAGGTCAAATGGGAGAATGTTAGAAGTGACCGTAAGGCAACTTTATCAAATGGCCTAAAAATTAGGGATTGAGGCTAGTAACTTCCCATTTAGATACAACTACTTAATCTAATATTATTAGGAAAATTATTAATATAGAAAATTTTCATCTATTCATTAATTACAGATTGATACTTGATGGAGGTATAAGATTAAAAAGAAAGATACACAAACAATTGGTCATCTGTCTGCCCTAATATATACGTTTAAGATAAAACTTATGCATCCATAAAAACAAAACGTATAATTCAAGAAAGAGAGAAGGGGAGAAAAACCAAAATTTCTAAATAGAGAAACGTAGTTATCATCAAGATCGAACATCATGTCTTCTTCATCAAATCCAAGTATGTGAAAATTATTGGTTTCAAAATTCTTTATAATGTAGTGAAATCAATTTCTGCTAGCAAGAATCAGTAATACTCGGATAATACCTATACTCTGACATGTAATAAAAGTTTAGTGTGGATGTGAAGAGAGCTTATTAAAAATCAGTTGATTGCTCCTCACCCACCAACTTACCGTAAATATGGAATTATGAACGATTACATGCACATTCAAGTAAGCGTAGCTAAAAGTGACCTGGTATTGAGATGCCAAAGGCAAAGATTAAACTATGCAGTTTTTCCTTGACTGACTTCGCTAATTTTTTTGTATTTCATTTTTATAAACATAAATAACCATTTACTAGAAGTTGAAAGCTTCTAATCTACTCTTATAGTTGATTAATTATGATCACGTCTCTTTCTTTTCTATCTGTCATTGTTTTTTTTTTTCAACTTTTATGTTTTCATCTATGGTTTTACATAGTTTATGCCTAGTTATAGGCATTTGACTAAACTGAGCATTCATTATCTTCAAATTGTAAATTACACGAATCATTATTGTTTTTTCTTTGATTAACTTAACTCTCCTTTCGTTGCTAAGTCTCATGGGAGAATTGGTAAAAGCGTGAAGTTCTAGATGAAATTCCAAACAACTGGAAACTCAAAGGTAGAAAACAACGATACAAGATCTTGTCCAATTTTATGGTGTCTTATTATATCCCATGAATCTCAGCCATTTATTTATGCAGATCCTATATTTATTTATGCGGGACCCACGTAAAACTCACATAAATAAATAGCTAAGATTTATGAGACAGAACAAGACACCATAAAATTGGACAGAAAATCTGGACTCGAAAACAACACGTGCATATTGCATTTCTGCCCATAAAGTAACCATCTGGAGCTCGTTTCCGTGTAGTCGTCATCATCAAACTCCAGTGGAGTTAATGGTTTGATCTGTTGGTTTGCTTCCTTTGGTCCTGTTGAAGCTCTTCTCTCCTTTGGTCTCCACATTCAAAATTCACATTGAGGTCTTATCAAATATGAAAAAGAAATATAAGGAATATATAAATGTAAATTTCTAAGACTAATTGGAAGTAAATATGAAAATGTCATTCAAGCTTATCTAGCAAGGAAGACGTAACTATTTTGGGTAACTGCTGTACAATCGCAAATCCAAGCCCTCAGCCATTTACGGTGCAAACTAAAAGGTAGAATGGAAAGTACAGGGGTGACTAAGATGACACAATTAAGTTCAAAAATTGTCGGTACAACCTAGCACTTATTCAAGTTGCTTTGTCCAATCAAAAGGCTCCCAATCTCGTGCAAAACTTGCTACTGCCTGATTTTGTGCCTCCACAGACTCGTGCCTCCGGCGACGATACATGTCTTCCTCGGGCAAACGCAGCATGCCTCTAATTACGTTGAGGCCAAGGCTACTCTTAAACTGCTGCTCGTCATCAATCACATGCACAAATCCAGAATTCAAACCGAACTCAACATGAAAATAAGGAAAATTCTTGGGAATTGAACCACGCAACCCTTTCACACTCGTATCAATAAGCTTTTTTGCATCATGTTGGCTCCACTCATCTTCGGCTTCATCAATTGCCTGAAAAAATCTTCTTGAGATACTTTCCAGATAGCAAAGTTTAATATACATTCATAAAACTCATAATTGCATGCTTCTGAGCAGCAAATATGTCCGAATTCAACAACAGTTACAGGCTTTATATCTTCAACTTGGATAAATACCACTGCTGCAAGGAAAGCAAAAGCCCTCTTTGGTATGACATGCTAGGCTATGTTATCCGATTGTCCCCGAGTAATTTAATTTTTAATACTAGAATACCATATTCCAGATCAAACCAGTATCCTCTTATGCATATTAATACAGTTTCTCCTCCTATCACCTGTTCAAAACATCTTGTAGATAAATCAGGGGAGATGTAAAGCACTTGTCGGAAAGAAATTTTCCCAATAGTTAACTCCTGTATTTAGTTCTTTCTCTACCTTTCCTTTTAGTTTCTTTCGAGAATAATGTCTAGATAAAAAGCAAGCAAAAAGGCAAAGGCAAAGAAAAGAAAGCAAACCTTTTTAAAATAGAGTGGGGCCTGTTTTGCAATCTCTCGTGGCAAAGGAATGCACTCTATCAAACAATGCCTACGTTGTTGTGCTATCCCCATGACTGTTTCAAGAAATACAACCTCTTTATCTTGCTTAGCAAACATCATTATCAGACATTTCTTGAAATTGCGAAGTTCTTCCCACACATTGTTGTCCACAATCCTTGTGGCAGACTCATGCTGCAAAAAGAGGCATCTCATTACAATGATTAATCCTAAGAGGGAATTGCATTCTGATCTTTAGCTCCTAAACAAATCAATCAGCATTTTTAATCAGTTATTTAATGATTTTGGCTTTCCTCAGAAAGCATCTTAAACCCAGGCCACAATTATTGCCCCATTTTAGATCAACTAAGTACTCCACCTGGACTGTAGTCAAGTAGAATTTAAAATGCCACGGATCATCAACCAACACTATTTCCAATCAATCATTATGTCATCAGGTATACTGTTCTTTTATGAAAATAGGACTCTCTTTGTCCATGGTACCAAAAATAAAAAGAATCCACTCTGTATTTAAGGAATCGGATAAAACTTACCTGCATTGGTAGGATGCAACAATGGCCTGTTACAACAGACTGCTGTTGTGGTAACATCAAGTATGTGAAATTTGCAATTGACACAACAAGATGTTTTGGCTGGCTGGGATTCTCGAAGCAAAAGAGGCAGCGTTCCTGCTGGGTCAAGACGCACTTTGAAAGATAATTCTTGTCAGAAACTTTATGATTGTTATTTTTACGGCACTTTCTGTTTGGACCATCATCAAAATCATATTCATCTTCTGCTTGGCCAGACACGCTATATCGTTTGTTCTGAATTATCTTTTGAGCTAGGTGCCTATCAGCATCATCTTCTTCTTTTCTTTGAGAAGAAATATTTTGCAAAAAGTATCTACAAAGGTTAAAAAAATAAAGGTAATTACAGTGTAAATGAATTTTGATGCTAAGATTCTGGTCTAATTAAGTAAAGGAACCGTAAAAACTCAATGTAGAGATTGCAAAGAGAGATCAATGTTCTGGAAAACATGTTTGAAAGCACCACTTGGCATGTGCTAAATGAAAGGATAAGCTGGAGCATATATACAAGTTCGAGTGCATTTAATTAAACATCCTAAGAACATGCATTTTTAAGATGAAAAAAATACCTGTTGTGGCTCCCTTTCTTTTTAGGTCTACTCAAGCTTTCATAATTTCCTTCAGCACCTTGCTTTGCCTTCATGCTTTCAGCTTCTTGCTGACAAAATAAAGCAAAAGAAATAGGCTGATTAAGCACTGAAGATAATTATCAGTTAGCAAATGAAAGAATCTCACATGATGTGTGCCAGTAGAGGCATTCACAAGTGCAAATACTAATTTGAAAGGTAGGGCCATTGAAATTGATCCAAGTCAACCAAATCATTCAACCATTACACTCAGGGTTACTTTATAAACTCCCTTAACATGGAAGGTAAGTTCTATATTTGAGCCCAAAAGAACAAATTTACCATAATTGAATTCAGAAAATGAAGAGACATACAAAGGAAGCTTTTTCATTTACCATAATTTTCTGAGCTTCTTCGTGCTTTCCTTTCATACGAAGCTGCAGAGCTTTAGCTGCCAACTGGTTTGCACTCAATCCTTCTTTAGTTACTACACTGCCTTCATTTGCCTCAACTTCATGTAAAGCTGAATTTGTTTCAATTTTGGTCTCATGGTTCGTTTGGGAACCACCAGAGCTGCAAATATCACTATTTTGCTGACGAAGGACTTCAGTCATAAAGCTTCCATCGTTAGCAAATTTATTCAAACGAGTTGCTGCAGCAGAAATAAGACCTCCATCATCAGCAAACTTCTTCTGACATTTCTGCTTTCCCCATGACAAAGAATCATTGTTTTGGGGGGCCTTCATTTCAGGGTGCCGGACTGAGACGTCCTTTAAATAGCGTTGTCTGGGAGTCTAATAACAACGATCATTTAACATGTGCGCAGAAGAATTTAACATGCGACATGTATCAAAGCAAACCATGTTGGATAATTATCTTAGATAAGTTTAGTTAGCTTAGGAGATTATCTTCTGGGAGATAAGTTTATCTTCTAGTACATTAGATAAGATATACTATAGATAGGATAAGTTAGTACATACTAAAAATCCAGTAGTTTAGTAGTATTAGAATAGATTATACTCGCGTATAAATTACATATAATAAGAGAAATAAAGTGGGTTTTCCTCTGATATTTTCTATACCCTCTTGTTTCAAACCATAATCAGAGATAACACGTTAATTGCTTGATCAGAAATAAGCCTCCATAATCTGGTATATACCTTATCAATATCTCTGTCATTTTGACTGTCTGACTCGGGTTTTATATCCTCTGTATGCCCTTTCTTTCTGTTCTTTATGGCATGAAGATGAGCACGAGAAGGAGCAGCTTTGCCAGATGCTGCAGAGACAGCTAAATGACCCAAAGAGCCCCACCTTTCTCCCACAACCTATATGAACTCAATATATCACCAAAAAAGTTAATGATCTAGTCAATGTCAGTGAGATCTAGAAGGTGAGAATACCTCTTCAAGTCCTTTGCCTTCTCGAGCTGCTTGCTCTTGTGCACGTCTTAAGGCCTTCAGCCTCCAGCTTGCGCCACCATCTCCAACAAGAGCAGTAGAAGGAAGTTGGCTGCTGACACCTCTTTTCTCATCCTCATCATCTGGATAGCCAGTTCCATTATCCTTCAAATATGGATTCAATTCCCTGGGATTTACCCCTTTCATCTGGCAGGTGAAGAAACTAATGAGTAATAGAATAAATTCCAAATACAGACAACAACAAGACATGCTTCTACATATTCATGCACATATAGGCATGCAACCAATAAAAGACACATCAATGACCTACGGCCTACCCAAAACCACGAAATATCTTAAAAGCAAAAATGTACATGCTCACAATGATTAATGCATCAAGACGTAGACGAGAAAAGAAGGAAACAGGAGGTTAGTGCAGATTTAAGCTAATTGTAGTAAACCAATAATTTACAGGAATTAGAAAATAAATGTCAAGTTCATATCCAGTAACTAAATAGGTCGCTTGATTGTGCAGATTTAAACTACTTTTAGTAAACCAATAATTTACAGGAATTAGAAAACAAGCGTCAAAAGTTCATATCCAGTAACTAAGTAGGTCGGTTGATTTCAAAGTTTTCCAAGATACAAAATTCTCTAGAACAAACATAGAAAATAACTAGAATTCTCTAAGGCATGCTCTAAGATCTAAAGAAAGGAACAATCATGTCTAGAAATGTGCAGATTAAGATGTAGCTTTTAGTATCATATAAAGAATCAATTTATACAGATTGAAAAGATCAACCAACAAAGTGAAAGATCTAACAGACTGAGTCATGGAAATAAAAAGAGACTTACTACAGCTTACCTCCTCTATGGGTATCTCATCCAATTTGCTCTCAATTGTCACTGCAGGCTTTTTATCAGTCCTGTCTGCAGGTCTAAGCATCCAATCTAGCCCCATTTCCTTCCTTACAATTTCCATGTCCTCTATGCCTTGGGCTTCTAAAAAAATAACAATATAGAATGATAGTTAAGTTACATTCATAAACAATCAAATTACAAGGCATCAAAATAGTCTCTACAAGATACATACCAGAAATATTATCATCTATACTTTTCTTACTCTTCTTCCTCCCACCTTCCCAACCCATTTGATCCACATCATCAGATGATAAATAATCCTCCATCAAATGATCTTCCCCACCATTTTTTGACCTCTTCTTGAAGCCACTACTATCACCATCCCTGGACAAGTGATGATCTCTTCCCTTCTTCTTTCCCTTACTCTTATACTTGCTTTTACTTTGTTCATAACTATCTTCACTATCAATCCCACTAGAATCTTCTGATGTGTGCTCATCTGAAGAGTACCACTTCTTATTTCTCCTAGATCCTTTCTTTACTCTCTCAAGATCATCATCTGAATTACTATCATATCGTGAACTCTTCTTTTCCCTCCTATGCTTTTTCTTTTTCTTATCAATCTTCATTCTTGATTCATTGCACACATCCTCCTAATTTCCAATGGGCGAACAATGAGAAATACATATGGAAAGAAACATCATTAATAACAGACAACAGAAATTAACAAACAAAATCAGTACTTTGTCAATCTGATCACGAGATATAAACTTCACTCCTGAAAACATTTCTGTAATTCACAACATCAACTTCTAACTGATGATGTCAACAACTGTACTCCTGCAAAGCTGGAAATGAAATTAGAACCAAATTATGCTGTAGAACCAAAATCAGAGAGGCGTAGCACAAAAAACCGAAAATGACTTCATTATGAACATTTATCCCAATTATATCTGATAACAAGGACGAAAAGCTGAGGCCATTTAAAAGGGTTCAGTTGTGGAATTTCTCATCTAAAGATATAAATACTCAACTAATAGGCTATTGATTCAATGGGCAAGAAAAGTTAAGGCCCTACAATCCTTATATCAACTAAGACCAAGAACCAAATGCAGGTAGGACGAGGAAAGTAAGATTGAATAAGAAAGAAACTAATTTGGTTTTGAAATAGCCAGTTAGTCATTTAGTAGGCAGTCTCAAACTTCAAGAATTTACTGGAAGTCTCCAATTTAAAGAACATGTTTCAGTAAGTCGACAATGGTCTTCCAACTTGATTAGATTCCCCTTGGAATTCCATATGTTTCAAGACAAGCACCCAAAACCTATTTCTTAGTGACATGTAGACAAACCCTATAAACCCAGTTTTCTCCCTTCCCCTTAGTTGAATTTAAGAAAAAAGAATACAGGTAGAGAATAAAGACACCTCTTTCTATTACAGCATATTCAAATGCTACAATTAGAGAACAATATAGATGAACAATGAAATCACGCCTGACGTTCTAATTAGCCGATGATAGAGGCAAAGCAAGACTCATGCGAGGATGAAACATAAAAAATGATGGTATTCTACAACTTGCGTGCAAATAGGAATCTAAGTCTGAGTATGGTGATAGCGACTAAACGCAAGAGATTCGCACCGAATAGTAGAACAGAGACTCGTCGGAAGATGGATAGAGATGAATCCGAAACAAAATATAAAATTAAAACACAAATATACAATAGTGAAAAGAGAGCCCCTCCTCCTCCTCCTCGATCAATCGAATCAATTTTGTTATTGCAACTTTATTGAACACAGTGGCTTATTCGGTTAAAGGGGAATCATGGTTGCATAAATTGTAACCAGACAAAAGGGAGCTAACTGCAAAAGCTATACAAGCCAGGAAGGCCATTGCAACAGAGGCAGTTGCCATTTCTGTGAACTGGTCTTTTCCCCAATTTGACTGCCAGTCGTCAACCCGTGTGGCTGCTGATGACGAGGCTGATATCAGTAGGTACGCCAATATTTGCAGTTGAACCAAAATGAGGAGTTGTCATTCAGATAGAGTTGTGAATGCAAGTTGACTTGTTTGTTTTCCTAAGGTAAAATGAATTTGAAGACTAGTGGCTACAATAGACTTGCTCTTTTAAATCATGACGAGGTTTGGATTTTAGTTAGCAACTTGCGACTTGGGTATTTGGAGCCCCAACCATAAGGGACATCAGTTTCCATCACAAACAAAAGATGTTCAGACAAATCCACAATATGTAAATGACTGCTAGTTGTACATATCACCAACAATAAACTTGATCCACGGATAATTTACTTATTATAGGTAGATGGAAATGTGGACCTTTCATGGAGGCTATTCCGGTACAAGATGGTGGTCTCATTGATGCACTCCCAATCTGCAATTTCATTGTCTGTAATCTCTCTCTCATTCAAAGGTCTTAACCTGACTAAAACAAGAATCTTCTCCTCACGAGTATGTGCCATCTGAATTTTTCCAAGGTTTGGTAGTTGTTCCTCTCCAATTGACCCCCATTCCTTCACCAGATTGCTTCTTCTCCTACCAACAACTTGAATCAAAAACTGAACAATCAAAGTCAATGAAAGAATACTCAGTTTCTTCGGCTTTGCTAAAATGCAAGAATGTTAAAAGCAAGGTTGGTACATAATTCAAAAAATGAGGTAAATAAGATCAGGAAGCTCTTGATTAATCTTTAGTACCAAGTCAAAATAATTCAAAAGAAACAGATATAAATCCTAAATTAACTAGAAATTTTCTGAACAATGACCCATTACAATCCCATTAAAGAAAAAAGGAAGTTGTTACCAGCTATGCTTGAAAACCAAAGAAACAGAATTCCATCGAAAAGTTTCAATAGAAAATGAAACTTTTCAACTTTGATTGCAACTTGTTCATACGCCTAACAAGACAATAGTAATAGTGCCTGACCTGAATATTCCAAGAAAAATGAAAAAAGGGAAGGAGAACAGGAATAATGTTTAATAACTTGACAACAAACAGGTTAAAAAGGACGCAATCAATTGACGCTAAAACCTTAAGCAATTTACCTGATCCTTATTTTTGCTTTGGACACGACGAGT
>JANZLH020000432.1:51726-64120 GCA_026770325.2 Erythroxylum fimbriatum
AGGAAAATTTAATTCCTATTATTACATAATATAAAATATTCAAAGTACCAAAGAAATATATAATATGGCACTAATTTACAAAATTATATTATGTATAAAGCAATTATGAATTAAAAAATCCATTATAATTTGGGCCATAATATTTATCAACTTAATACAACCTTTGAGGGCCCAAAAATCAACTAAAAATAGCCCAGAAAAAGATTTCTGGGTTGGAAGCCCGTGCTGGCGCGTGCATCTACCAGCTGGGCAACGCCTGGCGCGTGCAATGCACGCGGCAGACATTACTCCTTCTTCCTCCTCAGGCACTGGTTCGTTTCTGGTTTCCTTTGATTTTTTTTAAAAATCTCTATTATAATGTTTCTATACATGGATTCATCTCTATCCATGCCTTGAGTCAACATTAACCTCATATATCCTTATCTTCTTCAGTGGATGATCCATGACTCAAACACATAGACTTTCTCACTCTAACCCATAAGTTTCGTTTTCTTTCTCCCAACCGAAAACTATCCATAAGCAACCACAGAACCCATAAGCATTTCTGGTTAACATGAGAATCACAGAGGACACGAAAACCATTTGAAGCATTATAAAGAGCAAATCTTGTTTTCGGTTTCTCTTTCATAGTGAACACTTTAAGGCATTTTTCATAATCATAAATCAAACCATTTTCTCGGTTCTTTCTCATAAACATGAAGCATCTGAACTTTCATTGTATATTTGTTTATTTATCTTCCGTGTTATACAACAATGCATAAGACAACATACATATTTAGTTCTTAAACAACCATACCGATTTGCATGCATACAACACAAAGAGTTGATGTTCATTTCTGGCACCTTTAAACCAATTATCCGTACTGAGTTTATTATGAAGATCAAGAATGTCACATGAACAACAAAATAAAATACAGATCACACAACACTCTCTTCATATAACATAAACAGAGACGCAATTACATCAATACATAGTAAAAAAAACCGTAGATAATCAATCATGCAGTACCATGCTCTGATACCAATTGTAAATCATTTATCGGATCGAATGATTTTGTGTACCTGTATCCATGCTTGTTGTTTTGTTAAATGTTGATTGCTTTGAAAGAGTTTATTTCCTCTTGTCTTCTTCCTTTAGTGTTTTCCTCAATGGTTCAGAAAAGTATCAGAATCATTATGATGCAATAAGTTGTTTCAGCTTATATAGCATCTCCAATGGACATGTCCTTTGGTAAGTAGAAGAGAGAGGAAAAGGGTCCGTGACCCATTTGAGACCCAGTCTACAATACCCAATAACCATTATCTTGGGTGCTTTAATTGGACTCAAATTTATAAGTGATGTGGGACATAAAATAGTCTTACATATAACTCTATTCTTATTTATAATAGAAAAAACATATACTTACATGTGTATATATAGTAAATAATTTGCTAACCCTAGAAATTCTACCTGAGGTAAAATGCTAGTTAACAGATATACATTTATCTCTAGTTGTAATTAACTCTAACTATATATATAACAAATATGTACTTTCTAATATCTTTTCATAGTGTAAGCTTAAAATTTAGTCATATGACGAAGAAGATAGCTATCATACAAAATTCAAAGCTTGAATACAGTAAATGGCATAGACACCTATTGTAATTTCACTTTTCACTTTTATTATTTTGAATTATGGAATATAACCTTATAGTAATCAAAATTATAGAAGAATATATTTTAAGTCTTTGTTACATTATTTTAATATGAATCATTATATAATTAATTGTTGGCCAAAAGTCCTAATGTTTACACTCGAATAAAAATTAAATCTTAAAGTTTTGATGCTTTCAAATCGAACCTCAACATTTACAAAACATCCTAAATATACCTTAACCGGACAGAAAATCTAATTGGTTAACTTTTTGTCAATTAAATGTCGCATCATGACTAACATGACGTTTATTTTTAGTTTTTAATTTAAAAGTGAGCTTCACTTGTCATGTGGTAGTAAAACTCACTTTAAAATGTATAATAGTAAGCCCCAGTGCAATGAGGCAAGGAGACCCAACTATTAAGTTAATTTTTAAAAAATAATTACTTAATTAAAATAATAAATGCTTATTTAGTTAATTAAGTAGTATTAATCATAATAATCTAATTAATTGAGTAAATTATAAAATGTCATCATTTCTAGTTACCACACACTCTCTCTCTCTCTTAATGATCATTATTTTTGCTTTGTTTTCTCTGATCCGCAAATCAAAATCAATTTCACCAAAAGAGACACAATTCAAGCAAACACCCAAAACAAAACCAGAACTTTTAGACTTCCCCCCTTCCCCTTGGTTGTTATGGTTTTATTCTCTCCCCTATGTCTTTTGTTCTTTCTTTTTTCTTTCCTCCTTTCTAATTTAAGATCTCTATCATCTGCTTTTCTTTCATTTTTTAGCTAATACAATTTTGTTCTCTCTGTAGTTCTATTTCTTGTAGTTCTTTATGATCTCATGCAACTTTCTTATGCTTTTGTCTTACCCTTTCATTTTGTTATTTTTTCCATTTCCAAGTTTCTTTCCCTTTTTCCCTCTTATCTATTTATTTTCTATTTGTATATTTCTATCTTTCATGGATCTATTTTTATGTCTTTGTCTCTTTGTCTTGATTTCTCATTCTACTACTTTGGTTTTATTTTTTTACTATTTCTAGTATCTTTCTCTCTTATTTTTTATTAGTCCTTTATTTTTATGGCTTTAGGTTTTTGGGTGAAATTCAAAGAAGAAGATATATGTATTTGAAGAATCAAAGAAAAGCATAGCAAAGCAAAAGAGTAACAATGATAAAGTAAACACATGCAAAAGGGTGTGAATTGTGAGTGACTTAAAAAAATTTGCAAATTACTTTCAATTCGTATAAAGACAGGAGCCTATTAAAAATTAAAACAATAGGAACCTGTCAGACGATAGTAACCTTTTAAACGAAAGGAGTCTACTAAAGTATAAGTCCTATTGAAACAGTAAAAAGAAGGCGCCTGTTAAAATGAAAGGAACTGTCAGCAAGTCAAAAACAAAAGAAACCTATTA
The DNA here is from genome assembly GCA_026770325.2 of Erythroxylum fimbriatum. Lineage (NCBI taxonomy): Eukaryota > Viridiplantae > Streptophyta > Magnoliopsida > Malpighiales > Erythroxylaceae > Erythroxylum > Erythroxylum fimbriatum. The sequence continues at coordinate 54,787 of JANZLH020000432.1, forward strand.
TAAAAGTGAAGGAGTGGCTTGCTAAAATGAACACACATAATATAATGCGGAAATATAAAAGATATGGAGAGAGAGAGAGAAAAAGGACACAGTTTATTTATACTAGTTCGGGTTACAACTCAAGCCTACGTCCAGTCCCAAGTATTTAACTTGAGTGTTTCACTATAAAATCTAAGTATTAAATTTGATAAGCCTCTCCAAGCTCACAAGTACATATTTTTCAAGGTTCTTTAACCTTCCACACTCGAAGTGTATAACAAGCTTCTAAAAGCTCATAGAAAAATAAAATAACAATTTCTCCCTTGATAGAGAGATTTCACTTTCTAAGACACAATAAGAATGATATGACTCTCAAGAATATAGATGCTGCTAAAATGTTTGGAAAGTTTGAGTATGTTCGTTACTTCACAAGCGTTGTTTCTTTTCCTTAAATTGTCAATTTCTTCAACTAGTTGTTGCTTCACTTGCATCTTTAGTCAACTGAATGGATTTAAATCTGAATAACTTCATTGTCATCTTTGCCAAAAATCTTTCAGTAATCATGAGGCTAATATATGACCTTCATAATTTATAGGATCCTTTCAGATAAATCATTTCTAATAAGGAAGTTCATAATGAAGGTTCTTGCAAGAAAGAAAGAGTATTTCTTGTTATTTTATTTCCTTTTAAGAATAAGGCCGTTAATTACACAAAGAAATAAATCCAATTTTAATTTTGAAATATTATATAATTATGATCAAAATCATTAATCATTAACCTTGAGCCAACAATCTTCCCCTTTTTAATGATGACAAGCAATAATTGATATATTTTTCAAAATTCAAAGAGATAATAGATGATTTCGTATGATACCTGTGACTTTTATATGTTCAAACATTTAGAAGGAGCATGTCTGTTAAGAACGGAACCTTTCATTTATATATCACAGATTTTCATAAGTTCAATAGCAGAATCAATCACATATATAATCGAGGCAGCATTGAGAAATATGCATTGAGAAATATATCATCATATATGTATAAATATGCAAAAAAAAATTATCTACTTAAACTCTCCTCTTTTGTTATTATCAAAAAATAATAAAAGAGTTTAGGGAGGAAGGAACTATCACAAGTTCGAATAAACCAGGCAGAAAAGAAAAGTTAATGAAGGGATTCAAAGATTTTTCCCAGTAGAAATAATATCAGAGAGTTTGCACATACCAAACTCTTTTCTTAACACTCAATATCTATCTTCAGATAGTGGCTTGGTGAAAATGTCATCTACTTGATTCTCAATATTAACATACAAAAGATTAATGGTTCCTTCTAAAAATTATTATTCACTGTTCTATGGTTTTTAATGACATTAGTCTCAAATACCGATTTTATTTCGGTGTACTAGGTAAACTAGATACCGGGTGTTACAAAAAGTCTTGGCTCTCTTCTTAGGCATAGAATTTCCACCTCCCCTCTTGAATTGTTCTTTTCCCTTTCTCTTTTTGTTGACAGCACTCTTTATGTTCTCAATATTTTCAACCCTCAGGGTTTCTTCAACCAGCTGTTGAAAGTCACAGAATTTCTGCACCACCACTTTTTCCCTGATAGCTAGGTGCAGTCCTGATTCAAACCGACAGCCCTTAGCAGCCTCACTCAGCATCATCTCAGCTGCATATCGTGATTACTGTGTAAACCGACGCTCATACTCACTAACCATCGTCTCCCTCTGGGTGAGACTCAGGAATTCTCTCTACTTCTGCTGAATGTACACCTCAGACAGATACTTCTTCTTATAAGCAGCGAGGAAGTCCTTCCATGCCAACACTATCGGTTTCAATTGACTTCCCAGTACACACTCCCATAAATGTAAAGCATCCCCCTGAAGCAAACTTGCAGCATATATAACCTTCTCTTCATCTTCACAATCCATCTGCTCCAATACCCTCTCTGTCTTTTTCTACCGGGTCTCGGCTTCTTCAGGATCAGTGGCCCCATAAAAGTCCATTATTCCATACTTTCTCAACCTATCAAACTGTTTCCCCTTCTTACCTGGGGCCAAAGCAGAAGCCTGTGGCATCTGACCCATAGCCTGGACAAAGGCTTGAGTAAATGCCTGAAACAATCTCGGATCCAAGGTAGGCACCTACTCTGACGAAACAGGCGACTCTTGCGTCTGTGATCGAATGGGCTCACTACTTTGCCCTAAGGAAGCCTCAGCATTTCTTGGGGCTACTGAATCATCGGTACTCTTCTCTCTTGGCGGAGAGTCAGGTACAATTGATCCTTGCAAAACTCCTTTAATGAAAACACTAATGATTAGTTACCTTCATTTTAGTCTTAATTTCCTACATGTATGCATGTCACTTAATGAAATCAACCAATTCACATAACATAACAATTTAGCCTACTAGGCATTCTAAGCCTAGGAAAAACCTAAGCTCTGACACCAAATAATGTTGGGCCCCCGTTTTCGGAACCCAAACATTCGGAAACATCTGACGGATAACAGTATTTTCCCTCAACCACAATAGACCTACTCTGGGGACAAATCTGGAATAACTTTCACTAAGGCTGTCAAATTTAGGTGTTCTTTGGGGAATTCAAAAGAGGACTTCAAGATCTGCCACTTTCATGAATACCTTGAAGACGAAGTCTATTATCCGAGGGGTCAAAAATGGTATAGACAATTAGTGAGCAAAGGAAGAAGTCTTGTCTTTACAAGCAAAGCAGACAAAAGATCGAAGGCAGACAAATGCCACAAGGCAAACGAATGCCGCGGGACAGATGAATGGACGAAGGCAGACGAATGTCACAAAGCAGACAAAAGGGCGAAGGTAGACGAATGCCACAAGGCAGACGAATGCCACGAAACAGACGAATGAACAAAGGCAGACGAATGCCACAAAGTAGATGAAAGGGTGAAAGCAGACAAATACCACAAGGCAGACGAATGCCACAGAATAAACGAAACAACGTACAGACGAAACCTGAGTCAACTTAAGACGAAGCAAAGTCAACTTAAGACAATGCAACGCTTAAGACGAAGCGGGTCAACTTAAGACGATGCATCGCTTAAGACAAAGGGATGCCATCACAGACGAAGCGTCCTATGCAGACGCTACATCTTAACAGACATTGCATCTCTACAGACGATGCATTCCTACAGACGAAGTGATGTCATCATAGACAATGTGACGTCATTACAGACAAAGCGTCTTATGTAGACGATACATTTCCCCCTTTATAAAGGCTATAGCTTTCGACTTCGTAGTCTAAAATTTCTATCCTATATATCGATGAAAAGCAAGACTATTAAACTATAATTAGTCTAGTTTTCCCTTAGAATTCAGTACTCAATTTCTATCCTTATTAAAGGTTTGGATCAAAAATACATCTATACAAGAAATATACACATACTCTGGGGGACCTTCAGTCTTTATGCATTTACTCAAACAACAGAAATTATACACCACTTTACTTACATCATTACAATTGCAATCAAGGGCCTAACCCCCAAACACAGTCTATACCAAATGCTCGATGTTTACATGCTTATAAAGCTATCCCAAAAGTGAGCTACTAACTTAGTTACAAAAGTCTCTAATATCTTGGAGTTTCCAAATCCTTGTAAGGTTCAACACTCGTCTTGTTTTACACTTGAGGAGGTGGGGTGAGCTACACGGCTCAGCGGCTAATACATTTATAGCCATCGGTAAAGAGCCATACAATCAAACATATAAACACATATGTCTAACAATTCAAATAGTTCACAATTCATCTCACAACTCATAATTAACCAAATATCATCACATAAAGCATAACATGAAATTATCTATCAAGCATAACAATCAATTATGCATCATACTCGACATATTAATGATGAAATGCATAACAAATGGCTCAAGAGTTTCGTGGAATGAAATGGAGAAACTGAAGTTTACACCGTGAGCAAAACGAGTCCGATTTCTCAAGATCTCGTGGCCTCAAGCGGGCAGTCGGGAAAAGGCTATAGGTCAATGTGCACGTGACTAACGAAACGGTTCTTCTCTTGCCCACTCACAAACAAATTTATGCCCAATTCAATCAATCATAAATTCATACTCTCATGCTTTTTTCATTTCATCATATTCTCATATTTTTATGCTTTTCTTCTTTTTAATCAATTCAAAATGTCATAACCTTTTTCAAGGTATAACATGGTCATATTTCATCATGCATTTTCAAATCTTCACAACAATTCAAAATTCACGCAATTTAAGAATAAACACATACGTAGGTCATTTGCCCATCACACAACAACTATAAACATATTACCCACCTAATTTTTGCTGAAAAATCCAAGCTCAAGATCGCCTTTCCTCTTGCTCTTGAGTGAGGTTTTCTTGATTCCCTTTAATTAAACCAATTTTTATTTAATCCATATTTAAATGACAGTTCATAAAAGTTCAAGAATCAAATAAATGCTAAAATTGAATTTAAACCTAACCTACCCATAGTCCATCTAGGCTAGAAAAACCTAAACATAGCTTAGAAACCCAAAAAATTCAAATGGTTCTTTAAATCATCTTCTTCCAATCCAACACCCATTCTCTACACAACACGGAACACTTTCTCTCTATAACTCTTTCTCTAACAAGGTAAGAAGATGAAGATAAACTTACCTTGACAAGATGATTTCTTTTCTTTTTCTTCTTTTCTCTTCTTCCTTCCAAGCTTCCCACGTTTTTCTCCTGCTTCTCTCTATTTCACATTTTTCACTCTTCTCTTCTCACTTCCACAATTCTCTTCTTTCCTTCTTAGTTCAAGTCACAATTTTTTTTAGCTTCTTTCTTCCAATTATGCCCCTCCTTAATCTTGTTCTCCCAATTTTGCCCTTCTTTTGTCTTTTATAGCTCTACTCCTTTAATCCACTTAACTCCTTAATGCAACCAATCAATTCACAATGCACAATTAATCGCATAACGCACAATTCATCCTACTATGCATTCTAAGCCTAGGGACAAACCTTAGCTCTGATACCAAACAATGCTAGACCCCGCTTTCGGAGCCCAGCATTCGGAGGCATTTAACAGAAACAGTACTTCTCCTCAACCATATTGAACCTGTCTCGGGACAATTATCATAACTTTCCTTATAGATGTCAGATCAAGGTCATTTTTTAACGGTTTGAAAGAGAACTTCTATTTCTACAACTTTTATGAAGACCTTGAAGATAGATCTTATCATCTAGAGGGTCAAAATTGGACTAGACTATATGGTTAGATGATTCGGAACAATTGTCATAACTTTATCTAGAGATACCAGATTAAGGTCGATCTTGGATGGTTAGAAAGAGGACTTCAAGATCTACAACTTTCATGATGACTTTGAAGATAGATTCTGTCAGTTAGAGGGTCAAAATTGGACCAGATGATAGGCTAAACAAAAGGTCAGACGAAACTAGATGAACGGCCAGACGATTTGGATCAATTATCATAACTTTCTCTAGAGATGTCGAATTAAGGTGTTCTTTAAATGATTCAAAAGAGGACTTCAAGATCTACAACTTTTATGAAGATTTTGAACATAGATTCTATCATCTAAATGGTTAAAATTGGACCAGACGATGTAGAATGAACAGTACCTAGAAGGTACAAGTCATCACAGACGATACGTCAGCACAGACGATACACATCATCACAGACAATACGTCAGCATAGACGATACACATCATCTCAGACAATACGTCAGCACAGACGATACATGTCAACACAGACGATACACATCATCACAGATCATACGTCAGTACAGACGATACACGTCATAACAGACAATATGTTAGGACAGACGATACACATCATCACAGACGATATATCATCATCACAGATGATACACGTCATCACTGACGATACACTCTACACTCCTGAGCATCTCTACTTATAAGGACCATAACTTTCTACTCCCAAATCCAAAAATTTTATACTATATACCGTTGGAAAGATAAAAGAAAGATCTACAACTTTATAGAAGACAACTTTGTCTAGTTCCACCTAGATTAGTCCACATTGTTCCCCTGAAGTTAGAACACAATTCCTACACCTATGAAAGACTTAAATTTTGAATTGTACAACTACAAGAGACATATGCACACGTTGGGAACTTTTCACTTCTAACTCCTTGGTAAATCAAAAGAAGTTCATACATAACTTTAATTACATCATAACAATATAATCAGAGGATTAACAAAAAGATGCAGAATACATTCGATGCTCAATGTTGGACATACTTATAAAGCTATCCAAAATGATCGAATTAACTTAGTTACAAAAGTCTCTAACTATCTTGGAGTATCTGAATGCCTTGCAAGGATTGCTAATCATCTATTTCTGCATCTGAGGAGGGAATAGTGTGGTGAGCTACATAGCTCAGTGGCTAATACATTTATAGCCATTAGCAATTGACCACAAACTCAAGCATATGTTCACATATATATGTATATATATAAATCCAACAATTTACCATTTATCAATTTAGCTCAAAACTCATAATACATAACACTCAAATGCTTCATACTTGGCAGTTCAATTATGCAATGCACAAATAATTGGCTCGAGGGTTCCATAGAAACAGAATGGAGAAACCGAAGTTTATCCCATGAATAAAATGAGTTCATTTTTTCGGAGCTCATATGCCACAAGCAGGCAGCCGGGAGAAGGCTCTTGTCGACGTGCACATGGAGAACATAATGGTTCCACTCTCGGCCAAACAGAAGAACATAATCATGCTAAAAAATTATTTTATCAAATGCTCATAGTTTCACGATTTTCCTTCTTTTTTGTTTATACAAAATGTTATAACCTTTTTCAGGGTATAACAAATCAAGATCATCATACTTTATCAAATTCTCACAACATCAATTAAAATTTTATGCATTTAACACATACACACACATAGGCAAGAATTTGCCTAATCACACAAAACTATAAATATATTACCCATATAAGTAGCTTGCAAAAATCTAAGTCAAGCTTGCCTTTCCCCTTGCTGTTGGGTAGGATTCTCTTGGTTTCCTAAAACAACCAAGGTTCTATTAAAAACAACATTCCAATAAAATTCATAAACATTCAAAAATCACAAAAATTGCAACAAACACAAATTAAGCTCAAACCTAACCTACCCATAGTCCATCTAGGTGGGAAAGCCCAAGACCTAGTTTAGAAACCCTAAAATCAATTAGGATCTCTTTATTTATCTTCTTCCAACACAAACTTTTCATTCTCTACACAAACCCCTTCTCTCTCTCACACTCCTTCATACTCAACACAACCCATTTCTTTAATAAAGCAAGAAGAAAAGATGGTCAACTTACCTTAACAAGCTTGATTTCTCTTCTTTTCTTCTTTCACCGAAATATCTCCTCTTCTCTCTTATTTTCATTTTTCACTCTTCCCTCCCTTCAAATTCATGTTTTTCTCTTCTTAATAAGCAAGACAACATATTCTTCTTCCATTTCTACCCTTAATGAGTCTGCAAAGTCCTTCTTGCCCTTCCTTATAGGCCTTATGTCTTTTATGCTTAAGTGATCTCCCAAAAATGTCCTTGAACATTCTTATTACATTAACACTTTAATTCCACTTACCCATTCAATAAATCCTACTAACTTTGACATAATGATTAACTCCAAAAAAATAATTAATCTATCAAAACCTCAAAAATTATTTTAAATCATGCTTAACTTAAAGAAAGATTTCGGGATCCAACAGATTACAAGTCAAGTAAACAGAAAAAGGAATTTTCATTAGTTAAGATAAGTATACAAAGGAACTTATCAAGAAATATCATTTTGAAAATGCCAAACCTATGGGAACTTTAGTGTATACTAGAACCAAGCTTAATAAGGATGAAGATGGCAAAGCTACCGTTGAAACAAAATATAGAGGAATGATTGGTTCACTTTTATATCTCACAAGTTCAAGACCACATATTATGTTTAGTGTGTGCCTTTGTGCACATTTTTAGTCAAATCCTAAAGAAAGTCACCTTCAAATAGTCAAGAGGATTTTTTTGTTATCTTCTCCAAACCATGGAATTTGGGCTATGGTATCCAAAAACATATTCATTTAATCTGATTAGCTACTGTGATGCAGATTATGCAATGATAAAGTTGACAGGAAAAAAACAAGTGGCTATTGTCAATTCCTTGGAGGATATTTAGTCTCTTGGTCCTGTAAGAAACAAAATTGAACAATACTTTCCACAACCGAAGCAGAATATATAGCAGTTGTTAGCTGTTGAGCTCAAATTTTGTGGATGAAGCGTCAACTTCAGGATTTCTCTATAAACTTTAGCCATATTCCAATATTCCGTAATAGCACAAGTGTAATCAATTTATTTAAAATCCAATGCGTCATCCTAGGACTAGGCATATAGAAGCTAAACATCAATTTCTTAGGGATTACATTTTAGAAGGAACTATTGAATTATTGCATGTTAATACTAAAAATCAAGTAGTTGACATCTTTACTAAAACACTCTCAAAAGATAGATTTTGATTGTTAAAAAAAGAGCTTGGCATGTGTAGATTAACAGACATCTAACTTTATTTGAAAATTTTATGCTACTTTTGTAGCTATTAGAAGGCTTCTTCGAATGTGCCTACTTAGAAGGCTCTTATCAATTTAAAGGAGAGGATTAACTTTATTTAGAGATCGTAGTCAATAAAACGATATCTTTTCAATTTTTAAATCACGCGTGCAGTATTGTCAAAATGATAGAAGATACAGAAATGATCGTACCCCTATAAACATGTGCGTTCTTTCATTTTCACATGAAACCCACTCTTATAAACCGTTCAATATACCTTGAAATGATTCCTTACTACCTCCTATCTTTGCTATCCTTTGAAGCTCATTCTATCTTACTGCAATTGAACTCCTTCTTTATCAAATCTATTTCTGTAATTACCAGCATCTTTTGTTTTTGATAATGGCACAAACAAAATCTAAGGGCTAAAAGGAATCTTTGACACCTACTACTAGCCATGGAAAAACTCTATGCTGTGAATAAGCCTCTGAAGCTCTTGTTTCTGAACCCTCAAGGTACCTACACCAGAAACACCATAAGCCTATTATGAAACCATTGTTGCCTCTTCCAAAAAAAAGCCACAATTTTTAGAAGAATCCATAGAGACACCCTTACATACATATGGCAGGAAGAAGACAAATATTCCTTCATCATCGCCTCTAGAAGAATCGGCATCAAATTCATCCACAGAATTGTTGGAGTTATATAAATATAGTACCCTGGAAAGCAAGTGTATTTACATGTAACTTAATCTTCTTCAGTTACAGTTTTGTAATGAAAATATTTATTATTAA
>JANZLH020000432.1:64555-78408 GCA_026770325.2 Erythroxylum fimbriatum
TGTTTTCTTTATTTAGTTTTTATTAGATAGTTTTATTTTTATTTTGTCTTTCAAAAATCCAAAACCCCCCAATTACGCGTAAACACTGATTATTTTCATTTCCTAGACTTTACAAGCATCTCTGTGGGATCGACCTAGACTCACCACTGCTACAGTAGTAGTCTAGTAAATTTATTTTAACTAGTGAACGACACGCGGTCAGAAGGTTCGAAGCTATCACAGATTTTGATCCCTCATGTATTGTTTACAAAGTGTCACATGCTTCTTTTGCCGAATCACAGGTTGATAAGATAGCAAAGCGACCTTCATCAACTGCACTGAAGATGGTGTGCATAACTTGAGAATTTCAAAGTGATCCCTCTTTTCCAACCCTTGTCCATTCAGATGGATCTTTAAATACTACTACTTTCTTTTCATCAGTCGTCATTGGATGTGTCCAGTCATTTAAAACCGAGTTTTATACTTTTATTCCTTAGGGAATATTAGGACATGAGATACAAAGAGTAATATCATGAGAATTAAGATAATTGCAAAGGCACCTTTGATTAGTTCTAGAGCTCCATCGTATTGAAAAGCTTTAATGGTAGTAGAGAAAAGGTTTTGAATGGTATCTTTAAAATTTTGGAAGTGGTGTAAGGCATGAGATTTTTGAGCTAAGGGGAAAATCCATATAAAATGACTAAAGTAATAAAAAGATAACAAAATATTGATAACTAGAAAGTGAAAGTGATGGGAAAGATCCCCAAATACCATAATGACAAGTTGTAAAGGTTATGTAGAGAGACGAGAAGATAAGAGAAACGAAAGAGGACTACTCTTTCCTTGAAGACAAGAAGTACATGGTACCAGAAATTTTGATTTAGTAGATAAAAAACTGGACAATCTAGAGAGTGTAGATGGACATGAATGACCTAAAAGCTGGTGCTATAAATCAAGTGAACTAGAAGAGACTACAAAGGCAACAAGATTACTAAAGTGCAGAGGAAATTTTAGTGGATAGAGATTATTATAGAAGGGTCCCACAAGAAGCGACGTCTTGTTGTGGAGGTCATTTATAATGTAACCAAAAAGATTAAATTCATTAAGATAGGCATTATCAGTAACAAATTTTGCAACGGAAAGTAAATTAGTAGTGAGATGAGGAATAATTAAAATATTAAGAAGATGAAGTAGACGATAACAAATAGAAAAGGTGTCTTCACCAACTAAGGAAATATGAATAGTTTGTCCATTACTAACAATCAGTTGATTCGAACCATTATATGGTGCAATTGAGTCCACAAAATTAAGGTCCAGGGTCATGTAAGTAGTAGCTCCGATATCAAGTAACCCCTTAGTGATGTTGCTAGAAGTGAACTGAGAATTATTCAGGTAAGGTTGTAAATTTAGGGCATAAAAGGTTATGGTGAGGTTGTTGAAATTAAACGGGAGTCCAGATGGAAGATTTTAAGATTTGGAGTAATAAAAATTACAATCGGCGGCAATATATCCCCATTTCCGACAAACTTGGCATTGGTATTTGCTTGCGTCTGGAAGAAATTTGGACAAGTTTTTGAGATACAGGTTATTAAGGTTTGAGTAGACTTGGCTGGTTGGGGTGTTGATTGGACTAGGTTAAAATGTGGTCAGGATGATTTAAAGAAAGTGAAAACTAGCCAAACGGCCTACTGCCTGGTGGCCCAGGAAAGGCCCAATTATTTGTGGTCCATGGAGAGGCTGGATTAGGGTTATTCCAGCGTCGTCTATCACCATTCGCTGCATGTGGTTTTCGGAAGGTAGGATTTCCGTAGACACCGTGAGCTGAGGGAGTCTAGATCTTCTGTCTAATATTATGGTGTCTTATTGTGTCCAATAAATCTTAGCCATTTATTTATGTGGAGTCTGTGTAGGTCCTGCAAAATAAATGGCTAAGATTTTATAAGACATAATAAGACAGAGTAAAATTGAACAAAGGATCTGATTTCGAGCTGAGGAGCCACTGTGGTGAGAGGCCATAAGTGCCGATTCAGGTGAGGGCGGAGAATGGAGCGACTTAAGCCTCTGTTCGTGAATCAACAGTTTCACTCAAAGCTCAGAAAATGAAATGGTGCATTCTCGGTACTCCATAGCTGTAATGAATGATTCATACTCAATCGGAAGTCCATCAAGCGTGAAGAGAATGATATGATCTTTGGATATCTCAGCTGTCTGTTTCTCCTCACTTCATTTTCTCCTTAACTTTTTTCTTATCTAAGGTTACAAACACCAGCGGTTTGTTTGTTTTATCTCAAGAAACTTTCATTAATGGCTACACCTATTTCTATTCTTCTCCAAAAACCTACTAAAATTGAATCATTTCATCAACCTAGATCCGTAAATAATAATACTTGAGGAAGAAAACCCATCAAATGCCCACCTCCCAAGAAACATCCTCCCCAGAGAAGCATGGGTGTGGCTCAACTCGAGCGTTTAAGACTACAAGAACTACTATAGTTCAACTTTGTTTAGTATTCAAGTTTCAAATATGTGAGGAGATAAGGAGATAAAGATATGATGAGACCAATCCTTAAATTAGAGAAAAATTAATAGAAAAGAAAATAAGTGAAGCACAGGAGGACAAAAGTGGGGCCTTGGGGCTTGTGTGTGGTGCTAGCGTGATAAAGATTAAACATTAAAGAAAGAGCATGAAGTGAGTGTGGGAAGCCGGAGAAGAGTAAAGAAGAATAGTCTAGAATAAGTCAAGTTTACCTTTTAAATTTTGTCTATACACGTGTACCTTTAATTAATTGGTTAGAACTTACAAGAATTTATAATAACATGTATGTTTTCTTTTTAGTCTTGACAACATAAATTTTTGTTTCAATTAAATTATTAAAAATTAAAATTTTAAATAAAGTTTAATATTTTATTTTTCAAAATAATAATAAGTATTTTTTATTTTGTGACAATATAAATGTTTTATTTTATTAAGAGAATCAAAATTATATTATTTTCATTAATTAAATTAAATCATTAAAATTAAAATTTTGATCAAGTTTAATATTTTATTTTTCAAAATAATAACAAGTATATTTTATTTTTAGTATATGACAAAATGAATGATTTATTTCGTTAATCAAACAAAATTATATTATTTTAATTGATTAAATTAAATCATTAAAAATTAAGATTTGAGATCAAGTTTAATATTTTATCAATTAAATAAAATAATAGTACTTTAATCAATCGTATTAAAGTCTCTTCCTTAATGATAAAGGTATTGCTAATTTCTAATTATTCTTGATTATCTTTAATTGACTTTTTAAGGAACACAATATTAAATTACACTTTGTTAATTATAATAGTAATATTTTTACTTACTTTTATAATTTTTACTTCTTATTTATTATATACCGGTTTTATAATGGTTTGATACCGGTTGAACTTTTAAATCTTAAACTTTTTTTTGATTGATTTGAACTCCGGTCCAGTTTTTAAAACATTTGATCTCAAAAAGTTTGAGGAGGGGTGTTAACATTAGTCTTATGTAATCTTATCCTTGATCTTAGTCTTTGATTTTAGCACCTAATAGTCAACCAATTGATATGATTGTGTAAATAGATAGCGTAAAATTAGGGATCTGATCCTTATTTAGGTAGGTTAATTGCATGTATTCTTTGCACACTTGATAGACACACTGAAACACACAATTTTCTTCAACATTCTCTCTCCCCTGTCTATTTTTTCAGGACCATGGATAACCTGTGGGAAAAGGAGGAGAAGCCTACCGACCACTTGTTCCACCCAAATTTACAGTTTGGTGTCTATATCATGTTCCGCTTCCATAGTTCGCATGATGAACTTATCCCTATCTTTTTCAGACGTCGCGTTCACATTTCTTACCAACAAAACTATCAGCTATACATGCTTCTCTAAATCCATGTTCGTTTTTTTATTTAACATATATATGGTGTCGACAACAACATTACCATCACGTTCCAAAATTCCTACTTGAGAACAATGCTTATTTTTTAATGGGAGAGGTTAACATTATATATAACGATATCCTAATAAAATTAAAGGCCTCTTGTACCAACATTAACTGGGTTTAAAGATTAATAAATCTCCATAACTATCACATTCAAGATGTACATAATATGTAATACTAATTATGATAAAGCAAGAGACGCATGCGACATAATATGTAATTACTTTTGTATAATAACCCACCGACTGACCAACTGGATTTGCATAACTTGATATTACCGGTGCTTATTTTATTTTGATAAGAAAAAATATGTTAAATTATGCAAAAGAAAGTGAGGTGCACTGAGTAGCCAACTTCCAGCATCTTTCCTAAGATTATTGTCGTCTGGACACGGCTCAAATTGTCAAAGATGTCAACTGAACTGGACCCAATGAAAAGGACGTAAGTTATGTCCATTGTTCTGTAGAACACATTGTACTAAAACCCCAAGGCCCTGGTGTCGAGTACTGTGGACCACCTTGTGCACTATAAAAGGCCTCGAGACCCTTTAAGATTTGCACCACCAAAACAACAGCAATCGAATCAACAAAATGTCTCTCAAACACTTGACTTTAGTCTTCTTGTTCCTAATTGGGACAATGATTCTCTCCACTCCCCTATCTTTTGCTGATCTTGATCAAAAGCCTCGTAGAGGTTACCCAGGCAGACCACCACCAGAACACCGAGGAGGCAAACCACCTCATGAACTTGAAGGAGAGAAACCACCATCAGAACTCGAGGGACATGGTCACCCACATAAACCTCCAAAGTATAAACCACCACCAAAACATAAGCCTCCTCATGATCGCCACCTTTTGGCAGAGGACTTAGAAGGTTACCATCGACCTCCACGGCCTCCACGAAAACGGCCTCCTCATGATCGCCACCTTTTGGCAGAGGATTTAGAAGGTTACCATCGACCTCCACGGGGCAAGAAGCCTCCACCAAAACAGCCTCCTCATGATCGCCACCTTTTGGCAGAGGATTTAGAAGGTTACCATCGACCTCCAGGGGGCAAGAAGCCTCCACCAAAACATGGACGTCCTCATGGCCACCTCTCGTCTGAGGATGTAGAGGATGTCGATCAATCCTCTCATCAACCACCTTATAAGCCTCCACACAAACCTCCCCACAGGCCTCCGAAAGCTAACTGAGTCATCATCCCATATATGACTGGGTTAGTTAAAATGCGTATGATGTATACTTAAAATAAGAGCTACATCTTGATAGTGTTATGCTCTCCCCTATGTCTGAGTGTTATCTTGTTGGAAAATAAACGCAAGATCTTATCTAAGCGGAGCGGAATGAGTTTAAAAATTTCCACAGAATGCTTGCGTCTATGCTTGTGTTGGTAGACCTTGTACTTGGTTTGGCTAGTTATAGCTTATGAAAGTAGATGGATGTTCGTTATCCAGAGATTCTTCTGTTTCCGTTTGAGAATTTTAAGTTGTACAAACTCTGGCAGCCGCATGCAAATCCCAATTAGTACCATAAGGCATATATAACTGATCTCAGCTGAGTCCAAATATAAAAATAAATAAATTAGTCATACTTATTATGTTACCTGAAACCAAAACCAAAGCCGTGATCGAAGTCTCCTTTTATTAAATAAAAATTATTTTATAAAAAAATATTTTATTATTTATGATATTAATAATTAGTATATTCACTAATCACTCCCGATAACCAACTTTTTTCTTCTTTTAGTTTATTCACACATGGTGCCTTAAGTTTGTTGCCAACCACATATTCTAGTTCCTATCTCCAAACAGCCAGACATTGGGAAAACATATTATCGAATAAAAACAATTTTGTGATATTGTGATAATACTAATATTCTCAACGCTTATACTCAAAGTAGAAAACTGAAAGACCGGCTCTTCCTGACTTAAAAGTTATCCGAGCTTAGTGTGGTCAAGCAGAGTGACTTAAACTTTATTTGTAGGCCATTTCACGTGGAAAATATTTTTTTTTATTTTCGTTACCCGAAGAGCTTTGAAGTAGAGATTGGTGACTGTTTACCCAAAGGTTTAAGCATTTTCAAAATAAATCAAGTGGTACTCTTATAAATTGGAAAATCATGCCAAACCGCACAGGTTCATACCAAACAAGTTTGAAGAATAAAGTGATAGGTTGCCATTTCATTTCAGAAAAGTATTCACCTACTTAACCTGCTAGAAAGAATGTATATAGTGGGAAAAATAAAATGCTTAGAAGCCTCAGGGATAAATAAACTTAAAGTTTACAATTACGGTAAGAGCTTAGTATTGCAATTTTGCTAGCCGTCTTTGTTTACGGTAACACAAACTGATATTCTTTGATCTCAATATAGCACTGGTAAACTACGCCTTGAATAGTGTTTTGCTAAGCTTCTATTACGTAGATGATTAGATAGTGAGAGCCTTGAATACATAATTTGTCGAGATAAGTTCTACCTAATTAGATCACCATGTTGATTTTTTGGGTTGTGAAACAAGAGGCGCGGATCGAGAAACAACTTGGCTTTTTCAATGTGCTATCCCATTCGGCTATTCCTACCAACTAAAGACTATTACAAGGACGGAAATTGTTAAAATACTACTATAAAATGTACAAGTGGTTAAATGGCCTTTTTTTCTAAGCAAATATCTACTACCTTTAGAATTCAATGGAAACAGTCAACTGTAGCTTGAACTGATGTGGAAAAATAAAAGGAATGAATGATTGAGTGATTGAATGATTGAGTGATCTCTTTGATGACTCTCGGAAATCAATTTGATAAATAATTTGAAAACAAAGAAAAAATTCAACCATTCAAAATTTCGGATAAATTTAGATAAAATTCTAGTTAAATTTTGACTAAATTAAAATTAAGTATGATTTTTTTTGTAATTATACATGATGAACTATATATATATATATATATAATGAGAATAATTTTTTTTAAAAAAATAATATTACTTTTAATTTGTGTTTTAAATTATAATCTTCAACTGAAATTATAGCCGTAATTTTATAATGAATATAATTTAGCACAATTATATCTGCAACTTTTATAATTATTGAATATGTTCATAACCCCGTAATATAACCGATAATTTAAAATTTAAAATGTTGGTTCTATTGCTTATTTATGGCGTCAGCAACAAAGAATTATTAAATCCGTGCATCAAAAGAGCATATTCGGGACAACGAGGGGTGGACCAATTAGTCCAAATTCCTCACTTAAGACTCTCCCCTAACAAGGAGGTCTTGAGTTCGAGTCACGCCAAAGGAAGAGAAATAAGCATGTTCCTATTGATGATCCTCTAGCCCCCTGGGCACAGCTTTTTGATCAGATCAATTACGGACACCTCGCTTCCAGCGGCAGTGTGGGAGTTAGAACTACTAGGGAACCTGGGGCTGATGGGAACCTGATGCTGAGCAAGGGAGCCAGTGATCAATCATCAGCTGAACAATCAAGTATGTAAAGACTCCTTGTGTGCAGAAGTATACAGGTTACGTAAGAACCTGAGGGATCTTGAGGTTCTAGATTTACATCCTCTAGACTTTTGGAGTGGAGTCGTAAGAGCTTAGGATTAATCTGACTAAGCCGGGATACCTAATGTAATTTAAAAAAAAAACATATTCGGGTTGCTAACTATATTTGTTTCAACTCTGTCAATCTAAATCAAACAAACCCTCCTAGACGACTTTTTGACTTTAGATTACTTGTTGTTCCCACCTGAATGGTTGTTGTCAAAAATTTAATCTCAAAGTGGATGAGTCCTACTGCGAAACTAATCTTTTCTCTTCTAGGTGACAGTTGTAAACTCGAGATATTTATCTAGCGGATAGAGTTAAGAATAGATACGTGTTGAAATGGTAATCAGTAATCAGTTACCTTTTTAGCAATTCACACTGGGCAGTGAATTAGCTTCGTATCTATTGTTGTATAATAATTAATTGTTTAGGGGAACTCTTCCGAGAGCAACTGTTGCGAGAAAAAGAGTTTATAGATTTAATTAACAATGGTTAGATGCAATCCAGTTTGATAAGTATTGTTTGGTATTTTGATTAAGTTTATAAGGATTTTTTCAGATTTTAATTAAGTAATAAATTAGTGAGATCTTATCGTAAGAAGATTTTTTTATACTGGTAAATTTTCTAACTATTAAGAAGTGTAATTTAAATCATATTTACAAATTATATATCCTTGAAAATTTTAAAATAATTTTAAAAAATTTTGCTCGTATATAATCTAAAGAACCTTGAGAAGAATTTCAGAGAATTTTCAACTTATTATGAATAAAAACTAATTTTCGTAAATTATGAAACTAGGAAATGATTTGATGGGAGACTCATATCAGACTAGGCATAGAATAAGAATTGATTATGGTCCCTCAATTCGCGGCTGCCTTTTGGAATTATCTCCAGATGAATAATTTAATGTCTAGCGTGGAATATTGAATTTATAGTTAAAGCAGCTTTTTCTAAAGCGCCAGCTAAGAAATTAGAGAATATAGTTGATTGTAGACTTTTTATAAAGTTGTTAGCGATTAGGTTGGCCTTCGATTAGGGATGGTAATGAGTCGTTTTAAAATATTTTTAAAAATTGAATGCGTAAAATAACATTGTCTAATATGATAAAAGTATCCTATGAATGATTATTAAGTTAAATCTTATCTAATTTGTTTATTAAAAATTGTCCCTGTGATCGTGAAAAGGATGTAAGCACTAAGATTTTGCTTTGAACACAAGTATGCAATAGTACGTTGTGCAACAATATTTAATGTATAATATATCTAATCATTCAAGCAACTCTTGGCAACTATCGGCTCACGGCATGGACGTCTTCTAGTTCTAGTGGAGGTTCACGACGATTTATGAAGTGTTATATTAATCTTAAACAATATGCTTACAAAATGTTTGTTCCTGTTTATGAAGTGTTATATTAATCTTGAACATGCTTACAAAATGTTTGTTCCTGTGTGCCATTTTAACTTAGTTATAGCGACTATGCAAATCCTAATAATTACGGGAGGGAACTGAAGCAACTCATATTACGTCATAGCAATCAGTGTCTATAGACATTATATGAGGTCACAATCCCATTTGCTTAAATTATAGCATAAGCATAACTGACCTTGCTCAAGACAGAACATAAGTAATACTGATTCCATGCATATATATAATAATATTAATTGAATGAGATAGCTATCTATGCCTTACTTTATAGCTCGGATTTAAGGTTTGCTATACCACTTGGCTTTAAGTTTCGTGGATCATTGTGGCTATCCTACATAAATAAAGGAACAATTTGATCATAGCTAATTGTTCATTTGTAACAATATCATAAGATATATTGTTCCAATGTTATAATTTGAAACATTAAGATCAGTATATCATGTTATTATCACTACAATTTGATTAATCCCAAACAGAAGATGAATTCATTTCTTCCATATGTGATGAATCGTATTAGGATACTTGATTTAAATGGGACTTCCTCATTTGTTTTAACTAAAGGACACCTAAATTTCATTATATACGGTTACAAGCTCAGGGAGGAATAACATATATGTTTTTACTCATGATTGACTTCATCAGTTTGCAAGCTTGAAATCGAAGAATATTAGAAATGATGTAATTATGTTAATTAATGATATTTACCTTGTATAGTTGATTGACGTATATCTAGAGTAGCTTGTAATTAGCTAAAGATCAGCAATCAAATCCCTTAGATTAAGGCTCAGATCACGTTTGTAATATGTATATATTTCCTTCTTCTTCACTAATGAAATTCATATCATTACCACCTTCTCTGCCTTTTCTAATTTGATAAAGAAGTCATTGAATAGCTTAATAATGGGTGGGAGACTACTCAGACTAGCATGAATGGCGTCTTCAGTTTGCTATTTCATCGACAATGTAGCAACAAGGATGAAATTTTTAGTCAATACTATATATGTATATATACCTTATTTTACCCATCATAGTTTGGTATTTTGTTTAAATCATAGTTATTTCATCTTAATTAGAAATACATTTCTAATATTATAGAACCAATTTAATTAATTTTAAAATTGGAAACTTATTTCTAATTCTCATTATATTAATAATGTCAAGCTATTTAATTTATTATTTAATTATAAAATTATTTATAATTATTAGATATAATGTTTAATTGGAAACTCATTTCTAATTATTAATCAACTTATGAACTTACCAATTTAAATTTAATTAGAAACTTATTTCTAAATATATCATTAAATTCATAAACATAATACTTATGAATTTAAAAACTTATTTTAAATTTTGATTTACCATATTATCAAATATGTACAATATAAATCAAATTTATCTAGTACATATATAATATTAGCCTATGCGTTGTTGCTATTAACCCATTTAAATGGGTCTAAAGTACTAACCCAAATGTTAAGCTCATTTTAACCCAACATTTTTATAGCCCACAAAGACCGAAGACTGATCCTTAGTCTGCCTTTGTTGGCCCACTAAAAGAGGCTAAAAACTCACTATCCCATAAGTCCACTTTTATTAGCCCATTGTTTTATTTTTTGCCACCTTCCCTTCCCAGCCGCCACCTTCATCCTATCATCCGACGGAAACAAATGCCACAGTAGGAAGCAGCGGCGGTAGAGGGACCAGGGGAGCTTCCTTCCTAGATGGTGGCGGCAGAGGGAATGGGAAAGCTTCCTTCCCAGGCGACAGCGGCAGAGGAAGCCTTGGTACCACCAGAGGAAAGGAGCAGCCAGGACTCGTCCCTTCTCTTCCCTCCCCAGACGATAGCAGCGATGGTGTGGTCCGGTTGAAGCAACGACGTGTCACGGAAGGAAGCGACAACAGGGATGACGCCAGGTACCGCCACTCAGTCACGGGTGATTGGTCGCCGTTGGTACTCATTGTTTGATGTTGGGAATATAGACCTCCTGAATTCATACTCATAAACAAAAAATATCATAAAATAAAGAAATAATAACAATACAAGATAATTTAATTACGTGGAAACTTACAAACTGGAGAAAAAAATCACGGGCAATAAGAAAAAAATTCACCATGTAAAATTTTTTTACAATCACACAAATTTTCCTCTCATCTAATCCCCCAACACACCAACACACCCACAAAAAAATACCCACAACAAACTTTCTACTCTCACCTCAAAAGAGGAATTTAACTATAATCAAATTTGTCGTACAAATCTTTGACTTTGTATTGGTGCATTAAACAAGGAGATAGCAACTTTTTTATATAGGCAAGAGCTTTGCTCTAATTATTTTTCCCAACCAATATGGGACAAATAAAGGAGTCAAACTCAACAATCTCCACCTTGGTGACTTTGATTGATCCCACAACCACACTCTACTTTAATGAAGATCTCCTGAAAATAACATAACTCTTAATGTAGAGAATTATCATGCTTCATAGCATCATGCTCCACCATAAAAGCATACCCACTCAGAATAAACCAATTTTAAGCCTTTTATTTCGGCACATGTCGAAAATAACCATACTGAAACATTATGGTACAACTCTCATGTTTGGCTTTCCTAGAAGTTCATCAACCATCGACATAAATTCCACCGCACATCTTGCATTAATGCCAAACCAATGCCCGTGCGCAAACTTATGGACCCGCTAACAGTAACACATCCTCTTTCATGGCAACTTTGGGATTAGCGGCATGCCATAAGGATGTACACGCCCTCCTTTTTAGAGAGCAAGATCATCATCTATGGAGGCAATGTTAGCGACATTGTCAGTCTCTCCATTAACTGACCTAGAGCCTCTTGCCAAACCAGCTCCATCTCTCGGATAATTTTTCTTTACGTGCCCAGATTGTCCACATGTCTAGCATACTATATTTTTCTTCATGGAGTTCTTCTTCCGATATCCAGCTACCACTAGAGTTGAGTTTTCAGGAGGAACATTTCTTCCACTACCCAATCTTCTCTCTTCTGAAAAGAGTTTTCCGGTAACTTCAGGAAAAAAAACTATCTTCTCCTTCCCATGAATCAAAATCAGTTTCATGTGTTCATATGAAGATGGAAGAGACCAAATAAGTCTCAAAGCTTGATCCTCATCATCTATACGAACTCCAATAGCCTCCAATTCAGAGACGATCTCATTGAGAACACTTAAATGATCTTTAATTGTAGTAACCTCCCTCATCCACAGTGTATGAAATTGCTCCTTTAGGTACATCCGATTTGAGACGTCCTTTGTTTGATACAACTCCTCGAGCTTTTCTCAGAGCTCCTTTGCTGTAAATATTCCATACACATTCGCAAGGACATTTTTAGCCAAACACAATCGTATCTCACTTGTTGCTCTCAAATCCAGATCCTTCCAATCTTCATCGCTCATACTAGATCTGTCTGTACTAGCCGTTTTGCCAGTATCACTAGTAGTAGTGCTAATTCTAGGGATTTGTTTGCCTTTCAATGCCTTTTGTAACCCCGACTGAATCAAAATGTCCCTGACGTGCACTTACCACAAGTCAAAATTGATTCTTCCGTCGAATTTCTCCACCTCAAATTTAAGAGGATTCGAAGTCCTATTTCCTGACATTTTTCCTATGCTCTTCTGCTTTAATAAGTTTTACCGTAGAAAGGAATAGTACACCAGGTAAGTTTCCAGAAAAGAGAGGTGGGTCACAAAGAACACACTTAAATACCAAGTCTTTCCTTAGCCAAAACTTTCCTAGACATGCATTTCCGCACTACCAAACCTAAGCTCCACTACACCAAATGAACCTTTCTCAAGAAAATCTTTTCTAATATGGAAAATCAGTCAAAACTGTGACCACAGAGCATACTTAGAATTTTTAAGGAAAAAACACACCTTGACTCTAATACTAATTGTTGAGAATTTAGACATCTCGAACCCACACTAAAGAATATTTGATAGACAAAAAAATCAGAAAATAAATAAATAATAACAACACAAGAGAATTTACGTGGAAACTTTCAAACCGAAAAAAAAACACGGGCAACAAGAAGAAAATCCATTATGTGAAAAATCCTTACAATCACACAATCACCTAATCCCCCAATACACCAACACACTCACAAAGAAATATCACAACAATCTCTCCAACTCTTATCTCAAAAAAGGAATTTAACTAAATTCAAATTTATCATACAAATCTTTGTCTTTGTATTTGTGCATTAAACAAAGAAATAGCAACCTTCTTATATAGGCAAGAGCCTTGCCCCAATTATTTTTCCCAACCAATATGAAACAAATAAAGGAGCCAAACTCAATATTTGATGCATCAGCCGATGATGCATTTAATCGTATGGGTTGTATATTTTGCTGATCTTACAGAACTATCTTATGGGTTGTGTATTTTGTTGATTTTACAGAAGCGCAAAGGATGTCTTTCTCTGGCATTTGTGTTGTTCTCTATGCGTTTGTTGTTTTGATATAATCAGATGGCTTAATCTAATTGAACGTGATCTAGAAAAAGAGACTAGCTCTTTTCACATGGAAATGCCGGCAATCAGATCAAATTCCTATAAAAGGGGCTTAATCTATTTGGCAAATCTTTAAGATAAATTCGAGTATGACTCAAGCACAGAAAGGAGGAAAGTACAAGTACCAACAGTCTGAGATAAAATCTTTTGTTAAAATAAGTAATGTAATAGAGAATTTAAGACCGAAGCTTCAAACACTTTTAATGGGAATTATTACAAAGAAGCAGTTACCTATATCCTTTATGTGTTAAATAGCTGTCAAATTAGGCGTGTTCTTGATGAAATATAATAAAGTTCCAAGATGAAAAATCTGTTGGAATTTTAGAATGGGAAAGTAACTAGAATAAAGTAGAACAAGGAAGAGATAATGCAAGAGACATTTTATTGATAGGTGCTAATTACATTGA
>JANZLH020000432.1:138729-150474 GCA_026770325.2 Erythroxylum fimbriatum
GTAACTGAACAAGCTCACTTTTTCAATTATAAAGATGTTACCCACACTACATGCATACTTAAAACACTTATTTCATGCATTAACCTCCAAATATCCTTGTAAAACATGCAACACAACTTACTACATTCACTACTGATTCCTCATTACGTCCAATCAAAGTTCGGGGTCCAACACTTTCAGTAGCTTTTTTCATGAAATTGATAGAGGGTTTTGATAGATCGTGAAATTCTGAATCTATTGACATAAATTTCGTTGAAAACGGATCAAAATTGAGAGAGATATAAACATTTTTCTGAATATGGTCGCGAACCGGGTCGGGCGACCCAGATACCAGCCAGCCGGGCGAGGAAGATGAAGCCCGACCCGGCCCGTGTGGCCTCCTCCGGTGGCCATTTTTTTCCAAACTTTTTCCTACTTGCTCCACTTGCCCAGTACTATTTTATGGTATTTTTTCTGAAATTTTTGGAATGCTAGAAGTTTTATTTTTATTTTTTTCAAATTTTAAAATTAATAAAAATATACTGTACTCTCCAAAAAAATTTTGAAAAATTTTGTACTTATTTCTAGTATTATTTGGGCTTGTGGGGTCTTGTGTACTCTCAGTGTTATGTAATTATGCACCAAAATTAATTTTGGATGTCTTTTTTGCATATAATGTTATATTATATGATTACTATGGTTAATTTTTATAATTGTGGTGCTAATTGAACCTATGGGAACAATCTTGGGGAATGTTATTGGACTATTGTCATTCATTTTGTGTAATTGTGAACTCGCCTATCGTGAGACCAATTATTACAAATTGCTGTTGTGATGTTATTATTGGGTATACATTAGATGCTATGTTAATGATGCACTTACCCTATCGGTTTGTTGTTATCAATGTGGTTTCTAATGCTTTGTTTAATTCATTGAATTATGTCTTTAAAGTTTTCAATATCCTATTGATATTATCTTTAGGGCATAGTTTAATGTTCTGGGTGATCTGTGTTGTAATTCGAGACCCTTAGGCAGGATTGCAATTACGTGAGAACCTAGCTGTGTTGTTTGCCCAATTATGCTAGTTGTTGATACATTTGCTAAATCTCCCTGCTTTGTATCAATTTCCAGCTTTGAATTCTTTGATTAAGCTGAATGGGACCAATTATAAGGACTGGCTTGAATCCTTGAATGTTTTTTTTGGTCGTTTCTAATGTTGATGTTACTCTCCTTGAGGATGAGCCTGCCCAACCCACTGCTGAGTCTTCCGATGTAGATGGAGCTAAATATGATAAGTGGGTTCGTTCTAAGAAGGTATGTTTGACGACCATCAAGTACACAATAGAGGAGACTATTAAAGAGAGCATCACAGAAACTGATAATGCCAAAAATTATCTCAAGGAAATTGGTGAAAATTTCCAGAAGTTTGATAAGACTAAAAAGTCTAATTACTTGTCTTTACTATCTAAGACCAAGTATGATGGCGTGGGTGGTGTTCATGAGCATGTTATGAAGCTTGCGAATAGGTATAACAAGTCGAAGGCTATGAAAGTTGTGCTGGGAGAGGATTATCTGATCTGCCAGGTGTTTAAATCTCTTCCATCGAAGTTTGATGTTCTCAGGACTACTTATCATGCTCAGAAAGATGAATTCATTTCCATTCTTATTCAAGAGGAGCATGCTATGAAGAAGGGAAAGTCTCACAATATTCATCACACTTCTCACAAAAGTGATGAAAAGAAGAAATTTTATAAAAACAAACAGGGGAAGCATCAATTTAAGAAGAAGGGGAATGATAAACCAGCATTACCTTCTGGACCTGGTGAGAGTTCTGGTGCTAAGCCCAAGCCTGTTTTCAATGGAAACTGCAACTTTTGTCAAGAACATGGGCATAGACAACGTGACTATGGGAAGTTTAAGAATTGGTAGGCAAAGAAGAAAGGTATTCCTCAACTCTTTATCTATTTTGAATCAAATCTGGTTGATGTTCCTCCTAATTCATGGTGGTTAGACACTGGTGCAACTATTCATGTAACGAACTCATTGCAGGAGCTCAAAAGTAGCCGGAAACCAAATAAAGGGGAGTTAACGGTGCAACTAGGAGATGGATTTAATGTTAATGTTGAGCACATATGAGTAGTTTCATTGAAGTTGAGTAGTGGATATGGTTTGCTTTTGAAAGATACTGTTTATGTGCTTCTATAAGAAGGAATTTGATTTCAATTTCTGTTTTACACAGTTGTGGATACATTTTCCATATAATAAATAATGGAGATGTTTTTTGATATGATTCTACCGTTGTTAGTTCTGCAATTGTTGTTAGTTCTGCAATTATGCGTGATGGATTGTTTGTGCTAATTGCTAATTCTTCTCGTTTTGACTGACCATCTGATGATGTTAATGCTGTTGTTGGAAAGAAACGTGGGAGAGTTGCTGAAAAATCTTCTATGTTGTAGCATAAACGATTAGGATATATCACTAAGGAGAGGATGGAGAGGTTGATTAAGGAAACTATTTTGCATGATCTGGACTTCTTTGATTTTGACACTTGTGTTGATTGCATAAAAGGGAAGTTCACAACTAAAGTAAGAAAGGAGAAAATGACTAGGAAGGAGGAACCATTACAGATAATTCATACAGACATCTGTGGATCCATTACTCCTATTGCCATGGGAGGCTATAGGTACTTCATCACCTTTATTAATGATTTTTCTCGATATGGTTATATTGAATTATTGCAAGAGAAATCTAAATCCTTGGATGCATTTAAGACACTGAAAATGTTATTGAATTGCAACTTAGGAAGCAGATCAAATGTGTAAGATCTGATAGAGGTGGTAAGTATTATGGTCGGTATGATGAAACTGGTAGAAACCCTGGCCCTTTTGCTAGATACTTGCAGGATTGTGGAATTGAAGCATAATATACTATGCCCAGCACTCCTCAACAAAATGGGATTACAGAGAGACGAAATTGTACTCTCATGGAGATGGTTAGGTGCATGCTTAGTCACTCTACCTTACCAGATTTCTTGTAGGGAGATGCTTTGAGGACTGTTGTTTATGTTCTCAAACATGTGCCAAGTAAATCTGTACCAAAGACTCCTTTTGAGCTTATATCAGGAAAGAAGCCTAGTTTGAAGAATTTATGTGTTTGGGGCTGTAAGGCTGAGGTGAGGATTTATAATCCTCAGTTGAAGAAGCTTGATCCAAGAACTATTTTAGGTTACTTTATTGGTTATTGTACTGGCTTAAGAGTTTCAAGATTCTATTGTCCCAATCTCACTACTAGAGTCATTGAATCAGATTGGGCTATCTATTTTGAAGGGGACATGGAATATAATGAAAGACATGAGTCTTGTGTTGTTGATTTTAGAGAGGATCATGTTGTTGTTCTTACACTTATTGTTTTTCATCCTGAGGTAATTCAGACTCCACTGATTCATGATGATGTTGTTGATCCAGGAATTGATGTTGAAATTCCTCAACAGGTTGGCATTATTCCTCAACAGGTTGGCATTGATACTCAAGTCCCAGATGTGGTTGTAGTTCCACCTAGGAGATCCGAAAGGATTCCTAAATCCACTGAGTCTTCTAACTTCCAAGACTATTACGTTTACTTGGAGGAGCATGAATTCAATTTAGTAGACGACTCAGATCCAATTTCTTATTAGGATGCCATTTTTGGTCCTCATAGTTCACAATGGTTGGCAGCTATGAAAGATGAGTTGGCTTCTATGAGTATGAATGGCGTTTGGGATTAGGTGGAATTACCCAATGGTTGTTAGACTGTTGGCTGTAAATGGGTCTTTAAGACTAAACGTGATGCTAAAGGTGAGATAGAAAGGTACAAAGCCAGACTTGTTGCAAAGGGGTATAACCAGAGGGAAGGTATAGACTATAAAAAGACTTTTTCCCCGGTCTCTACTAAAAATTCATTACATATTGTGATGGCTTTGGTTGTTCATTTTGATTTGGAGCTCCATCAAATGGATGTGGAAACTACTTTCCTAAATGGTGATTTGTACGAAGATGTATTCATGAATCAGCCTGCTAGTTTTGTTGAGAAAGGTAAGGAACATATGGTATGCAAATTAAGAAAATCCATTTATGGTTTGAAACAAGCCTCCAAACAATGGTACTTAAACTAAAGTTTGACCAAATTGTTTGCTCCCTAGGCTTTAAGGAAAATGTTGTTAATCAAGGCATTTACTTGAAGAATAGTGGGAGAAAATTCATTATTCTTGTCCTATATGTTAATGACATTCTTTTAGCCAGTAATGATATGAGTTTTCTTTCTGAGACTAAACAAATGTTGATAGCTCATTTTGATATGAAAGATCTTGGTGATGCTTCTTTTGTTCTAGGCATTGAAATTCATCGTGATGGATCTCGTGGTGTTCTTGGTTTGTCTCAGAAAAGGTATATTAAAAGGATCTTGAATAGATTCAACATGAAGACTTGTAATCCTTGCAGTGCGCCCATCTAAAAGGGTGACAAACTCTCGAATAGCCAGTGTCCTCAAAATGATAAAGATAAGTCAGAGATGGAAAAGGCCCTATATGCTTCTGCTGTTGGCAATCTTATGTATGCTCAAGTTTGTACACGTCATGATATTGCTTTTGTTGTTGGTGTACTTGGGAGATATTTGAGCAATCCTGGTGTGGGTCATTGGCAAGCTATGAAATGAGTTTTGAGGTATCTACAAGGTACTAAAGATTATATGCTCACTTACAGGATGTCTGATTACCTTGAGGTGATAGTTATTCTGATTCTGATTATAGTGGCTGCCCTAATGATCACAAATCCACATCAGGATATATCTTTATGCTTGTTGGAGGCGCTATATCTTGGAAAAGTGTTAAACAAATACTTACAGCAACTTCAACCATGGAGGCAGAGTATGTGGCTTGTTATGAAGCTACTCGACAAGCAATATGGTTGAGGAATTTCATTTCTGAACTTTATCTTGTGGAGAGTGCTTCCAGACCTCTAACTGTATTGTGATAACTCTGCTGTGGTGGGCTTCTCTCAAATATGCAAGAACTTCAAGTGTTCGAAGCATTTTGATACAAAGTATATGTTTGTTAGAGAGAAGGTTAAGGAGTTTCAGACCCGTATAGAGCATATACCCACCAATCTTATAGTGGCAAATCCTCTAACCAAAGGCTTGATTGTTAAGGCTTTTGTGAATCATATAACCCGTATGGGTCTGTTTAGATCTTTTGATGCCTTGGATTAGTGGGAGTATGTTTTTTATATTATTTTGATAGCAACATTGTATTTGACTAATTTGTTATTCAGTCTAGAGACTTTTGCTTATAATTATTGCTATTATTGTTGTTGTCATATACTTTATTAATATACTACGCAGATACATTTAAATGTTAGTATATTTATGGCATTTTATTGGAGACATTTTGTACCCAGTCTCATTTTTGTTGTTCTGAGATATTTTATTAAATCTCAGATGGCATCTTGGGTGGATGCTTGAGTCATTTTGTTTGGAATTGCACAACCAGATCACCATTTTGTGTGCATTTCCTTATGACACATTCTGTTTAGGTCATCGAGTTATGGGTATCTTGCATATATGTTATCAGTACTCCTATTGGGTCTGATTTCTATACTGTTGTGGTACTTGTAACCTCATTTTGGACTTATGATTGAGAGATTGTTGGCTTTACTTTGACATCCTATTGTGGCCACATATTGTTATATT
Source organism: Erythroxylum fimbriatum (assembly GCA_026770325.2). Lineage (NCBI taxonomy): Eukaryota > Viridiplantae > Streptophyta > Magnoliopsida > Malpighiales > Erythroxylaceae > Erythroxylum > Erythroxylum fimbriatum. The sequence goes on from JANZLH020000432.1 coordinate 144,430, forward strand.
AATATGGGGATTTGTTTTTGTTGTTCATTGATATTGGTTATGTTGTCGAAGTCGGAGAATGACAGAATTTTATCATAATTGTGGACTAGCATAATAAATTATTGTGTACAAATCCCGATTAATTAGATGTCAATGGTAATTCTCTCTTTAACATGTCATTGGGCCTGTGTCCATGGCTTACTATGATAGGTAGGCTTGGCCCATGTATTATAAAGCACAGGAGGTCCTACTATTAGCCAACCTTTAAATACAGTCGCCCCATTAAAAACTGTGTGTGCTTTTGCTAATCAGGTTTGGAATAACAGTAGTAAATCTTCTGCGTCTCGATCACGTCGTTTCACGGAAAATCACAATGGATTCAATATTTCCTTAATTTCCAGGTATTCATCCATCTAATTATTGAATATAGTACGTTACAATTCTAGGGTTAATTACTTGTATTGATTAATTATGCAATTAATATGTAATTTCGTGTTAAAATTTCCTTCAAAAAAAATATATTTCATTTTCGTTACCCAAAGAGCTTTGAAGTAGAGATTCGTGAGTGAAGGCATAGGCATTTTCAAAATAGATGAAGAAACTAGAAAAAAAGAAAAATAGAGATGCTAAGCTTATAAATTGGAAAATCACACTAAACCGCACAGGTTCATACTAAACAAGATTGACTAATAAAATGATAAATCGCCATTTCATTTCAGAAAGATATTCACCTAATTAACGTGCTAGAAGTAATTTATATGGTGGGAAAAAATGATAATAAGCCTTATTTATATATAAACCTAACATACAAAAACTAGAATGAATCTTAAATAATTATAAATTTTTATTCTTAAGGGGATGTGAGTATGATAAAATATATTATTAACATATCATACTATCAAAATATTATCAAGATATTGATTCTTATTATAATATTATCATCAAAATTATTTTTATATTAATTTCTTTAATAATTATTTTATTTTGTTTTATTGATACTTTTAGTCATAAAAATTATTCATAATTATTTAAAAATTAATATTCTTTAATAAAATTTAATTAATTAATAAAAATATAAAATATTTAATTATTTATTTACAAAAATTATTCACATAATAATTAAATATAAGTAAAAAAATTTCATTACCACTATGTTGTCCGTTGGAAAGTTTGAATAAAAGTGTTTTGGTAGACAAGCTTTAGTTAAAGCATAACTTTTTGTTACTCAACATCTTTTCATCGACCCACAGATATTGATTTGGTCATTGCTTTGAATTTGTGTTTGCTTTTATTTTTTTTGGTTTTCCACGAGGTGTTCTAGACGGGTTTCAACTATGAGAAGACACCTTTAAGCCAGCTACATCCAAACTAATCTCCGTTCGAGTCAGGTAGGTCCCTTGCGGGGGCCAAAGCTCTGGCCCCAAGTTTCCTCGTATATGTGAGAGGAAATACAACAAAATTGAGTATCGTGGGACCATTTTGTATTTGTAAACTCCAGAAAATGTTTTGCTGTAAGCGTTATATGTAAAACATAAGCATCATTTCTGGAACAATCACTCCAATAACTTGTAACGTGGGATAAAGAATAAATAGTATATATTTTGTATTGAAAGTGGTCCATCTTTATATTATATTAACATTTTGGTTTCAACTTTGATAGATTAGTCCAATTTTATTAAATTACATGATTTACATCATTGTTTCATTTTAAATTCATGTATATATTTATTTTTATGAAAATATATGATATTGATGCATAATTAATAAATTTTAAAGGATTATGTGGAACCTTTATTATTCATATTTTGCATAAAAGGAGGTGTTATGTGATCAATATAATTTTAATTAGTTGAAGATTAGCCACAACATTTTTGGTTAATTAAAATTATATATTACGTGTTATGGATTACATATAGTAAAATGACACAAATTGTAATTAATCATATTTAAATATAACAAATTTTATCCCATAGGAATATTTATTATATTTGCATGGTTAATTAGGATGGAATAGCAAATTGTCTTTTTCTTAATTTACCCACAGTTATTAAGAAAAAGAATATAATTTGATAGTTTCATCATAAAGATTATGTATGAATCTTTTAATTAAAGCTTAGCCCACAGGAAGTTTTAATTGTTATATGATTCACATATGAAATATGATTGCATGTTTTGACATTGGTAAAACATGATTCATGCTTCTTTGCTTCAACAAATTTAGTGACATAAGCATGTTTATTTGAATTTTGTGCAGTTATTTAACCTGTGAATTTTTCTGATATTTAATGTGATACTCCCGAATTAAGTGGTGATAACTATAAACTATGGAAAGAGAGGATTCTCCTCCAATTAGGGTGTATGGACATTGATTATACTATCTAAAAAGATGAACCGCTTGTACCTACTGAAACTAGCACTCAGGCTGAAATTGCTCTTTATGAACGTTGGGAGCGATCTAATCACCTCAGCATGATTTACATAAAGGCCAAAATTTATCCTAATATTCATGGTTCTATTGGAGAGTGTGATCATGTTAGAGATCTATTGAAGGCTATTGATGAAAAATTTGAGTCTTCGGATAAGGCCCTAGCTAGCACCTTAATGACTAAGTTATCATCAATGAAGCTCACAAGTGTTAGAGGTGCGCGTGAGCACATCATGCGAATGAGGGACATTGCGGCTCAACTAAGGTCTCTTGAGGTTGAGATGTCCAAGTCTTTCCTTATGCATTACATACTTAATTCCCTTCCACCTCAATATGGACCTTTTAAAATCTCTTACAACATACATAAGGATAAATGGTCTATTAATGAATTACTGACCATGTGTGTTCAAGAGGAAGGGAGGTTAGTAATGGAATTGGGTGAAAGTGCACATATGGCTACAGAAGGAAGGAATAGAGGGCAAGCTAAACAAAAAGGAAAGGGTAAAATACCAGTCTGTACTGAGATAGAAAAGAATTCAATCCCAAGTGTCGCTTCTGCAAAAAGAAAGGGCACATAAAGAAGGATTGTGCCAAATTCAAGGCTTGGCTTATAAAGAAAGGTATTTCAATCTCACTTGTTTGTTATGAATCTAATATGATTGATGTTTTTCATAACACTTAGTGGATTGATTCTGGTTCTACAATCCTTATTTCCAATACCTTGCAAGGTTTTCTAAACCACAGGAAGCTAGTGGGCAGTGAATAATGCATCTATTCAGGCAACAAGATGCGTTCACATATGGGAGCTATTAGGACATGCAAATTAGTTTTAAATTATGGTTTTGTTTTGAATTTGGAAAGAACATTTTATATTCAAAGTTTCTCAAGAAATTTGATTTCAATTTCAAGACTTGTACTTGTGGGATATTTTTTAACTTTTCAAATACATCATTTGGTTTGTATCATGGATCTAATCTTGTTGGGAATGGTACAATGATTGATGGTCTTTTTCGAATTAATTTGCAAGAAAATATTTTTCACAATATAATGCATGTCCATAGTAATGCTATTATTAAAAGATGTGTTATAAATAAACAATCCTCTATATTGTGGCACTAAAGATTGGGACATATTTCCCTTCAAAGAATTAAAAACCTAATGAATGATGGAGTACTTAATACTCTAGATTTTACTAATTTTGATGTTTGCGTGGACTGTATAAAGGGAAAGCAGACCAACATGAAAAAAGAAAGGTGTTAAAAGGTGTTCTGACATATTAGAGATCATATATACAGATATTTGTAATCCAAAAATGGACTTGTATGGTCAGAAATACTTCATCTCATTTATAGATTATTACTCACGATATATATACTTCTATTTGCTTCATAACAAGCATTAGATGCCTTTAAGGTATTTAAAACAGAAGTAGAGAAATAATGTGGTAAGCAAATAAAGATCGTGAGATCAAATAGAGGTGAAGAATTTTATGGTAGATACACTGAGAGTGGACAAGCACCTGGTTTATCTGCGAAGTTTCTTTAGGAGTATGGGATAATAGCTCAATACACCATGTCTGGGTCTCTGGACCAAAATGGTGTAGCAGAAAGAAGAAATCAAACATTATTGGACATGGTGCGAAGTATGCTTAGTAGCTCTAAACTTCCTAAATCCTTGTGGATTGAAGCTCTTAAAATGACAGTGTATATATTAAATTGAGTTCCAACCAAGGCTGTTTCTAAAACACCATTTGAGTTATGGAAAGGTTGGAAATCGAGTTTATGACATATACGCGTCTGGGGATGCCCGTCTGAAGTAAGAGTTTACAATCCACAAGAAAAGAAACTGAATCCGAGGACTATAAGTGAGTATTTCATTGGATATGCTGAAAGGTCCAAAGGGTTCATATTTTACTGTCCATCTCATAGTATTAGGTTTGTGGAATCAAGAAATGCAAAGTTTCTTGAGAATGACTTGATTAGTAGGAGTGATTAATCTCGGGACTTAATTCTCGAGAAGGATCACTGTGACATACAAACTCCTACTTTAAGTAATAGATTGATTGTCATTCATAGCATCCCTCAAAGTCAAATGGGTGGTGAACAACCAATCATTGAAGTTCCACAAGTTGCTGATGACAATCTAGTATATTCAATTGTTAAGTAATCACCAGAGGTTGTTGAGCAACCAGTTATGCAAGCTCCTCCTTACGAGGGTGCTAATACAACATTAAGAAGATCAAATAGAGAGAAGAAATCAACATTTCTTAGTGATTACATTGTGTGTTTACAAGAAGCTGACTATAATATTGGAGCCGAAAATGACCCTAAAATGTTTTCACAAGCCATGAGTTGCAATAAATCTCAATTGTGATACAATTCTATGGTAGATGAGATGAATTCTATGGCATCTAACGAAGTCTGGGATCTTGTTAATTTGTCTAATAATGCAAAGGCCATTGAATGTAAATGGGTCTTTAACCAAAAAAGGACTCATTAGGCAATGTTGAAAGATAAAGCTAGACTTGTTGCCAAAGGATTTACTTAACAAGAAGGAATCGATTACACAGAACCTTTTCTCCTATATCAAAAAAGGATTCCTTACGAGTTATTATGGCATTGGTTGCCCATTTTGATCTGAAACTATATCAAATAGATGTGAAAATAGCATTCTTAAATGGATACCTAGAGGAAGAAGTTTATATGAAACAATCAGAAGGATTCTCCTCTACTGATGGTGAGCATTTGGTGTGTAAGCTTAATAGATCCATATATGGATTGAAACAGACCTCCTGTCAATGGTATTTGAAATTCAATAATATTATCTCTTCATATGGTTTTGAAGAGAATATCATGGATTAATGCATATATCTAAAAGTTAATGGGAGTAAAATTTGTTCCTTATTCTATATGTGAATGATATTTTACTTGCCACAAATGACAAGGGTTTGCTATATGAGGTTAAACAATTTCTTTTTAAGAATTTTGATACGAAGGATATGAATGAGGTATCTTATGTCATTGACATTAAGATCCATAGGGACAGATCTCATTACATTTTAGGTCTATCTCAAGAAACCTATATCAATAAGGTCTTAAAAAGATTTCATCTGAAAGATTGTTCAATTAACACCTATTGTGAAGGGTGATAGGTTTAATTTGAATCAGTGTCCGAAAAATGAGCTTGAAAGGGAACAAATGAAAAATATTTTATATGCTTCGACAGTAGGGAGTCTAATGCATGCTCAGGTTTGTACAAGACCTGACATTGCATTTGTTGTTGGAATGTTGGGAAGATATTAGAGTAACCCAGGTATAGATCACAAGAGAGTTGCCAAAAAAGTGATTAGGTATCTTCAAGGGACCAAAGATTACATGTTTATGTATAGAAGAACTGATAATCTCAAAGTAGTTGGCTACTCGAATTTGGACTTTGTTGGTTGTTTTAATTCAAGAAAGTCAACATCTGGATATGTGCTTATGTATATCAGTGGAGTCGTATCCTGGAGGATTTCAAAGCAGACTTTGACTGCTACTTCTACTATAGAGGTTGAGTTCATTTTTTATTGTGAGGCTACTTCATATGGTGTATTGTTGAAGAGTTTCATGTCTGGGCTTAGAATTGTGGATTCCATTTCTAAG
>JANZLH020000432.1:213859-228824 GCA_026770325.2 Erythroxylum fimbriatum
AGTTGATCTGTCTGCTTCCGAGGCTATGTGGGAGATATACGAAGACATGAAAGCTAGATTTCCTGACTTTCACGTTGAGGACAAGGTGAAACTGATGGGGGGTGGGGGAGGAGTATTGATAGAGCCAAGACAGCCAAGCCAACTCAAGTTTATGTTAGGAGGCATAAGAAGTGAGCAGAAGGGCAGAAATGAATATACATATATAGTAAATATATATATAGATATATGCTCTGTTATTTGGAGAGGGGGGGCTGACAACCTCATGATTGGTTGTCAGCTAACCGAATCTATGCTCCCTAACAGATTCCTAGTATAAATAAGCTTTAGTCACGAGGAGAGAGGGTGTGCATACACTATAAGAGTGAGCCATAGGCGGGAGGTGCTGGTCCTTGAAATCCAATATTGTTATTTCCATTCAGCTATAGAGCAATACAAACAATTTACATATTTGTCTTACTTTGTTGTGGAAATCCATCAGTATGAATCCCTTGAGCTGTCAAGTTGATAAACTTCAGAAGCCATAGCCATTTTGGTTTTAATTTTCTCTGAACTGGATCTGAATTTTTAAAAATAATTTTTATGATTTTTGTTCAGTCTTTGTCATCATTATTCATGTAAACTATTAAATCATAATCCATCAATGCAATTGTAGAAAAAAGAAAAAAATAATCAAGCATTTGGTTCCATGCATGTAATTATCGCTTGGTGCAAGTGACTTTCAGAGAATTGAAAAGATCAAAAATTTGTCAATGAAAATTCTGAATTCTTATTGAAGATGGCCCTGTTGTACACATCAATCAAAGTACCTGAAAAATACCTAACTTTGGCTCTTAGAAAGTTCGCATAATATTCTCTCTCAAAAAAAAAAAAGTTTAGTATATATTGAATAAAATCTTGGCCATGATTCGATTTTTTTTAATAACATATGTAATTATAAATATATTGGTTTATTAATTAATTAATTTTTTATAAATAAAAATTAACTAATTAATTTTTATTTAATAAATTTTCTTTTCAATTAAATGTCCAATTAAAGGCATTATTTTTCAATCATATCTTAAAATTCGATTTTAATCAACTTTATAATTGTCTAATAATATCGATTGAATCTTTCGGTGAAGTTTAAGAAATCTTTAAAAAATTCTTTGAACTCTTTAATTTTTAATTTTTCATGATAACCATATCTCTTAAATTTTGATTAAAAATTAATGGCAAAATATATACACTATGAATATCATACATGAATTAGTCAAATGTCACTAATATGGTAACCTAACTTAACTCTTAAACTAGATTGAGACTAATTAAATTAACAATTTAAGATTATCATAATAAATTATTAGTTTGATTCAAATTTAATTAGTACAGTTCGAGTTCAAGAGTTGAGTTAAATTATCATGTAAATAATATTTGATTGGTTCATATGTAACATTATGTTATATGTATTTTACCGTTATTTTTTAATTGAAATATAATAGAATGAATTTTTTTAAAACCGAAAACTAGAAAGATTTTTTTTAAAAAAAAAATTTAGAGATCAGGAAAATTTCCCAATTTTTTTTAACTACATGAAATGTCTATATCTTTTAACTCATTTAAAATATATAATTAATTATGAATCAATAATTTATCAAAATACTTAGTACTTTTGAGATTATACAAGATATAAATATATATCCTTTAGGAAGTGATTGCAAATTTTCCCTTACAAAAATTATGTGTGTGTTATATTTTCTTTTTTGTAAAAGAAATTGCTTTGAAAAGGAAAGTTGTTAAATGTATTCCAGGTAAGTAACTGGCTGGACATCATATACATATACACTACTGTTCTACAAATGTCCCTCTCACCACCTTGTATGTGTCTAACTAATAATTAAAATAATGGTGGATTAAGCCTAATTAAAGGATATAATGTCAAGACGAGAAGACTCTGATCTTAAGCAGCTAGTGCAGAAGTTCTTATTCGACTAAAGGGTAGGTATGTTTTTTTGGTTTCTAGTGATTTGTATCCATTTTTTCCAAATCTTAGAATGCAAATTAAGTCAAGTTTGATATCTTTGCATTGTCTCTTTGTCCATATATATACAATTAGAGTTGACATTTTAATTATTTAATCTTGTATTAAATATTATTTGAGTTTGATTTTTTTTCCCTTCCCCTTGATTACGTGCATTGGTAGGCAGTCTAAACTACATGCCAAACTCCATTATATAAAACATGAAGTCTCATAAGTGATTTAAACGGTGAAGTTACCTCTAGAAAATAATTAATTGAGGGTAATTAGTGCCTATCTTCTTCTTAGGCAAATTACATGCTAATCCCATTATGGTCGTTTGTTTAATAATACTTTATCTTGTCTCCTTCGTGCCCGTAGCTTTCCTAACTTTAAAATATTTACTTGCATAGGACATGGGTGTGATGATTTTGCTCAAAGAAGGCTCAACAACCCACTTTCACTTTTTCATATATTCTACAGTATCTATACATTGGAGAATAACTACATATTGCTACTAAATCCTGTGCCTGTGTGTCCTAACACAACTGAAAATGGTCCTAGAACTTGAAATTAAGATATAAAAATAAGTGTATAGCAAGATAATTTTTCAATTTAAACCAAAGTTATCGTTACTATTAATCAAATTTAAGTATAAATAATAATTTATTTAGTATGTACTTAAAAGAAGATAATTATAATTTGAATTAGAAGATTAAAAGGCAAAGGGCATTGATTAGATGGAGGAAATTAAATTAAAAAATTGTCAATTTAAATTAAGGTTAATTAAAAAAAATCTCAAACTTTGCTCAATTTTTTATTTATAGCCTAAACTTCAAAAAGTGACAATAAAATATTCACATTTTCAATTTTTTTTCAATTTTAGCCTGAACTTCAAAATGTAGCAATAAAATGCTCAAACTTTCAATATTAACCTGACGTTAGTATCTACGTTAAGTTATTAATGAAATGGCATCGTTGTTAAAAATGAAATTCCTAAATCAGTTTACACCGCTTCAACCCTTTGTTATCTGTTTGTTCTCTCAACACCCCAACCTTTTGTTTTTTGTTTGTTCTTCTGACGCCTTAAGTTACTCTCGTATTGAAACATGTTGCACTAGTAAGCTCTTCGTTTTCAGTTCATTCTCCTGATGCTCTTAGCGTGAGAGTGTTGGGGCTGGCTAATATGAAAATCGAAAGGTGAGATTGTCAAGAGAACAAACAAGAAACGAAGAGAAAAACTGAAATCAAAGCGTAAGGTTGGCGAAGATACGTAATCTGATTTAGGTCATTTTAAAACAACAATATTATTTTAATTATGTGATTAAATAACGTTCTGGAACACGTGGCAAACCACGTCAGCAAATTTAATAGAAATAATAACATTGGGCTAGAATTAAAAAATTAAAAATTTAAGCATTTTATTGTCATTTTTTTTAAGTTCAGGCTATAATTGATAAAAATTAAAAGTTTGAGCATTTTATTGCCACTTTTTGAAATTCAGACTATAATTGAAAAATTAGCAAAGTTTGATACTTTTTGTAATTAACCCTTTAAATTATAATGAACAAAAGTATAATACTTTAATCTTAAAGAAAATAATTATGCTAGAATTTGTAAATATATTTTACTATTAGATATAATATGAAATGGTTAGTATTTACCTCCTTCTTAGGCAAACTACCATGCTAATCCCATCATAGCCTTCTTTTAATAACACTTATCTTGTCTCCTTCGCGACCATAGCTCTCTTAACTTTAAAATATTTACTTGCATAGGACATGAGTTTTAGGATTTTTCTCAAAGAAAAGCTTAAAAACCTACATTTTACCTTGTTATATATATTAACAATAACAACAACAATAACAACACATAGTGAGAGTCTCGTTGAGCGCGAGTTTTAAAGATGTTCAGTAATATGCAATCTTACTCCTGCACTATAAGAAAAATGAAGTTTAGCGACAGAAATTACCAACAAAACATCTACACATTCGGTTGGAAAGCTAAGCTAGCGACGAAATTTACCGACGGACCAAGACATTAGAGAAATGACTGTAGGTAATAATTTGCAGCAAATCACATAATGTCCATCACAAATTTACAGACGAAAATTTTGTGTAACCGTTGGTAAATATACCAACAGTTATTCTGTGATATCTTCGGTCGATAAAGTTACCAATGGATAAGATATGTCTATCGACAAATTTATCGACAGAATTGGTTATTCCGTCGGTAAGTTAATGTTGTCATTGTCGACGGTTATTAATTATCCATCGATAAATATAATATATTTTATTGATGAACTTTGTTTTTCCGTTAGTAAATTTACTAAAAACTTTTTTTAATTTCCCTACATTAAATTTTATTTGATAATATTATGGTTGATGCATAATTTAAACAGTTATGAGTTATCTGTTGATAATATTTTGATTTGTTTCAACATTTAATTTGTTAAAAACAGAAAGTTGATTGATGATATAAAGTAAAAATTATCTTAATGGATATTAAAAAATTATTTTGTAAATAACAAGTATTTGTAATTCGTATAAAATGACTATAAGTACGCTATTTATTTGGTGACGGTGGATGCTCTAATTGCTGCGATGAAGTGCTACGCCTCCCCTTCAACTCATCCACCTTATTGCGGAGCTGAGCTATGTACTATTCTGTTGAAATCTTTCTTTAATAATAGTATGTCTAGATCATTCATTATAGTGTCAAATGTGGACAAATTGTCGAACTCAATATTAGTCTAATTGCTCGGTAGCTTCTCTAGTTGAAGAGCTATAAAACCTCTTCTTCTTACTTCAATGTAGCTCTATGAGTGCATAGTATGTGAATCAAGTCCTTCTTAAAGACAATATCTCTATCCTTCTCTTCAAAACTCGAAGTCTCTATCCTCATCATTAGTATAACATCTTTGTTTTCCACCACTTTAATCATCATTTTCATTAAGAAGCTCCCAGGTAACCTCAATCCCATCAAAATTATTAACAATCTCCTTTTGGAGAAAAATGGAATTCATCAAATCCTTTTGTTTTCTAAATTTTCTATTTCTTATTCTTATTTTTAGGTCAAATCTTGCTAGATAAGCATACAGTTACAAATTCAATGAGTTGGTTGTGATCGAAATAGTCACACATGTCATCAATAAAGCTTAGCTTATCATTGACATATTCTTTAACTTCTCATGAATCAGTGCCTTATAAGTGCTTTGTAGCAACATCATTATTCATCAATGTAGAGAAGGCGACATTGTAGGAAACCAAAGAGGACCAGGATGGTAGCATCCTTGCATATAGTATGATAATGGCTATCATGATTGGTACGTAGTTCTTAGAGTCTTGAAAATAAGAATAAACAATAATTACTCTTTTGGTCTCCTTTGTTCAGAGAACCAAATATCAAATTTTCCTTTGGTATAACTACTACTAAAACCTTCTTGACATATGAGACTTATTTATATGAAGCAATTCTTGAGAGGCAGACAAACTATAACAAGAAATTAATATATCAGGACCAATTATTATGAAGCAATTCTTGGGAGGCAGCCAAACTATAACAAGAAATTGATATATCAAGACCAATTATTAAGTAGATGATACATCTAACCATATAATATTGATATGTTAAGATGAACTATTAAACATAATTTTTTTATGGAATTATCATTACAATGATCTTTATGGTTATTTTGGCTCATATAAACTAAACTATTTATACATACTAACAAATAATTTATAATATATATGAATAATGTAGTTAATATGAATTACCATGTCTATATAGCAGTTTCAAGTGCTATATAGATTTAATTTAATTTCAAGTGCTCAACTAAACCAACCAAAAAAAATTAAACACTAAAATCAATTGATAAGCAAAATTGAATTTTTTAATGATTTTTCTTATATTGAACAAAACCGAACCTTTAGAATCCTTCTTCTTCTTTTTTGGTTCAATTTATTTACTAAATAGTATCCAAAAGAAGAAATAAGAAAACTTGTTAAGTCAATAAGCCAGTGCATATAAAGATAACTTGAACTCACCATCCAGTTATTACAAATTACATAACCAAATGACAATGATTCTAAATAGTAAAAGAAATCATATGTGCCCCGATACAATTGAACAAAAATTAATAAAATAAACAACATTAGCATCAAAACATACTTTGAATAATATCCCATTGTCGCAACTATATAAGAATATTGTATAGAACAACTTATGCATGTATTGCACCCATCCCATCGATTAGTTCGTCATTTTCATTATTGTTTGAACTAACATAATTGATTTCTCAACTGCAATCCCAATAAAGCAGGTCATGAAATCTAGTTTATGTGAAGAAGCAATAACTTTAATAGCTATAGAAATTTAAAACAATGAGAAAATCATTAAAGAGCTCACTCAGAACTTTCGTTGAACACTTCAAAGGCATAATAGATTCATTCCAATTAACTTAAGCAAATCATGTCTTTTTCCTTCCTCAACGTTTTCCATAACATTGCAAACACAAATACACCATAGACAATCCAAAACAAATGCAAAAACACCTTAAAAACTCCTAGGTTCGAACATATATGCCAACACGGGTTATACAAAAAACACAGAGAACAAAGGCTGAATGACTTACCTCTGCTGAAGGACACAATGACAATAGCTAGAGAAGACAAACAAACACACACACCAACGAGCAGAAGACGAATCGACGACAAAGAAATGGGAGGAATCGACGGGTGAAAAATGAAAACAAAAACGAAAACGCAAGGTAGAGGAAGGGGGTCTTTGGGTGGGTTAAATGCGTAAGAAAACGACATCGTTTGGTGTTAACGTTGAAGCCGAAAGAAACGATTAAATTTACTCTAAAATTTTAAACCTAAAATTTTTTTATTCCACCAAGCATTCCCTCCTCCTTTATCGACAGGAATCTCCTACTGTCGCTATATTTTGTCAGAAAATTTTTCAAGATAATTTTCCTCCATTTTTACCGATGGATATTTTTACCGTCACAAAATGTAATCTTTCTCGACAATGTTACCTACGAAAAATCATCCTTCGTCGGTAATTTGCTACAGTTTCTCTTCCGTCGGTAATTACTAATTTTCTTGTAGTGCATATTAAGAAGTTATTTTGATCTAGTAATAATAAAATCAGTTGGGAAAAAATGATAAGATTTGATTATGGAAAAAAAAATCTCTAAGCATATGTGAGGAATATTGAATGCATCTATTTTTAAGTTTTTAAAGAAATACCTAAAGTCATGGATTCTACAAAATACTTGCATTTTTTTTTACAAAACTTAATTTTAAAAATTTAAAATTTCCTAACTTATATATCTTGTAAATTTATCATGCTTGTTAAGTTTCTTTCGAACTAATATTTTTGTATAGATGTCATAGTTGGCATCAATATTTGATAGAATGTAAGTTTTTAAAGTTAAAAAATGAGTTCATATAAGAAGTGAAGTATTTCATAAAATCCATATTTCATAATATGTTATATGTATATAGTTTCTCCTAATGTTTTGATAAGATAGTGTCCAATATTTAAGAGATATAGTTTTCCTTTATTACCAAGGTTGGTAAGGTTGCCACCTTACATTGGTACAATTCTTTGCCATAAAAGGTTGTCTACTTCTTGTAAGTATGATATGACGGTCTTCGCCATTGAAAGAAAAAGAAAAAGAAAAATAGAGATAGAGACACAATCAGTGTCCTCCTTTAGCTTTTCTTATTGTCATGACCATTACCTTTGCACTAAAATGGGAAATTTTTATTTGACTCGTATGTTGAATGCATGCAAAAATATTCCTATTTCAACTTGGCACTTGGAACTTTAAGTGTAGGAATAGGAAGTGGTCCTCCGGACTCCTATCCTATGATTTTCATAAGCTAAAATCTTATTCATTACAGAAAATGACGCATGATGAATCATTTAATTTGACACCATCTCTCCCTGTCGCCAATTATTACTAAATTGCTAGGGTTGTAATAACCATTGATAATTACATTTATGCATCACATTAGGTGTCATCTAACCATGGTTGAATCTAGAGATGAAGGCTTTAAAAGTATGAAAAATCATGTACAGCTTTGAAAACTATTGACAGATACATGAGAATGAGAATGAAGATAAAGGACTCGTTTAATAGATAACCAATCAGGTTTTTTTTAGCTAATTGGTTGTCATAATCTGTTTGACTTTTCAAACAGCTATAAAACATGTTTGGTGGACAACTTCTCCAACATCTTATTTAACGTAATCAGCTATTGTTGAAAATGCTCCTATGCTGAACTTTTAAATATTAAAAGTCAAACTTACCCTCGTTTGTATCCTCGATAAGCAGCTGATGTTCAACTTTTCCTTTCTTGTATGGATAAGTCGTTTTCTTGGTTTTAATGAGTGGGTGAGGAGGGGTTTATAGGGTAGAAATATTTGTAAATTTTGTGTAAATTTTAATTTTAATTCTATTTTATTATTGTCAAATTTTTAATTTTTGTAAAATTAAATATTTAATCGTGACCTCATAAATTTTTTTAAATCGCGTTCGTATAAGTTATTTTTAATTTATTAAATAATAAAATTTATAATATTATATGAAAAATACTAATATGATGTAGCTTGCTACATTATTCATATTAATAGAAAATTTAACGTTGAATTATTATTTTTATTATTATTGTTTTTGTTGATATTGTTATTGTTATTGTTATTGTTGTTGTTGTTGTTGTTGTTATTATTATATGCTCTATGTTTTTTATTAGAGTTATAAACTTAATTTTTGTATAATTAAATAACTAAAATCTAAATTCCTATAAGAATATTCAACGAAATACTAAGATATATAATATTCATACATTTATAATTTTTTTAAAGTCTTTTCCTCATAAGACGTTTTATACATAAACAGCTAATATTAAACATCTAATTTTACCAAACATTAAATGACAAACAGCTAATATAATCAGCTGGTCAAATCAGCTATCAGCTAACGGTTAATACAATCAGTTAACAGCTAATGCAATCAGCTGATTGCCAAACAGAACCAAAGCTGTTAATTTGTGAGCCTGGAAGAAGTAAAATAAACAGTACAGTTTCCTAATTCCTGACATTTAGTAAACCCTAGCTGAATCTGATTTAGGAAGTTTCAGCTACATATATGTTCTTTCTGTCACTTACTTGCGACCACTACTGCCAAGTCTAAGAACCCCGAACTAATGCCGGTTACGACTTTTAATTGCTATCAACACCTTCCGGATTTAGTGTATTTTCATTTTGGTGTAAAGGTTTGCTAATTTGATTCATTGTATTCAAATATTAAACTCTTGTTCATATCTTAGTTATAATATAAACCTCCACTTTCGAGTTTCAGCAGATATGTAGCTGTAATATGTTACAGTTTTATTGAAAGAACTTGCTTATCTCCTAGTCCTAGTATTAATTAGTTTTTGATTATGAAGCTGTCTCAGTCTAGCCGTATGAAAATTTTATTTTCTCTTTTCGCTCTCACGTGTACTTAGTGACGTACGTTCACATTTAAAAGAATCCCAAACACACATTTTGCAATAATCTAAGGTTAGGGTGATTATAAATATACATTGGAAGAATAAGCCAGACTGTCAACGTAACGGGACAAACAAAAAGACTTTTTGGGACTACAGTACTGTGTGCCTATTATGAGGTGAAACTTTTCAAAATTTTAATAATGTCTTATATGTCTTTTTATATGACAAAATTACTGTAGCGACCCTTGTGTTATACGAAAGTAGCTAATTAAACTCTGAGATATAAAATGTTACTCTATTAACCTTATATTTTCAATTTTGCTGCAAAAAAAACCTTTAATCGTGTGTTGTTAAGGGACTATGAGTTTATATGTCAGGATTTTTTTAGCAACTTTTGAATAACACAAGCTTATTAAGGCAATAAATAGGTTACTAATGATTGAGCATGGAAATCCAAAGTAGAGGCAAACCCATGATGGGGGTTAACAAGCCTAAATTTTTATACACTTATGCGTGGATTCTGACAGCAGTATATTAGTAATATCAAGAATCAAAGATCTCATAGAAGTGATAATAAGAATCTGATGAATGTAGAATCGATGATCAAAAGTTACTTCAACAGTTCTTCCAAACGAACAAATCATCTGGAATCATATATAGGACATGAGTAAAGCTTTAAAGTGCAGATTGTGATGAAACTTGCAAAGTGATATCTTCTGGTTATTGAAATCAATGATTATTGTATACATCAATATGCTCTGAAGTGTTTTATCCTTGATAAATCAGAATTAGCCGCGAGAGTTACATCATAATTAATTTAGATTTTGATATCTTTAATGTGATAATAAGTTATAATCCACTTCATTGAATAATTTATTTTTGTATAAATAAGATAAAAAGTATGATTTATTTAATATTTTATTCATATTTAAAATTTAAAATTTATCTAAATAATATCGATAAAATTTTTTTTTGGTAAATTCGATAAAATTTCACATAATCAAATAAAAAAACTTCACTTTCTATTGCAAATCGTTGCAATAGGGACTGCATTTCTGGTTTCAATGATTTTGAATACAAAATTCTATTTATATTATCTTAATTAATTACTGGTTATGGATCATGCATTCTTTGGTTATTTTACGATATAGTTATTGTAGAATTCGCAATGTGGTTATGATGTTAATATTGTTTTAAGTTGTTATAAATAATATTATAATATCAAAATATCATTACAATTGCTTGATTATTATTATATTAGTAATAAAAACGATTACTAAGGGGATATTATGAATTTGTACGTACATAAGAAAGTTCTGAAACTCGATAATAGATTATCATACCTTCGCCTGTAACTAATTAAAACATAATTAACTCCTTTTAAATCGGTAATTTCAAGTTTCAGAATGGATTATTTTGGGTTTGTAGTTGGATCATTAATGTTTTAAAAATCGGGTCTAAAATTAAACCCAGCAAGATAAAAAGTTTAAAAGTTCAGTCAATATTGAGCCGCTATAATATTGATATATAATAAAGATTGAACAAAATTGAAAAACTTAAAATATAATTAAAAATATATTATTTTGTTTATTGAAAAGATTAAAATTTGATTGAAGGAGAATGTCAAACAAAAACGAATTTGTTTCTTTTGGTTTATAAAAACTGGTCAGTTAATTAATAAATTGATTAAATTTTAATAATAAGAATTATTAAAGTAAACTGAACCAGTAAGTTAAATAGTCAAAATTTTTAGGATTGAACTATCCAATTAGTTTTTTAATCATTGTTAAAGAATGACATTAAAATCTTAGTATTTAAGTCTTAATTAGGACATTAAATGTTTGAGTTAAAATGATAGAAAATCCTAATAATGGAACTTGAAATCTTAGCTAGGTCTTTCAGAGCCAACAAGTTCATAGCTAAAAATAATAGGGTTTCAGTTTCTAATTGTATCATTAAAGATATTAGGTTGTTTCATTTTTCTAAATTGTGAATGTAAGGAATGATTAATGTCCATGACAATACTGCCATGTAATTAAAAGATTAAGTTCCTATACCATCTGTCAACCCTAATGATATAACTAGGATTAGTAACTCTTCATACAGTTTCATGGTGGCGATAATTTATGTAGATATTCATTGATCTTAATAAAAGGTCACTGATAAAATGCAATAGGCATTTTGCGTTGTGGGTTCAGCTTGGATCAAGAGGTGAGTTTATATATTTTGATAGTTTAAACACAATTTATTTAGTTAATATCATACATTTTTCTTACAAAGATGAAGCACATAGAGTTCTAATACCATTTTTTTGAAATACCTTATTTTCTCAAACAAAGTTTGATGGAGCTTTGACAGGAAATAGTTTTACTCAGATAATCAATTTCCTATGGAAGCCGCTTCGGGAATGGCAGCTATGATGAAGGCAACCTTGACAGTTGCATATTGAACATTCAATCTTCTTTACCAAATCTAGTTTGCGGTTTGTTACTTGAGTTGTGTATCTGAGTGTCGAAATGTTATATTACTGGAATGCTTGTGACTAGTTTTAGGCTACCGGGGAGAAAACAACCTTTTTAAGGTGTCATGGTAGGAAATAGGGGAGGAGTGTTGGTGGTAGTGCTGTTTATCTTGTTCTAGGTTTATTAATATTTTACACTACCTTATGTCTTTTAGTTGATAAGAGATTTCCTTCCGAAAATCTCTAGTGGTGCACGTAACGTTTTCTATTTGGATAAAATTTATTGATTTACCGAAAAAAAATCAACTTATATGATGAGAAAGTCCCTTTTTAGGAAGCTCAAGCTTTGTTTGAATGCAAACTGGCTTTGTTGAATCTTATGTTGGCTCTTAAGAGCATTTTGATGAAGGTAGAGCTTAAATTTGATGTTGGCTTTAACAGGAAATTCAAGATGATGTGAAGATTTACTGAATTGTGGCAAGAAGACCCAAATTTAGCTTCTTAATTTGAGTTGAAAACTGAAAGTCTTTACAAAACTCTACGAACAGACAAATTTATGTTATTATTTTACAGGGAAGACGTGAGAGATACTTGCAACTCTTGAGATATATAGTGTATATTTTGCTCATCCTTCACCGTAGATGTAATTTATATTAGTTGAACTATAATTAAGATTCTTCACAACTTAGGGTTTATGGAAATTAAACCAAGAGACCCAACTAAAAGCAAAAGCTCTGAGAACTTTTAGATATAAGTTATAATGCATCTTCTTGAGTGAAGTGGATGCAAATACCCTAAAATTTCAGGTAACTTTTAAATTGAGACCATCACTTATAGATACACAAGATGAGCACACCGAAAGCAAAAACCTTAGTTGAAAGTTTTTGGTTTTCACACCAATTCAAGTTTTCCTGGAAGATATATCTGGTTTCCTCTAGCGAATTCAAACCCCTTTTCGCGTGATTGTAAAATCCGTCACAGAATAAAAGCTTATGCCATATTGAATGGGTTCTGGATATATATCAATATCTATAATCCTTGGCAATTTCTATAAAAACTTGTGTACCATAATCTGGAGTGACGGCCAGTCAAATCAAGGCAACTCGATCACTTTTTCTTGCTCCTTTGTTCTTCCTGCTCAAGCAGCTCCTCTAGCAACTTATCATCCAAGCACTCAAACTCAAAAACTTCTCTTTGCATTGAGAAGGAAGATGAAGATGAACCCACAGAGGCGGACGAGTAATTAGAAGCTGAACTACTGGAAGCAGCAAGACTACCCATGGGATATTCATGAGGAAAGTTGAGGATAGCCAAGTGCCCTCGCATTGCATAAGCTGCACGGTCATAAGCTCTGGCAGCCTCCTCCGCCGTGTTAAAGGTGCCAAGCCACACCCGAGCACCTTGCCTGGCGGAATCACGTATCTCCGCAGCAAATTTCCCCCATGGCCGCTTCCTGACGCCGCGGTACTTAACCTCTCCGCCCCTTTCGTTGCCCTTATTAGATTCATCCATTTCGGGCTGGGTGTTGCATGGCTGTGGCGTGTGACGTAGAAGCATTTATAAGAGCTGGAATTTGGAAGACCCTAGTTTGGCATGATTTGAAGGTCACAGCATTTCCACGTGGACAAACACTTGGATGAGAAAAATTCCCACGTGCCTAGAAGAAAAATTCCAACACTTCCGTCCCTCGATAGACCATAGAACTTTAATTTGATCCAATGCACCTGGATGGTCAAGGTGGTGGCTTTGAGGTCCCTGGCTGGTATCCTTTTCAAAATACTGTCACTTTCCTTTTAAATTATTTAGTATGGTTACTGTAGAGCGAAAGTAACCTATGGCTATGGGCATAATCTACTTACGTCACCAATCGTAATAATTAACTATTTAAGTGATGAAAGAAGCTAGTGATCTACTAACATTGAAGTTGCACTCCGAATCTTGAAGTTCAAAAGCTTTGGTTTTTCAATTCCTGATTATAAAAAATTATTACATAGTTAATATTTCTTTGTGATTCGGAGTAAAAATTGACTTAATTAAGTTATAAAAGGAAAGGATGAAAGTACTTTAATGCCATTGAGACGTCATTGCATATTTAACCTGTCATGATGGAAAGCAAGACAAATATATAAGAAGGAAAGACCGTTTCCTAGCTTTACTTGCGAAGAAAGGGAAGAATTGATGAGGTTGGAACCCTAAAAAACATGACACTTAATACCTAATAAATTGGAGTCAAAGCAGTTTCCATATGTCGATCTGTTTTTCTTTTCTGTTTACTTTTTCTTTTAATGGTTTAGAAGTTAGAATAAAATTTGAATTTTGTTGCGGTATTTAGCAAACAGCTTATTAATTGTTTTTTAATTTATTGACTAAAAGTTAGCTTTATGACCATCTTAAAAAGCTATTGATCTATTTAGTTAATCGTTTATTGGTTAGCTTATTTAACCTCAATAAGTTGATTTCTAAAAACTTCATAAAAAGAGCTTTTGGAGTTAGCTGCTTGCCTAATGACAATATTACTCAATCCACTTTACTCTCTACTTTTGCTCTGTGTGTTTTCAAAGTTGACTTTTTTTAATCGTACAATTATGTCGAGAAGTTTAAAAGAATATAATAAAGAGGTTAATTAAACTTTTTAATCTTTATTTAATTTTATAATTTTAGTTTATATTTGAAAATACCATAATATTAAGTTTTTGAACATAAAGAGTCACATCAAATTAATACTTTTAGACTTTTAGTATATAACTACTATATATCGTATTTGTGTCATGCTATAGTTATAGATATTTTTAATTTATTAAATAATAAAATTCATACATATTATATGAAAAAATATAATAGAGAATTTAACGTTGAATTATTATTGTTGTTGTTGTTGTTGTTGTTGTTGTTATTATTATTAAAGTTATAAACTTAATTTTTGTAAAATTAAATATGTAAATTTAAATTCTTATAAAAATATTTAACAAAATATTAAGAAATATAATATTCATGCCTTATAATTTT
>JANZLH020000432.1:268841-285244 GCA_026770325.2 Erythroxylum fimbriatum
TCAGCCAGCGGTCCCGGGTGCTGGCCATCAGCCAGGGCCTACCATCCGGACCAGTCGGGCCTCGGGTTCGGGGTCCGGCACATCTTCCAGTGCATGAATCATGGTTCACTCTTCAGCACACCCAATGATTCCTAAGGTTGCATCTATGGAGATCAAGCATAGAAACAATAATGAAGTTCAAGGAAGACAAACATAGCCCAAATTCTCATTAACCATTCAACCATTCATATCATACAATCTTCCTTCAAATAGGTTACATCCCTCACCTTAAATGAGGATTAGTTCCTGCACATTTCAACAACCGACATACAAACAAGAATGCTTAACATTAGAGAGAGTAGAGAGAGAAAGTAGCAAAGGAACAAGAATAAAATCTTCAACTCCTTGGGTGAATCCCCAACATTCCCTATCTCCTCCTTTGTTGTGCCTCCATAGGTCGTTGTCTTGTTGTCTGTGTCTGGCCCCCCTTGTTAGGTCTAGACAGTAGGTTTTTATAGTCCCCCCATCCCAAGAAACCTAATTTTTTGAACAGGAGACTGCTGGCTGCCCATGTCCGTTAAACGGACATGTATGTCCGTTTAACGGACCTTCTCGGGTCTGGACGATGTTGTTGTCGCGCGATGTCCATTAAACGGACACGCACCTTCTCGGGTCTGGGGGAGTCCTTTTGCCAGCTGATGTCCGTTAAACGGACACACATTAAACGGACATGGCTCAATTTTGCACTTTTTCTCCCTTGACCTTCCAACTGCCCTAATTCCTTCTCGGAGTCTTCTCGGGAGTTGTAGAGCTCGGCATTCTCCTTGCAATCGTCCTTGATTGGCTTTGATCCGATATCCCCAAGGGAAGTTATGCCCATTTTTTCCAAAATCAACCCCTTGTACCTATCAAGTAATAAACTCGGAATGTGAGCGAATTAACTGAATAAAACTTCAAATCCACAAAGAAATAAGTCAAAATGAATCCAAATCATTCCACAATTATCTATACGATTTTGACTTATCAGTGGCCTTATCCTGTGATTAATTTCACAACAAATCTTATCTTATTTGATCAAGTAAGAACTTATCTCTAGCTTGATATTTTATAGTAGTTCCATGTATATAGGAGTGCATATAATATTGATATAACAACCTCTGAGATATCTGTTGTATTTGTTACCAATCAAGCTATAAATATAGAAATCCACACACAGTGAATGATCAACCTTTCACAGCATATCATCTCCATCTCTTTCTAGGACCAAATCCTCTGTTCCATTAACCAATTCCTACTCTGTTATATTAAATCTCATCCACACATTTATATAGGACCCACATAAATGTGTGGATAAAATTAAATGGCACGTGATTAGAACGTCATAATAGGCATAGAGAATCTCATGTGCTTTTTTTACACAACCCTCATCATATCTTTCTTTTTCTTCTGCTCTTGTTAGAGAACACACGACTCTTTCTAGTTGGCATTGTAGGTTAGGGCAAACCAACAACAAAATAGTTAGAAAGATCATTTCTCAATTTAATTTACCTTCTGTTATGAATAAAGAGAACTCTTTGTATGGACCATGTCAACTTGGCAAAAGCCATAGACTTCATTTGTTATCTTCTTATCAAAGTTCTCATATTCCCTTTGAACTTGTTTACAGTGATATTCGGGGCCCTGCTTCCATCAGTTCAATTAGTGGTTTATGATATTTTATTCAATTTTTAGATGATTGTACTAAATATATTTGGATCTTTCTTATGCGTCATCGTGATGAAGGTTTTGACATTTTCAAGCACTTTTATGCTATGATGCAAACTCAATTTGGGCATAAAATTAAAATCCTTCAAATTGATTGAGGTGGTGAGTATCAGACCATGACAAATTTTCTGTATCCTTTATGGGCTCTCCATCGTCACTGTTGTCCAAAAATTCAGGAACAAAATGGTCCCCCAGAACGTAGACATAGAGACATTGTTGCAAAAGGTCTCCACATCAGTGCATATACAATTGGGATCCTAACTAGAAGTTTCTCAAAACATTTGGGTGTCTCTGTTATTCCTTCATTCGTCCATATAACACTCATAAGCTTGAATATTGATCAAAATCTTATGTTTTTTTGGGGTATAGTTCTAAACATAATGGTTATTTGAGTCTTTACATAGAAAATAACCGTCTTTATATTGCTCTGGTGCCATAAAACAAAGATGATATACTGTGAAAGGTTGATCATCTACAATGTGTGGATGTCTATATTTATAACTTGATTGGTAACATATACGACAAATATCTCAGAGGTTGTTATAACAATATTATAGACACTCCTATATATGTGGAACTATTATAAAATATCAAGCTAAAGATAAGTTCTTATCTAATCAAATATGATAAGATTTGTTGTGAAACTAATCACAGGGTAAGGCTACTTGATCTGGACTAAGTCTGGCTAACTACTTGCATTCTAACATTTTCATCCAAATGCAGATCTAACGTTAAATTTTTTAAAGCATTTAAATTGTGTTTTAACGTTTTCAAAATATTCAATTTAGATAATAAAATAACAAACCCCTAACGAAATTATGTCGTTATCAGTTATGTATTACGACAACAATAATGTGATACAAAATTATTATTTTAATGTTTATATAGGTTCTATCATCACTTCAAATCCATATCAGTGTATTTGAAAGACATACAAGTGTTGATATGATATATAATTTATAGTTTAGTAACTCCATCGCTCTTATTAGCTTAGTCGAACTACTTGAACTAAAAAGGTCAAAGTCATCATATTCGATGCATAAGGCTCCCCGCTTTGGGAGGGTTAGAGAAGGATCATCGATGTACATAGCCTTCTCTTTGCAATTTTTACAAAGAGACTATTTCCATTATTCAAACTTGTGACCTTATGGTCACAAAGGAACAACTTTTACCAGTAGTCAAATTACTTAAACCCTATAGCATAATTTTATTAAGGAATCTTTCATTTTAAATTTTAAATTAAATATTTAAAAAATTAAAGTCAATTTGAATACTTCAAAATATTATAATTTAACTTGTGTTTAGTGAAAATAGTAAGATTAAAAATAAACTTATCTAAATAGCTTGCATTACTTCAATCTCATGGTAGTTGTATTTCTCTCTTAAATTTAATTCCAATTGAACTAATAATTAATTTTGAACCAAAATGCATGTATAGTTAATTTTATAGTAGCAACAACTATTACCGAAATAATAATATAATGTATTTAAGAAAGAAGTGATTGTAAGGCGGTACCGATATACATGGTACAACCATTCTAGATTTATGTATTTAAGAAAGAAGTGATTGTAAGGCGGTACCGACATACATGGTACCGCCATTCTAGATTTATGTATTAAAAATAAAAAAATAAGTAAAAAACAAGTTGACAACAGCTTGTATGCAATACTATCAACAACTTGCATATAAGCTATTAGTCGCTACACAATAGCTTGTTATACAAGCTGTCACATGGTGGAGGGTCTATACAAGACCCTGCCTTTCTCCTCTCTTAACATACATATGCGTATCAAACATGTATGAGATGTGTGGTGAGTTCGAGAGTGAATTTTAGAGAGCCATTTTATGTGAGAGTGATTTTTAGAAAACGCTTTTCTAAAAAAGGTGAGTGACAAAATAATAAGGATATTGTTCTAGAGATAGTAATTTGAGAAACACCTTGTGTGAGGGCGCCGCTATTTTGTTGTATCATTTTTCACTCTTTGTACCCGCTATTTTCATCAATGGAAGATTTATTCAAAGTTTGGCCCGTGGACGTAGCCCAAATTAGAGGGTAAATCATATTAAATTTTTGCGTGTTATTTCCTTGCTTATTTTACTTGTGAAATTTAATTCGTAATTTTTCCCAACAAATAGTTTCAAAGCTAGGTTCGATTCTGTGTAAAAACATTTCTCATCGAAAATGGAGCCAAAAATAAGCATGATGATTAGCCTAAATGACTCCAACTACCACATATGGAAGAATAAGATGAAAGGTCTTCTGCTCGTCACAAAAATGCATTTACCGATGCTTACGATAACAAAACCCAAAAATAAATAGGATGAGGAGTGGGCGTTTGAGCATGAATAGGTATATAGTTTTATTCGACAATTTGTTAAAGATAATGTATATAATCATACCTGCAATGAGACTCATGCACAGATGTTGTGGAAGAAGCTCGAGGAGTTGTATGCCTCAAAAATCGGTAACAATAAATTATTTTAGTTGACAAAATTAGTACTGATAAAATGTCAAAAAGGTACCTCTGTAGCATATCACTTGAATGAATTTAAGGGGATCGTTGATCAATTATTAGGAATGGGCATAAAGTTCGATGATGAAGTGCTTGCCCTTTCCATGCTTACCTCCTTGCCAGAGTCTTGGGAGACTTTAGAGATTTCAATCACCAATTCTACAATTAATGGTGTTGTTAACATGGAATCTATAAAAAGTAGAATTCTGAATGAAGAGATGAGACAGAGATCATAGAGTTTGGCCTCTTCAACACAGTCAGAAGTTTTGGTCACAACTTTCAAGGGGATGAGCAAATCTAGGGGTCTAAATTTCAGAGATAAGAACGTAAGAAGATCAAACAAATTTGCAAATGTTGAGTGTGATCACTGCAAAAAGAAGGGTCATATCAAAAGGTTCTGTAGGAAGTTCAAAAAAGAAAAGAACAAAGGCAAAGAAGTCAAGAAAGATGATAATACTGATGATGATTATTCATGCCATATCACATAAAAAACTCTTCTCATCATATACACAAGAAGATTTTAATGTCATTAAAATGGGAAATAACGGTTTGGCTAGTATCATAAAAAAAGGTGATATTTACTTGGAGACAGACAATGGCATGAGACTGCCTCTAAAAGATATAAGATATTTTGCTAATCTTCTCCTAAATTTGATCTCGGTTGGCATACTTGATAATGAAGGTTTTTACAGCACTTTCAAAGATGGCAAATGGAAACTTACTAAAGGCTCATTGGTAATCGCCAAAGGTAAGAAGTGCTCAAAGTTGTATGTGATGAAGCAAAGGTCTCCAATGATGTTGTGAATCCAGTGGTGAAAGATGATGTAATTGAATTGTGGCACAGGAGACTCAGTCATATGAAAGAGAAGGGGATGACTCAGTTGGTGAAAAAGGATGCATTATTTGGAGTTGACAAAGTATATTTAAAGAAGTGTGCTGATTATTTTACACGGAAACAAAATAGAGTTGCTTTCAAAAGTTCCCCTCCTTCTAGAATAAAGAATGTGTTGAATTTGGTATACTTAGATCTATGTGGGTCAATACCAAAGTCACTAAGTGTTGCTCAATACTTTGTGATTTTCATTGATGACCATTTTAGGAGGACGTGGGTATACACCTTAAAGAATAAAGATAAAGTGATAGATATTTTCAAGCAATTTCATGCCTTAGTTGAAAGACAAACTAGGAAGAAGTTGAAATGCGTTCGAACAGACAATGGTGGAGAGTACACTGCACCATTTGACGCCTATTGCAAAGAGTATGGTATTCGACATCAGACTACTCCTCCTAAGACACCGTAGTTGAATGGTTTAGCTGAGAGGATGAACAAGACTTTGATGGAAATCGTTAGATGCCTACTTTCACATGCAAAATTGCCTAAGACATTTTGGGATGAGGCTCTATTCACAACATTTCATGTATTAAATCACTTACTATGCATCCCTTTATAGTTTGATATTCTAGAGAAAGTATGGTTAGGAAAAGATGTTTCCTATGATTATTTAAAGATATTTGGTTACAAAGCTTATGTCCATAACCTTAAAGATGAGAGATCCAAGCTTGACGTTAAGACTCGCCAGTGTATATTTATTGGTTATGGAGAAGATCAATTCGGTTATCGGTTTTATGATCTAGTCCAAAAGAAGTTGATTCGAAGCCGTGATGCTATATTTTTCAAAGATCAAACCATTGAAGATCTTGGCAAAGTGAAAAAGGATGTTCTAAGAACTAATGGTGACCCGGTGGACTTAGAGTTAATTCCTCCAAAAACAATGCCAAGAAAATTTAGAGATGAAGCTGAAAATCACCAACAGAATGTAGTTGATGATGATGCTCCCATTCAAAACGAATTAGATGAAGATTCTAATGAAGATGTTGTTCAGAATCAACCACCAATACCAGAGACTGCTCAGGTTCCAATAAGGAGATCTACGTGAGTAAGAAAAGCGACTGCTAGATACTCCAATAATCAGTTTGTGTTATTGATGGGGGGAACATGAAAATTTTCAAAAGGCTATGATAGATGAACATAAGATGAAATGGGTTGAAGCCATGCAAGCTGAGATGAAATCCTTGCATAAGAATAGAACTTTTGAGTTGGTGAAGTTGCTAAAAGGCAAGAAAGCCTTGAAAAATAAGTAGGTGTTCAAGATTAAGCATGATGAACACAATTCTCATCCAAGATTCAAAGCTAAATTTGTTGTTAAAGCATTCAACCAAAGAAAATGTATTGATTTTGACGAAATATTTTTATCATTTATGAAATTAACATCCATCCGTATAATGCTTGTTTTAGCAACAAGTCTAGACTTATAAATCAAGCAATTGGATGTCAAGACAACCTTTCTTCATGGACATTTTGAATAAGAGATATATATATATATATGAAGCAGCTAGAGGGTTTCAAGGAAAAAGGGAAAGACTATGTGTGTAGATGGATGAAAAGCCTTTATGGTTTAAAACAGGCACCGAGACAATAGTATAAGAAGTTTGAAACAGTTATAGAGGAGTAAGGCTGCAAAAAGACTACTTCAAATCACTGTATTTTTGTACAAAAACTCTCTAGTGATGATTTCATTATCCTTTTACTTTATGTTGATCGTATGTTGAATGTTGGCCAAAATATCAATAGGATTAACAGTTTGAAGAAGCAGTTAAGCAAGTCGTTTGCTATGAAAGAAGTGGTGCCAGCAAAACACATTCTTGGCATGATAATTATTAGAGAAAAGGGCACCAAGAAATTATGGTTATCACAAGAGAAGTACATTGAGAAAGTACTTCAAAGGTTCAACATGGATAAAGCTAAAGTGGTTAATTGTCCTTTTGCTAATTACTTTAGGCTTAGTACTAAATAATGCCTTTCAATAGATGAAGAGAAGGAAGAGATGATGAAAGTCACCTATACTTCTGCAATTAGAAGTTTGATGTACGCTATGGTATGTACACAGCCAGATATTGCTCACGCAGTTGGAGTAGTAAATAGGTTCCTTTCAAATTTTGGTAAGGAACATTGGGATGCAGTGAAGTGGATTCTCAAATATATACGTGGTACTTCCAAAATATGCTTATGTTTTGGAACTACCAAGCCTGTATTAGTTAGTTACACGATGAAGATATGGCCAGTGATGTTGGCTTGAGAAAGCCTATTTCAGGTTACCTAATTGTCTTTGCAGGGGAGTCGTGTCATGACAATCAAAATTGTAAAAACGTGTTGCTCTATCCACCACTGAAGCTGAATTTATTGCGGCAACTGAAGCATGCGAGGAGCTCCTATGATGAAGAAGTTTTTAGATGAACTTGGTTTTCAGCATGATAGATATCAATTGCTTTGTGATAGTCAGAGTGCTATTCACCTTAGGAAAATTTCCTCATTCCATTCAAAATCAAAGCATATTGATGTGAGATATCACTGAATCAGAGAGGTGTTAGAGAAGAAGCAATTACAGCTTGAGAAGATTTATACGAATGAAAATGGATCAGATATGATGACAAAAGTTCTACCCAAAGGAAAGCTTGAATTTTGTCGATCATCTACAGGAATGGTAGTAAACTCCATATAGTCGGTAGGGGAAGAATTGTGAGGCGATACTGACATACATGATACTGTCATTTTAGATTTATGTATTAAAAATTAAAAAAGAAGTAAAAAGCAAGTTGACAACAACATGCATGCAAGACTATCAATAGCTTGCATGTAATTTGTTAATCGCTACACAATAGCTTGCTATGCAAGTTGTCACACAGTGGAGGGTTTATAAAAGACCTTCCCTTCCTCCTCTCTTAACAGACATTTGCATATCAAATTAAACGTACATGAGATGTGTGGTGAATTCGAGAGTGAATTTTAGAGAGCCATTTTGTGGAAGAGAGTGATTTTGGGTATTTTTAGGAAACGTTTTTTTAAAAAGGGTGAGTGACAAAATAGTGAGGATATTATTCTAGGAATGGTAAATTTGGGAAACACCTTGTGTGAGAGCGCCTCTATTTTTTTGTATCATTTTTCACTTTTTGTACCTGCTATTTTCATTAGTGGAAGATTTATTTGAAATTTAGCCCGTAGACGTAGCCCAAATTAGAGGGTGAACCACGTTAAATTTCTACGTGTTATTTCCTTGCTTATTTTACATGTGAGATTTAATTCGTAATTTTTCCCAGCGTGATCGCTATTACAAATATAAACTAATGAATCTAATTTATCTA
Organism: Erythroxylum fimbriatum; assembly: GCA_026770325.2. NCBI lineage: Eukaryota > Viridiplantae > Streptophyta > Magnoliopsida > Malpighiales > Erythroxylaceae > Erythroxylum > Erythroxylum fimbriatum. The sequence goes on from JANZLH020000432.1 coordinate 277,299, forward strand.
CTTTAAAAGACTAATTTGTTTTGGTTCATTTCAAAAGCAATTTGAATTAGCTAATGAGAGTATTTAGATTATGTTATAATTAATTAAGTTGCCTAATTTTTATTTAAAGATTATAAAGTCAATCTATCTCAAAGAGATACTGTTATCAAAATTTATAACATGGAACAAATTAATACATATATAATAACTTAATTAAATAATTGGTCAAGACAACTTCCCCTCTTTCAATATAAAAATTCTCTTTCTTAAACATAGTCGGTCGTGTAAAGGAGGGTCAAACAAACCTATAAGTATGCTATAAGATTTCTCTTGTTATCTTCTTGAAATTGTCGTCGAAGATCAATTAAAAGCAATTCCCTCAAATTTTCTTAAATTATTGATCCTTTCTTCCATATATGTTGGTGAGTGAGTGATTCTTTCCGGTAAACTTGTGATACAGCAAACTCTTACCATTCATTTATTGTTTGGTTTAACAGAGGCCAATCGCAAGAACTATTGTGCATGCTGTCAAACTTAAGGTTGTTGCCCGAGTGATTGTCATGTTGATCAGGGATTTGATCCGCAAATATCGAAAAGATGAATCCAGCCCACGTTTTGGAAGGTGATACTTCATTTTCATGATTGCTTCATCAAAACAATGATGTGCAAGTCTTAGGCTTTTACTTCTCCTGCTGACAGTTTGTTCTCCGGTGAATTAATCTGAATACCCTGCTTCTCCACAGAATGGGACTCTGGATCTTTTGACTTGATTTCACAAATTACATCACCCTCTTTGCCCCATAGTAACATGTACAAGCCAATGATTACCGTAACACCACCAATTATGCTGTTCGAGTCACGTTTAAAAAGTTAGCATTTAAAAATTTTCTTGGCATTTTCTAAATACTTAAAATAGAAAATTTTAACCTATCAAGTGGCGCCTCTTAACTTTTGAAACATTTTAGTACATTATTTAGTTTCTTCCCTTTTTTCCCCCTCCTTTTTGTGCATCTTTTTCTTAGTATTCACTATTCAGCATATGTAAATTATTGAGGATGCATCCCCTGCAATGGCTCACCTAGCAAATTTGGATAGCTTAAAATTTCATTAGAAAGTTTTGATTATGGAGCCACTTGAAATTAATAATTGTGTTTCAGAGTAAATTTGTGCTGGATAATGATAAAGTTTCAATATACCTGCCAACGTAGAGTTTTTCACCAAGCACGAAGTAAGCTAGAACCGTCACCAGGACTGTTAAAAATGGATTGAACATGGCCACAAATACCGGTCCTTTTTCTTCAGTGCACCATAATTGAATAAAGATGATTAAACCAGAAATGACCACTCCCTGCCATGGACCACATAAATAACAATCTATTAAGAAGTGTAAATCTAGCAAAACATCTCTGGTATAGATTAATCCTACTTACACCGTATAAAGTGGACCACAAGTCGATATTGAAACCAATTGTCCAAGCGGCTCTTCTATGTTCTATAATTACGGTGAAAACAGCTGATTGTGCAGCACCGAGAAAGCTCATCCATGTGGTTAGTGACAATGGAGCAGGATACTTTCGTAAAGTGAATGCCTGAGGTATTTTGAGAAATATTAACAACTTAATTGTAGCAATAAATATATAAGCAGAGACAAAGAGAAGTTTGAGTTGAATTAGGGTTTAACCTGCATAATATATGACAAAGACCACGTTATGCAGCTTGTAGATATCAGAATTGAACCCTTTACCCAATCCTCATGATAGTTTCCAGCTTTTCCATGAATATGGATTAAAGGCGGCCATGGATTTTTCAATGCTTGACCTCTATACAGTGTCATTACTAATCCTCCTGCCAAGGAAAACAAGGTCCCAATAACTTTAGCAATCCCACGAGGATTTCCAAGATCAAGAGCCTCCAACCTGGAATTGGTATGATTTATTAATTAATCAGAAATAGCAAGGAGATAGTAGTTCAGTATCTAGAGTTTTGTTTGGAATAATAATCAATGATTCTGATACTAACCTCATTAGAACCGCTATAACGAAGGTTATAGCAAATATGGTGTTGACCATAGATGTAACAAAAGCTGGAGTCGTGTATTTCAAGCTCACGAAATACAAGTTCAAGGACAATCCGACCCTGTAAATCATTGTTATATGACACAGTTCTCAGTTAATTTTCATGATTGGATGACCGATCTTGAAGTTTTCAGTTGATCCTTACCCCAGCAGAGAGATGACAAAAATCTCTACAAAAAGCGTTATTGTCAGCTTCCTCCTTTGTTTTCTGTGGAGAAATATAAGGTAAAATTATCAATAGCAGATGCTTAATTAAGAAATGGATCATGATCATTACGTCAACTTATTATACAAAGAATCAGCGCATAATTGTGTACCTTTCAAGGAAATATGCGAAAGGGAACATGAACACACCAGCAACAATATGCCGATAAGTTATGTAGACATTAGGATTCATCCCGTGATTGAGGGAAGCTTCAGTGATGAAGTTGAGAAAAGCATAGCAGATCTGTGAGAAACCCATTAGCAAGTGTGGCTTGAACCTTATGTAGAAGCTCTTTAGTCCGCTATATTCCAATGCCATTTCGTCTTTCTTTCCTCACTAATTCTGATCAATCAGCTTTTCCTTTTTCACTAGCTGCAGCGAACACAACATCCACGCTTATAAAATAGTATTTGGTTTAGAGTTTTAGTTCTGTAACTTATCTTTGGCTTCATAGAAAAAGAAAGTACCTTAAAAACTAGCAAGCACTTACAAGTAATGATTGGTGAAGCTTAATGAGATTTCAGTGAAATTAGTCGTGCTCTATACTTGAAACTAAATGATAAGATAGATAGTGAAGACTAAAGAGATGCTAAAAATAGGAGTTGATTATCTGGTAAATGAAAATGATAAAAGTTGCAAGTAAAGAGTCAATTATCATTACTCTTTGTAAGAGAAGTCATAAACAAAGCAATTCATCCGGCTTTCTCTGTGGCACTCAAGGTTTTAATTCAGTCATTATATTAATGATTTCCAGCCAATCGAAGTCGTTTCACTATCAACTTTAAGAGATAGTTTGTTGTTTCAATCAAAGAACAAATGCGAAAATGCTTTTGTGCGTGTGTATGGATCGTTCTAATTCAATACATTTTACTTTCTTTTCTTTTTTTTTGTTAAAAGGGAAAGGACAAAGACAAACTAAGTAACAAAACGTGGACGACAGAGGCCCGATAAATCCTCTAGGAGGATCAAGTGGCACCTAATGGGTGTGGTAGCAAAATAGGTAACTCCAAGGGCTAACTGCACAGCGTACGTGGCTAGCCAATCTACACATCTGTTGCTCTCTCGATAGATAAGACGATGAACAACAGTCCATTTTACTTTTTTATGTGTCAATCTTGTGAAAACCACAGTCATTCCATAGGGAGAAGTAAATAGTCCAGTCTAAAAAGATGGTAATTGTAAGAAATATGAAGAAAACAAGTGCTAATGAAAAACGAGTAGTCGATCGGTATACGATTTTATAAGCAAATAATCATTTTATCATTTATGGTGGTCGTCATCTACATGAAACAGCCATTATTTAGTATAACACAGTTTAGTTTTTAACCAAAGTGAAATTGAGTATAGTCGATATTTAAGTATTTTTACTTTTGTTTAATCAGTCTAAAAATTCTACATAGTTATTTTCCTTTTTCTTTTAATAATATAACTTATTGTTGTTTTACTAGCTAACTGTTTGCCCTTTTTAATAGACTATATAGTAAGATTTTCCTGGTTTTTGATAAATTAAAATATAGGTATCATTCTTTAATTGGATAAACATTTTAGAAATATTAATTAAATGTATGGTCAAATACATTTACAATAAATATTATAGTTAACGTAAAATACAGACGGGGCCAATTGAGCTCTAATAATACCAAAGTGTATGATTTTGAATTCGGAACTAAAAAGAAGGTAAGCTTTTTACCAAATTTCATAAATAAATAAAAAACAAAACTTGTTTACTGAAGTGATTTTTAAGAGTGGACATTTTGTTATTTTTACATCGGAAAGTCCGTAAGGAAGCTATTAAAATTCTCTCATTACTTTGGTAGTAAGATCCAATGTCCCAGGAATGCATTAACAAATAACTAAGTATATATTTGAATGAACTATTAAGTAGAAAGAAAAAAAAATATTTAAAGCGAAAGAATTTGAATTTTTAATTTTTAATCAAATATTTAATGCAAAATAATATATTTTTAATATTTATTTGAATGAATTATTAAGGAGAAAGTTCAAAAATATAGGAATGACTAAATTTAAATTGTGGAATACAGAAAATCATAGAGGGAATAATTAAAATGAAATGGATAAGTTCCTTAACATTATTATGTCATTTTAATTTTATTTTCGTTCCTTCTTGTTAAATATATGTTTAAAGAAGAGATGAATTGGGGTTTAGCATCAAAAATCTTGATTGAAGTATTGAAAAGATTGGTTTGATCATTTGGACAAGTTGCATGATAAGTAAAGATTTTGAAATAGATTCGCTGATGCGTTCAACATGGACATCTTTAGCTACAGAATCCTCTGATAACCTCATCTTCCTTTTTATACCCAAATAAAATAATATGGGCTCCCCTTTTTAAGGAAGTGAAGTGACACAATAAACCTTCTTTTTTCACTCATAAAAGTAGTGATATATAAACAAATCAAGTATTGTGTATATGAGGAGATATCAAGAAACAAAACAATCGAAGGCCTTACATAGGCTAGAAATCCTCGTCTCCTACTTAACAATTTTCGTTCTTACGTACCTCGACCATCTTTATTATTCGAGGAGGCTCTTAATTGGCAACCGTATGTTCTATGGTAACAAATTACGTGCTCAAAGTCTGCAGACAAGGACTAGCCTGTAAGGTGCATGCAACTTATACCTGAAGCGCCTTTCAGCAAACACATGAATAAAATGAAATCAAATCATCTTTTTCGTGTTTTTATTATAAGGAATAATAGAAGTGACCTGTAAGATGAGATACAGAGTCACTTCAACCGCGCGCTCTAACTTAAGGGAACTACGTACAGTACTCTTGTGATTTAGCTACTTTGTCACATCCTTATTCATCCATAAAACAAATAAGTAAATCCATCTTAATCGTGTTAGACAAATAGTGATTACAAATTCTAGTCATATAAAAAAGTTTAAGAAATGAAGAATTACCTTATTAGGATAGTACTCAAACGGAGGAAGCAAAGACAGGAGAGCAGCTTCCATCTACATTATCATTCACGCATACTTAATCTGATTAGCTTGTTTTTATAGCGAGTGGAAAGGAAAGGGCCATCTTTTTCATGGCGATGGCGATGAGACTCTTAAAAGCAGGAACAGAAAACAGAAAAAGAAATATAAGAGACGAATTATTTTGCTCATCCTAAAGTGTAGAATTCGCTTTTGTATATGTCATAAGGTGCGTTTTCCCTGCACCTTACTTTTATTATTTGTCGTCTTTCTTCGTCTGATTTTTCCGGTCACAAACTTGAAGGACCAGTTGATTGCCACAGAAGACCGTATATCGTATTAAGTTGATTTAATCTCGCTTAATAAGCTTATCCTATATTTATACATGATTTAAGTGGAAGATGACCAAGACTCCCACCATGATTATGCACTGTGCCGCTGGAGCCCCGCTATAAATCTAAAGTTCATAGTGACGTATAACAAACTACTGCTCATTATGTTACGTTTTCTATTTGTTATTCCATATTTGACTTTGGGTATAGAGCAGCTTTAAATTCTTGAGTCAGTTATCCCATCTTGTGAGGTTCGCCGGTGAATATCCTGATCTAAGACAAAAATATATATATATATATATATAAGAAAGGAAAACATAATTATTTATTATATAATTCAAATATATTTCTGACATTTCAATCATTTGGACATATGCACAATCCCACTTAAATGAAAACATAAATATTGATTTCTTTTTTATTGAACGAGAAGTAGCTTTTAATCAGCTTTCACAATAACATCTTCCGTGAGCAATTGCACAAATAAATAATTATTTATTTTCCACGACTATCTTGACATTTTCTGAGTATAATTTGCTTTTACAATGAACCTATCATTAGAAATAAAATTGGCAGTACAATAGGACATGTTAGGCAAGGAGCCACTCCAGATTCTCCACTTCCAGCTTTTTATCACTATTTTTATTTATCTATTTATTTTGGGTCACTCTTTCTTTAACGAGGTTGTAGGGAAACAAAATCTACAGATAGAAAACATTAAAACAGTTACTTAAAAATTTTTAAGAAAAAATTCATTTGTAAAGAAAACGTTATAGAAAATCCTAAATAAAGTATTTATAATATAATTTCATTAAGAGTATAATTATTTAATTCCTTTAAATAAAATAAAGATTAAGGACCAAACTACAAAATAGATATGTTACTTAAAACTATGGCAAAATATTTTTCAAAATATCAAATAGAGTTTTATCATGAAAAGTCATAGTCTGAAATTTATGTCCATCTTAAATCTTTTTTATTAGAAACTAAAATATTGCGGTTTCGATAATACTCCGTTAAAAGTTGTGCACTGTGACTCACGATCCAGTGAAACGTCCCACCGCAAACATTTAAGCAATTTCTTCGATCTGTATGCAAGTTAGTACATTGGCTAATCAGGGTTTCAGTAATATTATTAATATAAGGTGTTTCAATTGCAAATCATATGTAAAACAATTATGCACTATTTTGATGATTAAATATGCTAAAAATATTTAATTACGACAAATTAAATGATAAAAGATACAAAATTTCATCTATCATTTATTTATTTTTAAATATATAATTATTTAAAATTATATATGCATATGTTATAATATTAAAATTTTCCACAAAAGTACTAAATTTTTATTGAATTATTTTAATAGAACTAGTTATTAAAACTAGGTTAGAGTATTATATAAACTCCATTACATATTTAATAATCAGTCATACGGCAATACATATTAAAATAATTTAATAAAATGATTTTTAATATTATAAAACACCTGTATATAATTAAAATAATAGAAAATATTCGTTTTAAAAACTAAGAGCTGTATTTATGTTTTTGGTTTTCTTTTTTTTTTTCAAATTAGGAAAAACACTCCATTTCTTTAAGTTTTTAGTTTCAGGATTTAGTTTTTGGTTTATTCCATTTATGAAAAATAAAAAAATGGCTTTTATCTTCCTCCAAGAGGTTCTTCTGAGCATTCTTCTTCATCTTCTTCAAAATCATCTAATACACGAGTCTGCCGCCCACGCTATGAATTCCAAGAATAGGTAAGAAGATAGGCTGCCTATGATATGCGCTACCACTAGGCACTCTCTTGCCATCATTTTGGTTCTTGTTGGGGATGTCAAGCCGCTCCTTTAGCCGAATCAAGATCTTTCCCAAGCGATTGAAACGTTCCTTATGATGCTGAAGCCTAACATCAATTTGATCAACCCAAACTTCCAACTCATCAATCTCCACCCTACAATTTGGGGTTGAGTCCGATCACCGACGAAAGAACCGCCACCAACTCTACTTGGACCTCCTGACAACGAGCCGTTAAGCAACCGCTTTGATACCAATTTAATGCAACGAGAAAACGAAGAAAGTTACGCAAAATAGAAAAAACTTGCAACTGTATCTGGATTCCAAATATTCAAAATCTGTCTAAGACGTCCCTAAAAAAGGATTTAAATAGGACAATAAATCTGATAGAAATAGGAAACATAAAATTACAAAAATACCCTAACATAATGCAAAATTAGGAAAACAGTCTGTAACTTGCATTCTAAAGGAAATTTGGGGTTGAAAACTTGCATTCCACATCACCAAACCTTTAAATTATACAGAAAACTTCTTTGGATTCAACATTCATTATCCTATACAATTCACTCACACACAAGCATTACGGTAGTTTTAGACTGAGAATTTTGCCTTT
>JANZLH020000432.1:340042-365284 GCA_026770325.2 Erythroxylum fimbriatum
TGGAAGAGTAGAGAGAAAACGACAGTGAGTCTTCCAGAGAAAATGAGAAAGACGAGAGAGATGCGGGCCAATTTGGTATTTTGAGTTTGGGGTAATCAGCTGATTACCCCAAACGCTGGGGTAGAGTAGCTTGTTGATTTTTAGCTGGTTGGGTTGAATCAGCCAACCCAACCAGCTCTTTACCAAACAAGCTTATAAACTTTTTCTCAAAGTCAATCAGCTAAAGTGGGTTGACCAGCTAAAAAAGAGTTGATAAGCCCTTTACCAAACAAGGCCCTTGTCCTTGACAAGTGCTGCTAGTTTTTCATCACCAAAAATAGGTTCTGCAAGGAAAGGAACCAACGTAAATAAGGGAAAAGAGATTAACTTTCCTGAGAATCGTCTTTGGACTTGATCCTAAGCACGGGCCCGTAACATATTGTCAAGCTAGTATTTGAATTATTTTTTGGACCCCATCCAACAACTATTCTCTTGAATTGAATGGTTTTTTAATATGATATCAGAGCCTTTATGATAGAGAGGTTTTGAGTTCAAGATTCATTGTTTTTGTTTATGGTAGATTTATGATTTGTCATGTTTGTCCACATTTATGTTCAACATGTTAAAATATTATTTGAACCATTTCCTTGATTTCCTACAACTTCTTAAGCTTTTAGGTTGGATGACTTCTTAAGATTATCCAGGGTGCTCCCCTCTTAATGATGAAGTTTATCCACATCATCTTCATGATAACTTCCTCTCATATTTTACAATCAAACAATGAACTACTAAGATACAAAAACAAAATTAAGGTCTTTACTTGGTTGTTACCTTACCATTTCTCTATTTCTTCATTGCCAGTAGTTTCTTCTTCATGAACACTTGAATGTTCTTACCTTTACATATTAGAACTTTTCTTCAAGTGATCATGATTTTTCACTAGCTTTTTGCTTTGTTGTTATGCTGTCTTCTTTCTCTTCATTTTTCCATGAGGTTCTCCTTCATGCACTCTGGTTGTTCTTATTGGTACCATCTTAGGACTTTTTTCCAAGTGATCGTGATTATTCACCAGTTTTTAGCTTTGTTGTTCAGGATGGAGTGGCCCTACCTAATACAGGAAAGACTTTACCCTTTGGTGGAGAGGTACATCTGGTTTAAGTTTTTTTCCCATGTGCATGCCAGGAAATTACTCTTATTTGAATGTTCAATAACTTATTATCTTTGGGTGGTTTTAAGATTTTCTTCATGAAATATATTTTTGCACGTGTAAGGTGTATATGTGCTCGTCAAGCCGATTTCTGTCTAAATTTCCACCAGGCTTCTCTAGATAACTTGTAAAATACATCCTCTGATCCATCTTAAATACTGTTTTCAGGACATAAAGTTGCATGATTAAGTCGGAACTAAACTTTGGGACTTCGTAAAGTATGAAACTACCGAATTGAACATTGTGCAGCAATTAGCCACATTATTACATTCAAAATTTTGTTTGCAAGTATGTAGCAGTTTGTTAGTACATGTCACCGAGTCTGTCGTTTGCGATGATTATTATGATGCTTCCTTTGGGTCTGGTTACGATGTGGTCATTTTGGTTTTTCCTTTTCTGATAGATATCTACTTAGAAGGAGTAGTAGCTTTCTTCAATAGCTGTCCTATTTATTTTGTTCTTGCAGGCCATGGTGCAACATAATTTTGACACCATTTAGATTAGAAATATGGTCTACCATAGATAGGCGACGGCCCATAAGTAGCTCTCTTACTCATGACACTATTTTTGCAATTTATGCTTAAGAATTTTCAAAATAAAAAAAAGAGAGAGAAATCACCATCCATGAGGAAATTCTTTTTGATATGTGTATTTCGTCAACTGTATTTGGCTTATGCAGGAGCGTATTCCTATTTATATTCCTCTTATACAGTATCATATTCCTATTTAGTTATTTTCTGTGACGTTTTCCAACTTTTGTTAGCTTTCATTTTTCAGTAAGTCCATGTTTTCCCAGTTACTAATTGTTTTCCTATTACCAATATGAGCTCTGCTACCACTAGTACAAATTAGGAATTCTATAGCGTATTACATCTAATTTTTGTTGTCGTTGAATTTTATTCAAGAGATTTTCTTTAAACCCTATAGTTCCGGTCACAATCTCGTTACTTCTACCCCTAATTTGTTGAAACTTGCCTATCATCCTCTCTCTCTCTCTCTCTCCCCCTCTCTTTTTTGTTTTTCTTCTGTTTTGCTTTTGATGCTTTTTATCAGTTAGGTTTTTTTCTTGCAAAAGAGTATTGTGATCTAATGCAGTGCAAGTCTTAGTTTGGAAGAAGACTTCTAAGCACAGAAATACAATAAAGGAACTGCTTGATAAATGGGTGGGTTGTAAATGGTAGTGATTAATCGTACCCTTGTTCTATTAATTTTTACCTTTCTGGCTGGCAACCCTTGTTTCTGTAGTATCATAAAAATAAGTTCTATTAAGCATCTCTTTCTTGTTGTTGGTTATGTGATTTCCATAGCCAAGAATTCGTTTGTAGTTGTTTACAAAGTTTATTACATCAGGACATATCAAGATGCCTTCTCTGGACTCAAAGACATCATCAGACGTGGCCCCAAATTCGAACTGACATTCTGACAAAGCCTATGGATCTGTTGATGCTTAACAGACTGAAGGAGTCTTACTGTGAGATTAAAGTGAGCGTTCCCACCTTCTCCTTCCATTCTCTTTTAGTCCAAGTGTCTGCGTTGCAAGTTTAGTTTCATTTTGGTAATCAAGTTGCGTGTTGCATAGTCATCTAATGTCCATCTCTGCTATCCTGAATAAGTATTGCTCTTTACCTCCATGTTTTTCTATTGACACTTGTGAGATGCAATATTAATAGACTCTAATCTTTGTAAGCTACCCAATCTGCATTAAAGTTTATCGGAATTCTTATAATTGACCATAATCATCCTTGATTTGTTAGAATTAGAATAAATTATAAAATCCAATTTCTGTAAATCAAGAGATAACAAGGCTTCATGTAAAATATTTCTCCATATAAACAAGGTTTCATGTACAAATACAACTGAACAAATAATCATGTAGCTTGTTGGTTGTATTAGTGGCGATAAGCTAAACCTTGTCATATTATGTCCTTGGATTAATTTTTGTTATGCCAATTGGTGAAAGGTATCAATGATCTTCTTAAATTATAAAATGACCCATTGCTTCTTTTGGGATCTTTATATTGAATAGACCCAACTTAATACCAAAATATGTATGTAAACAGGCCAACCATAGACCCTGATTCTTGGACTAGAAAATGGACTTTTATATAATGCAATTTCTAGTAACAGAAGTTTATTCGACCGTCTGGTCTTATCCCCCATGCAATTTTGTTTGTTGTATGCAGGAAGGAGAACTTGATGCTGTTGCTATAGTCCATTCTTATGAGGATGGTACACAGCCTGGCTCACATAAGACTAGGCTAACTGCTCTAAATGTATGTATGCTAGAAATTCACTACTGTTTTTGTTTTTTGCTTTTTGGAGAGATGAGGAGCTAAGCAGAACTATAACCTTGACAAATATTGTCGACAGGTACCTCCAATGGGTCTGTTCTATCCAACACTTTTAATTCCAGATGTTTATCCTCCACCACCTCGGACTTGGTAGGATGATTCTTAGTTTCTTGCGTTGTTGTAACATTCTTTCAACTACTTTTAAAGGAATCTACTGAATTAATTGTGTACCATAATGGTATACCAAACAGGTTTCTTGACTATGATGATATGCTGGAAGATACGTTGCACACTGAATATCCGAGGAGACCTGACATGTCAGATGGTTTATTTTCTGGAATTAACGTTGGATTACCAATGTGGGACAACTATCCAGTTTTTGCTTCTAAACCCAAGACGGAAGAGAAAGTTGGCCTCGCAGAAGCTATCACTAACAGCATCCTTTCAACAGGTGAGATTTGCATGTCGTCTTGCATCTTGCATTGATCTTGAGCTTGATACTGATTCTATTATGCTGTATCAACAGGCCGTATTGACCTCCAGAGAAAATTATTTTGCAGCATACAGTTGGTGAGTTTTGCATGTAGAAAATCAAAATTTCATGGGTCTTTTGTGTGTAAAAAAAAATATACAAGAATGATAATTTTCTACCCTAGGTTGGTGGGGTGGCTCTAACAGCTGGCATTATTCCTTCCATGGAAGAGAGGTTGGTTTTGTTTTTTTTTAGCAGTAAGGTTGTGCTGTCTGAATGGACCTCTGGATGTGATAGCTGTTATGTGCTACATAGAGGACTATGATAAATGGCGAACTAAAGTTAAATAAAGGATAAGTAAACAGTACTTTGAAGCATATAATGTAAACGAAATTATGTATTGGAAGTTTCAGAATGCGATGTAAAAAACATGGCCAGAATTACTTCATTTGGATGTTACTTGAAGCACAGTGGTCTGTTCAGTTTGGCCGACTAAAGTTAAACAAGGATGAGAAAACAGTATTTTGAAGCATATATTGTGAACAGAATTATGTAATAAAACTTTCAGAATGCAATGCTAAAAATGTGACCAGAATTACTTCGTTTAGATGCTCTATTTGAATCAAGCTGGTTCAGTCAGTTTTTTTCGGCTATTGTCTCCTTAACTTTCTTTTCGCAATTCATAGATTGCATATCTGTTTTTTTGAAAGAAGATTGCATTTCTGTTGCAGAGTATTACATGCAATTCCTTCAAATGAAGCAATAGACACTGTGGAGGTTAGCTTGCACAACATAGATATGTTGCCAATCGCCCATCATTTCATGATATCTTTTTTTTGTTTGTTGTCTTTGACCTTTTCAGTAAGTTATATACTTTCTTTTCTTTTTTGCCTTTGACTCCTTCAGTAAGTTATTGTAGTAGGAGGATAATACAAGCTACCTCTAATGTTTTACTATATGATAGAAACTTTTTCAATATAAGATATCTAATTAATTTTCCTTTATAAGTTACATGACATAATAATACTGAAATCTAACAATTTTATTCCAATTCCCAAGTCTTTTTGCATCTCAAGTGCTGTTAATTTTCTTATATCAAATTCTAATGCTTGTTAATGTTTATATACTGTTTCTATTCTTAAATAGGTTTTGCAGTCAAGAACAAACCCAACTTTTGTGCCCTGGAAAGGCGGTGTGGTAAGTTGAGCACTTATTGAAAATCAAGGTTTACTGATGCAAAGTGGGGGGTTTAGATGTGAGCTCATAGCACTGCAATATTCTAAATTTGTGGATCTTGATCACCAAGCTTGCTTGCCTTAAACTAAGTCAGTCAATGAAGTACAATGTGGCGTACAATAGATGGCATGGAGAGAATGTCCTGGAAAATGAAAGTTCAGTTGTGGCAATATGTGTACTTGTGCCAGGTTTAGAAACTCAGATGGCAGGGAACAGATCACCCATTCTCATTACTTTGTATCTACTTTCTTTCATGAGCATCTATCTATCCAATAAATGGGTCCTTATAAAACAAGGTAAGCATAGAATAATGGGAAACAGGTGATTTGAACCCTAGGTCCTTTATGCTTTAGGGTGTATCTATTGGCCTAAATGAAAGTACTGCCTGGTACTAGTTTGAGCATATGTCATATCCCAGGTTCGGTCCTCAGATATTAGGAGTAATGCTCTTGTATTGAAACTGCTTGAATATTATGTCATTCAAACTGAACGTAGAAATTGTTGTATTGTTTTTTCAGTGTTTAGAAATTCCTTCCTAAACAGAGTTGGGTCATTTTGCTTTAGCATGCGCTTTAATTTTCATGATTGTGTAGCTACTTTCTTTTAACAGATAGATTGGCCTAGCCTCTTAACTAACTTTACGCTTTACGGACCTTACAATGATGTCAGATCCTTGGAATTCTTGATTTTGGTCGGGATGCTTGGATACAAAGGGAAGACTGGATCCGTAATGGAATTTACATTGGAAGTGGCAGGAAATACAAGGACTCTTATTATCTTCAGGCACAAGCAATGTGCTATATAAATTCTTAAAAGGTGACTGAAATTTATTGCTCTGGTTCAAAAGTAGCAATTATGTTGTTAACTGAGTATCTTATTTGATATCTTGTGAAATGAATAATCCTTCAGGAAATTATGAAATCTAAAAGAATGGTCAAGAGTGAGCTATCAGAAGATTCAAAAAAGTTCTATTCCCTCTTCCCCCTTTTTTTATCCTCAGTATTTATAACTCTACCTCTCACTTTCAGGTTCTGAAGAGATCACATACAGCCTGCTCTCGAGGAAACGGGATCTGTGGGGACTGATATGTAAGGTCGAATATTCAAATTCTGATCTGCCCGTCTGCCAAATGAAGCAGGCACAGTTTGCGTAGAAGGTAAAGCAACCCTACTGATTTGAGTATCTAAAACCATACGTCGTCTTTGTGGACAGAAACTTGGGAAGTGCATAAGATCATAATGTGGGATGAAGCTTGAGATTCTGTTCTTCCAATGAAGAGGTTGTAACGAAGATAGATTCCCTCGGGTAGGACTCCGCTTTAAGGATTGGAATTAACTACAACTTGTGAACTCGAGCTTTCATAGTTTCGGCTATCTTTACAAGCATTCAGCAAAATGTATGCGTTGAGAAATATTTAATTTAAGAGCTGATGGGTTGCACAAAACAGACATTGAATTGTCTTTCCCACATCGAAAGTAAGAAGAAAGGAGGAGAAAAGCAATTCCATAAATAATTCATCTGGCTCAGCTCAAGAATTTTAAAAGGGTCGGTTGGCTAAATATGCCATGCCCGTTCTGTATTGACGGGTGCCGTATGGCTATCAAGACATATGGCCGACATAATTTGTGGAACTACACAGGGTTGGCTCGCTCAGCCGACCCTCAAAACCCCATTACAAAGTTTTCGAAAAATATTTATAAAAATTTCTCTTGTTTATATTCATTATGAATTTAAACCCTTTAATTTTTTAAAGTAAAAAAAAATAATAATAACAAAAATAAATTACCCTATTATAGCTTTTTCATTTTTATGATTTAATTTATTCTCTTAGCAGCAATAACGAGTTACAAAAATCACAGGCTAGAATTCACTTTCTCAGCACTCAATCCAAGGATCTCACATAACTCAGGATACAAACTCTTCCTTATCTCCTTGTAAACGTCGCCCTTCCACTTCCTCGCCCCTAACTTCTCTCCAAGCCCTATCGCTGCCTCCGCCAAGCTCTTCTCGTCCCTGTGCGCCTCGTCCACGATTCCGAGCCTCACCGCGTCCCCCCCTCTCACCTTCTCGCCTCTCAACAGAACATCTCTCAGAGCTATAACCGACCCGAGCTTGGCGCGAAACGTGCTTACGAAATAATCCGGCAATGAAAGCCCTATGTCGATCTCGCTCATGTACAGCACGCCTCTGTCGCTTCTCATGAGAAAGTAGTCGTGACTTAAGGCGAAGAGGAACCCGGCGGCAGCTGCGTGACCTTGGACGGCGGCGATGGTTGGCATGGGGAGCGAGATTAACTCCGCCACCACCGGCTTGAACAGACTGACCATGTGGCTGAGTCGTTCGAGAGACTTGGACGGGGAGCCGGCGGCCTGAGCCCAGGCGAGGTCGAAGCCGTTGGAGAAGAACTTCCCTTGTGAGGTAGTGATGAGGACGGAGCCGCGAGTGGCCTCAGACTTGGCCTGGCGGAGGGCGGAGAGGATAGATCCGATTACTGTGGGATTGAAGCGGTGGTCATCGTAGCCGGTGAGGGTTAGAAAAAAGATTGAGCCTCGTTTCTCTAAAGTGCACATTTTCAGCGTCGTGTTTGGTTACAACTTATGTTTGTGTACTCCTTTTATGAACACGATTGGTAGGTAGACAACTGGCGCAGACTAGTAGTACGGCATAGGTGTCGGCCGTTTTGGTTAAATAAAAGATCCTTTTATTTGTTCTGGCTGGAACTACACGGGTGGTTTCTCCTTCCGCTGGTACGTGGAATGTAGTTGGATTTCTGTTTTGCTTTGCAGATGAGTTCTTTCAATTGTTTAAAGGCACAACTACAAAATCTATATTTGTTCTATAACTGTTAATTTTATGCATTTGGTTAAACTGAAATATTAAGTTTAAAATTGAATATTTTATTTTTTATTTAAAGTACAAATTTGGAGAATATTTTCTGTAACAAATGTTAACGCCTCGAGCCTATGCTAAACCCTGGGCTGGAGATAATAAATTTTACAGCCAGATTTCCATGCTCGTATCCTTTTTCACGACCCAACAGGGGATTAGTATTTAGTAGGCTCTTGGACTCCGGGATCTTGAGATCAGGGGTTCAAATTGATGGAAAAATGTGGGCTCTCTTAACAGATCTCTGCTTAAAGAAAAAAAACAAGAGAAACAGGCCCATTCAAGATGATCTAACTTTTCATATTCGAGCATATAATCTTCAGTACTTTGTAAGTATTTAAATACTTCCTTTACAGCTATGAGCGTGTAATCTTTAATATCTTGTAAGTACCTAAACACTTTCTTTATAATTTTTAGTGGTCCATTACACGATTACTTTAATATCGACCTAACATTACAACAATAAAGATGATATCCATTTAAATGCATATATGAGCATACATCAAGCTTATATCCATTTAAATGCATATATGAGCATATAGCAAGCTTATAACCACTGCCGTGTAGGGAATAGATTTTGTTGCCTTTTATTCCAATTTGTTTTAAATACATTGCATGCCATTAAACTTGTCTGCTTTTTAAATTAAAATCGTTCCTGTAGAATATTTTTCTATTTTGAATCTCTCTAATACTTTATTGATATAACTTTCCTTATGATCTAATCATATAATATTTCTATTCCTATCATATTTGATGTCTCACTGATATCTTTTATTTTGAATTTTTTATAGAGAAACTTGTTTACATTATGAAAAAAGCTAACATCATTAACCACAAGGATATCATTAACATGTAGGACCAAAATATTGAACTTGCTCTTATCGACCTTCATGTAGATACACCAATCAACAATATGCTCTATAAAACCATGCAACATAATGATATCACTAAACTTAAGATACCACTATTAGAAAGCTTGTTTCAGGGTATATATATTAACTTTTTTAAAACATACGCATTAAGTTATCCTTTCTTATGGTAGGAAACAATTTCCGTAGTGCTATATAAACTTCTTCTCTTAATTTACCATTAAAAAAAGCGATATTTACATTCATTTAGTGAAGCTCTAAATCATAATGAGCCACTAAAGCTATAACAACCCTTAAAAAGTTCATCTTTCAAATTGGACTTTATAGTCAATAAAATCTTTTTAAGTGTAATCTTTGACGACAAGTTTAGCCTTGCATCTTTTGATATTGCCTTGAATCTTGTTTGTCTTGAAGACTCATTTATAACTGATTTGAATTAACCCTTTAGGCAACTCAACTAATCTCCTGACTTTGTTATCATCCAGTGATCTCAACTCTTCTCTCACAATAGAAGACTAATTAGAAAGAAACATTTTTTCTACAAATTTTTTGTGCTTATATAAATTCAATTCATTCAGTATCAAAACAAATCAAAATCAAAATAAAGTTGATCCAACCAATCTTGCTTACATAATAGAAAGCGTTACTAATTTATCTCTCCATTGAATTAAATTGGCTAAAGGGATACGTTCATTAGCCTATGCTAAAGTTTCAATCGGTTCCTGCCACCCTGCATGCACAAGGATAAAGGTACAATTTTAATAACTTAACATACTCCTAACTATATCCATAAGAGTACGATTTCACCTTTCAAATATATCATTTTGTAATAGTGTATTAAGTGTTGAATATTGTGCACATATGCCTTAACTTTCAAATAATTTTCTAAATGGACTAAGATATTACCCAATTTCATCAAGTTTACTATAATATTCACCACTTTTTTCTAAACCTCGCTACTTTTACGTTTCTATCTAGCTACTTTTCCACCTCGTCAATGAACACCTTAAAGACGTATATTGACTGAGACTTTTTATACAGAAGATACAAGTAACAATATTGCGAGAAGCCATTAATAAATTTTACAAAATACTTTTCATCATCCTAAGATGGAACTTAAAAAAGAACATAGATGTCAAATTGTATTAACTCATAGAGTTAGACTACTTTTTGTGATTAGATTCCTTAGCATACATCTAGTTTGCTTGCATTTAGTGTGATCCATACACACATCCCAATCAAAAAAATCAAATTGAGGTAAGATTTTACTTTTCACTAACGTTAACATTCTTTCTTTGAATATACGACCTAACCTTTAATGACACAATAAAGTAAAATACTCATTATACACACTACATTTACTATCTACACTATATTTAAAATAAAACTTAGATTTAGCAAAATTAATATCAAGATTGATACGATATAAACAATCAACTAAAGTACCATAACTATAATAGTACTTATGTTTATACAATGGAAAAACATCATTTTCAATTTAAAAAATATATCCTAATTAGGAACATAAAGATACTTTGCTAGATTCAACCAGTATCTAAAACCAATATGATCTACCTAATTCCCTTTATTTGTGCCTTTATTCTTTCCTTCATATGTAAGGACTATTCAGTTCTGTTTATAGGTTGGATTGAAAGCAATCCTTACATAATATGTGATACGTAAGTAATTTCACCATAATCTAACCACCATATACTGTTAGGCGCTTCAATAAGATTTAATTCAAAACATACTAAAACATAGTATATACCTTTCTTTTCGAACCGTGCCTTTCTTTATGAACAATCTTTCTTGAAGTTAACAGCTTTCTTATATAAGCAATACCTCTGCTCCTTATGGACTTAGCCTTTCTTCTTATCTTTCTTACCCAATTTAGCTCTACTACTACTAGCTTTATCATAAACTGTGAGAAGGACAAAGTGCTTCTCCCTCCTAAACCAACATGACTTTAATAGCCTGAAAGTTTCGTTTTTCATTAAGGGTGTTACAAATCACCTATAAGGAGGAAGTGAATTGATAATAAACTAAACTAGAAAGGACTCAATCACATCCATACCCATTGATTTTAGCTTTATCGCTTGATTTGCCAAGCTCGTCACTTAATCATGAATATGTTATGACCAATCAAACTTTTTAATCATCAGCTCACTCTTCATATTCCCACAATAAACTTATCAGTTATATCTTACTGGGAGTACTCCTTAATTTTCATTATAATTACCTTACATTGTTCATGTTGGGCATTAATGACTCATCATTTTTAACTATTGTCTTCCACATCAAGTTGAAGCTCATCCTATTGAACTACTCCTAATCCTCATAAAAATACTTGTAAACTTTTGTGCTGGTCTCAATAATGGTTCCAAACTTTTCAACCGAAACTATTGCTAGGTCTAAATCTATAACAACTAGTTGAAACTGGATTTACTCAGACTAGTCCACATAGTTTAGCCCATTGAACTTAATTAACCAATTGCTTAAAGCAAACAAATTGGTAGAAGCTACAAACATTGCACAAGCTCATGCACTGATGCTTTAATTAATCTTGATGGATTTAAAGAGACGATAAACTTTGATTGTGTATTCGAGTTCACATTTGAGTGATACTTTAATATATAATTTAAACCAATAATAATGTTAACATACACATGGTTTAATAAGCAATCAATCATACTCAAGTCAACATATATGTTATCTTCAGATATATAATCACATTCATCGAGCATATCAATAAATCTCTTTAATATCATTAATCATAAGCAATAATCCATCCTTGAGTTACTTATTTAAGATTATAAATAATGATTTCAATTTCTCAAGCCTTTTATGTTATTTAATAGCATCATATGAACAAGAATAATTGAAAATACATAATCAAATGCCTAAATATCTTTTCAAACTCTGCCACTTTAGGGATTAACAAGATTTCTACATAATAGGCATTTAATTGAGTAAGTTTCGAACACAAAACCATGGACAAATTCCTTTCGAGAGGTGAATCAAGAGCCTCTAATGCAAACCACAATTGGTTCAACTCAAAACTTTGATTTTCATTTTTTTTATAGATTTTATTCAAAACCAGTAGCCATTCCATACCAAAACTCCAAAATAGTTTGTTGCGAAAACTTATCGTTTGTGCAGATGAACCTTGATCCATCACCAAAATAAACTAAAATGACTTATAAACATAGTCAATACGTGAAAAACACCTTATTGTGATATTTTTAGCAATCATTCATGCTCAAAACAATGCCAAAGCACTGTAAACATTCCTCAACGTGTTCTAAAAACTCATAACACTATTAATGGCAGTACAAGTCTAAAATTAATTTTAATAGTTAATCAAAGGCATTATTACCTACCCCGATACCGATTAATATAGTAATTTCGGTTTTACACTATATGAACTTACAAGTTTATCCTTAAAATACAAGAGCTTTTAATGTAATTTGGAAAGCCCAAACGTTCGACTTTTATACAAATAATAATGACATTACATTGATCCATGACTAGTAGTTTATCTTTGTGTGAAAAAAATTAAAGCCCCTTTTTGTGACTTCTTCTCTCTCAACCTTCTTAGTCTAATTTTCTTAAATCCAGTAATCATCTCATTTTCCTAGCTTTCATTAAAATCAACCTAACAAGTTGTACGAGTCACTACAAATTATTAAAAAATATATATAATATTTATAAATTATATTTTTTTTTAATTTATTCCACCAACTAACATTTTAACATTGAATATGAGTTAAAAACAAAGTTTAATAGCAACAATGGTAGGTGGTAACCGCACAAGACAAGAAATACAAAAATGACTCTTCTAAAGATATCATACAATTATGGAATTAATACGAAAAGTATATTATTGAAGTATGAGTATATAAAAATAATATAGTGAATATACCAATTAGAAGGGGTATAAATTATGCTAAAAAATAACTATTAAGTAGTTTATTTTATTCTTTTCAATACATTATGTATAGTATTTATCTAGAGGTAATATATGTTAGACTATTTTGTTGTTATTTGTCCCAAAGGAAATAAAATGGTTACCATATTTTATTGTTTCTTATTCCATAGTCTATTAAATTATATTACTCCTGTACTTTATCAAACATTATGATATAGCTCTATTAAATGATTGTCGGATAATTTCGGTGAAGCTCCCTTTAGTACACCTGATGGTATTGTGGAGAAGGGACGGGGCATCTAGTTGAAGGCTGAATTGAGATAAACCAGCCAGGTGATGCCCAATCCGTGGATAAAATCCTGGTCTTGTGACAATTTGGTTCCTAACAATGAAGGGTCCAGCTCTAAGGCTAAGACAGATACAGCGACTGAGGGACATAGGGAGACTGACGAATTAATGGTGGTGAAAGATAAGAAGCGTCAAAGAAGGGAAGGGGATCTGCTGTCGAATGTGGATAACAACCAAGCTTTATTAAATGAGCCCAATTTGAAAGCGGTGAATCATGCATTGCAGGATCGCCGAGAGCAATGAGTTGCCTAAGTTGGAACTATCGAGGGCTTGGTTAGCCTTGGACAGTGTTAGTTCTTAACGAGCTAGTTCGAAAATTTAGGCCGGACGTGATTTTCTTAATGGAAACTCTGGTACATGCTCAAAAAATTGAGGAACTCCAGACTGAAATGGGATACAGTGGTAGTTTCGCAGTTGATCGGATTGGTAGAGGCGGAGGACTAGCTTGTTGGTGGCGAGAACAAGGCTTGGTAGAAATCGGTAGCTTTTCAAGCAATCACATTGATATGTCAATCAAGAATATAGGAAGTGAGGGTTAGAGGCTTACGGGTTTCTGTGGCTATCCTGAGAGAAGCAAAAGACGTGAACCGCGGCAATTGATCCAATCATTATCATGCAGAAGCACTTTGCCTTGGGTAATTATTGGTGACTCTAATGATATGCTTTCTATTACTGGAAAAAAATTGGGGGGAGGGAGCATCCACACAGCTTGCTGGAGGGATTTCAAACATGTGTGGCAGATTCTAATTTAATAGAAATACCCTTAAGTGATGGGCAGTTCACTTGGGACAAGAGTAGGGGAACAGATTTTGCGATGTTTGAGAAGCTTGATAGGGCTTTTATTAGCAATCAGTGGATGAGACAGTTCCTAAACCATAGCCTCCTGAATGTTCCCGCGAGTGCCTCGGATCATAATCTGCTACTGCTGAAAGTAATTGATGTCGGGTTTTTGAGAAAGTCGAGGAGGTTTCGGTTTGAAAACTGGTGGTTATCGAAAAATGGCATAACAATAGTGGTCAAACACAGTTAGGCAGATGTTGTTTTGGTTCCCATCACGGACAAATTAAGCAACTGCACTGAAGAGTTGGTGGAATGGAGCAAGATTGTTTCTGCCACATTTACACACTTGAAGAAACACTTGCATGGAAGACTTAAACAAGCCGAACGAGATGGTGATCTAGGCGGACATGTTAACACAATTAAAGAGCAGTTGAACAATAGGCTGACACAGGAAGAAGCTTATTGGCGGCAGAGAAGTAAATCTTTTTGGCTATAGTATGGGGACAGGAATACAAAATATTTTCATGTGCAGGCTTCTAATCGAAAGAGGACCAATATGATTCCGCTTCTGCAATCTACCGATGGTCATTGGGTATCAGATGAGACTGGCAAAGCTGAAATAGTCCGGGCATATTTATACAATTTATACTCAGACAGTGCAGATCTGGATATAGGCATTTTCTCCGCGATGAGGGTGACTATTGGGGAGGATGATAATCAGTTTCTTACGGCTCCATTTACAGAGGCTGAATTCAAAGGGGCTATTGATCAAATGCATCCTAACAAATCGCCAGGTCCAAATGGGTTTAATGCAGCATTTTACCAAAAATTCTGGACTATCATTGGGAAAGATGTAGTGCGGAGTTGTCAAAGTTGGCTCCGAATTGGTCAGTTCCCTACTTCCCTTTCTCATACTTTTATAGTTCTCATTGCGAAGCATGATAAACCGATACATATTACGGATTTTAGACCAATAGCTCTTTGTAATGTGCTTTACAAAATTATAGCAAAAGTATTGGCTAATAGATTAAAAGCTATTCTGCCCCACATTGTTTTTGCTACACAATCTGCATTTGTTCCTAAGAGATCAATTCATGGCAATGTCATTGTGGTTTTTGAACTTATTCACTGCATGAAGCGAAGGGAAATCCGAAGATGTGGCTTTAAAACTGGATATAAGAAAAGCTTATGATCGAGTTGACTGGAAATACTTGGAATTCATTATGGGGAAATTGGGCTTTGACAGAAAATGGATAGCAATCATAATGATGTCTGTAACTTCTGTGAACTACAGTGTTCCAATAAATGGAAATGAAGTGGGTCCAATTGTGCCAAAACGAGGACTTCGACAAGGTGATCCACTCTCCCCATATCTATTTATTTTTTGTGCTAAAGGTCTTACGTTTTTAATACGAAAAGCAGAAGAAGATGGAAATTTGCATGGGCTTCGAGTAGTTAGACGAGCCCCGTCGGTTTCTCATTTACTGTTTGCAGTTGATAGTTTTTTCTTCTTTCGAGCAACTATAACTGATTGTCGGACTATTAATCAAATACTGGCAGCTTATGAACATGCTTCAGAGCAGGCTGTAAGCTTTCAAAATTTTGGAATTTTTTTCTCTTTTAATGTGGATCAACAGTTGCCTAGTGATCTGAAAGAGCTTCTAGGAGTTTCAACTCCTCTTGATCATGGAAGATATCTGGGGTTGCCCTCTCTTATAGGCAGAAACAAGAAACATATATTATCTTTTCTAAAGGAGAGACTGAAAGGGGGGCTTTGTAGTCAGACAAACCATTTTCTCTCTTGAGCAGGAAAGGAAATTCTTCTCAAAATAGTTGCCAAAGCTTTGCCCAATTACTGTATGAATGTGTTTTTGATCCCAATTTCAATCTGTGATGCACTTCAAAAGATGATGAATTCTTTTTGGTGGGGTAGCAAAACGAATGGAGGTGCCCGCATACATTGGCTAACATGGGATAGAATTTGTGGGTCAAAACTAGAGGGTGGTCTTGGTTTCCGAATGTTACACTGGTTCAATTTGGCAATGCTAGCTAAGCAGAGATGGAATCTAATCCATAACCCTTCTTCTCTTCTATCACAAATTCTCAAAGCTAAATACTTTCCCATGACTTCTTTCCTGGAAGCAACGAACAAATATAATCCTAGTTTTATATAGAGGAGTTTATTACAAGCTAGAGATTTGCTTGCTATTGGCATACGGTGGAGAGTCAGAAATAGAGAGACCATCTCAGTATGGAAGGACCCTTGGTTACCGGGAGATGCAACGTTTTTTGTATAGTCATCAGTAGTAGAGGGTCTTGAATATTTAAAGGTGAAGGATCTAATGTTAGCAGATGAGAGGGCCTGGGATCTACAATACATACAAGACCTTTTTTGTAATAATGATGTGGAGAAGATACTTTCAATTCCTTTGCATCTGGGAAACCATCAAGATAAGTTGATATGGTATTTTACTAAAGATGGTTTCTACTCAGTTAGGTCAGGTTATAGGGCAGCACTTAAATAGTTAAGCACTACAGTTTTCGAGGAAGTTGCTGGCCTGTGGAAGCAGTTATGACATCTACCCATTCCTCCCAAAACGAAGGAATTTCTTTGGAGAGCATGTAGAGGCATTATTCCGATGAGAGAGGCCTTAAAACATCGAGGAATGTCAATTGAGGACAACTGTCCTTATTGTGATGAGGCTGAAACAATTACTCATGCATTGCTAGATTGTGCCCATGTTCGAGTATGTTGGGCTTTAGTAAATTTATATCCTATTGCTCCAAATTTTATTACCTTTTTGCAGGATCTCTTGAATGGTCAGCTAGATGCGGTGAGTCGGGCTTGTGTACTTCTGTGGCACTTGTGGAAAGCCCGAAATTCTTTCATATGGTAGCATAAAAGATTAGCTCCCCGAGCTATAGTGGCATCTTCACACAGATTCCTTGAAGAATGGAAAAATGCCCAAACCCAGGCCAGAAATTCTGCTACACCAACAGGGGCTGATGAACCGGTACTCCGTTGGTCAGGCCCAACCGTTGGAGCTGTGAAGTGCAACTTTGATGCTGCAATTCAAGCTGCTCAGGGGATACGGTCATATGGAGTAGTATTAAGAAGAGAAAGAGGTCAGTTTGTTAACTGTCTCTCTGGGTTTTCTCAATCACATGATACTCCTCTTATAGCTGAAGTTATCGCTTTCAAAGAACCCTTATCTTGGTTGATACACTTTGGCTTTACATCAGTAGAAGTGGAAACCGATTGTCTTCACTTGGTGCAGCGGTTCCATGGACCCGGTAATGGCATCAATGAGCTGGGACTGATCCTAGACGAGTGCAAAGCCACTGTTTGGTATTTTCAATCCTTTACCTTTAAATGGATGTAAATATGGTAGCTCACTTGTTAGTTAAATCACCTACTAGATATCCAGATAGGTGTAGTTGAGACATGCCGCCTGATTTTTTGTTAGATACTCTAACTTATGATGCAGGATTATCCCAATGAATATCTTCAGTTTAAAAAAAAATCATTGTATTTGTTAACAAAACTCCTTAATGAAATAGTTTAATATATTATTGCATTCTAGCCGGATCGAATTTATGTCTTTAGCATAATTATATTCACCAAAAACCAGCAACTCGAGGCCTACTTTTGATCTGTCCTTTATTTTATTTTTATAAAGAGCCACTTTTGATATTTCTAAAGAACCAAAAAAAAACAAAATAAGTTATTTTTTACTTTACCCGATGCTTATAAAATATTAAGAATGGACCTTCCAATATCAGTAAGTTGACTGATAATTAATAACGTATATGTTAAAATTTAGAATTATACACTCCTTTCTTCATTGGTTGAACAATTCTTTTAAGTACCAACCCTTCGAGAACTATCGATTGTTTAAGTATACTCAAAATAGAGTTTGCGGTTTGTTTTTTTTTTTGGGTGAGAGGGAAAAGACAAAGGCCTAATGCCTTAAAAACGCTACAGCAGAGGCATCATTTGCCAGGAGAGGACGTAGTCCTGGACCAGGTGATTCCCAAACAGACCAACTATGAGGATGAGAGGCTTCCTTTTTCGCTAAAAAATCGGCACACTGGTTACCTCTTGAAGGGTATAAACAAGAGAACAATCCCAGCCCCGCTGCATCAAACTCCTGATATCCGCAACGACGTGCAAATAAGGATGATAGCGAGAACATGAGCCCAAGAGTTGGCGTTTTATGCAGGCAGGCAAAATTAAATTGCCCAACATTTAAGAAATATAATAAAGTATGACTATCAAACGTACGAGGTCCATGTCCTTTGACAGAATCATCACACATCTCACAATTAATTAGTTTGTGCGTCGTCATCCAGTGCGCAGAATCGTCAACAGGACCAATCATTCCATTGCACGTGACATGGTTCCAACCATTGGATCCCTCAGGTCAGGTCAGGTCAGGTTACGCGTGGTAGTGATGTCTTTCAAAACGGACAAATAAAAATATCTATGGTTATTAAACTAATCATAGGTTTAAAAGCCGTTTTGTCAATTTTTGACCATCCCTATATCTCACATTAACTACTTAATTTTTTAAGTTTAGTTTAAATTTTATTAATTAGATGTCTTCAAGTATTTTGCTAAACATTAATCAACATCAGCTTTAGATAAAGAAATATATAAAAACAAATATATGTATTTAGTTCCCATTTTCCATTTTATGGAAATTTTGGCTTAACATTGTTCTGGAAACTTAGACTTAACGCAACATAAAGGCATGGGTCAAAATCTAGGGATGGTGTAAATGTAAGATAAAGCGACAAACCGTGGCCTGAAAGGTTGGTTGGGTCGGTTAAGAAAATGCGAAGCGTACACTTCAGACGTTTGACCATGACGTTATGGACTGTGCCGAATTTTGAGAATTACTATATTATTTATAATTTTTTTGCAATTTTTTTAGGTGAATGAATAAATTTAATAATTTATAATTTTCATATTTATTGGATTTAAAAAAATTATTAACTCATAGACGACCGTCCTGTAATGTTTATTTCTTGTTATTTAGTGCATATTCTAACATTAAATATATTAATGCCACTTTTATTTTCTAAATCATTTTTTGTATTATCATATCATATCTTATGTTTGTACCTTCTATAATTATTGTATTTAATGTTTTTCAACTATATGAATATATTTCACTAAAAATTGTAGTTTGCTTGAACTTAAGTTCATGATATTCAAAAAATTAAATTCAAAAAATAACATTAAATAATTATTTTGATTTATGAAGTCGTGAATACAGTTTTTTATTTAAAATTAAAAATTGAAGATTTCGTTAATAAACATTGAAAATAGAATTTGTTATAAAAGAAAATTATATAATACAGATTTTAGTTAATCAATTAAAAATTTAAAAACGATATTCCAAAATTAGAAATGTTCCAATTTCAAACCAAAAAAATAATCTTAGAAAAAGAAAAAAAAAACAAAACCGTAAAGAATTGAAAAACGAATCTTCGAAATCCAAATCAATTCAGCCCAACCAATAACGCTGAGCTGCTGTTGCCAACTCATATTTGACTCTTTCAGAACTTCACACCCACGCACATTTTATTAACGTGTATTCCACGCGATCTTTTCCCATTTATACAACACCCCAAGCTTCGCTTGCCTGTGTAAGCCACACAGTCCACACGCAAAAAGCTCGACTACATCGCTCTCTCTCTCTAGATATTATTTTTTCTCTCTCTCTCTCTATATTTATATACATGTCCGACACGGCAAGGAGCAGGTCGTCCTCCGGCACGGCGACGGCCACACGGGGGCAGCGGCAACCGAGCAAGCTACAACAACGGAGACCGACTTCGTTGAAGATAACTCCTGCGTCGGCGTCGTCCTCCCACTGGAACGTGGCAATCCCCCTTCTTTCCCCGCTCAATACATCGCCGACGGCGGTGGAGCTCAATTACAGACAGGATCCGCCGCTGCCGGCACAACAGGCGACGGGTACGATGGTGTTCAAGAAGTGGCAGCATCCGGCTGCACCGTTCTGTTGCGAATCAGCGCCGATGTTTTTTGTGCCGACGTAGATGTAGTTAGTAAAATTAGAGGCAGTCAGCAGAGGGCACTTTGGGGGCTGTATTCGGGTCTAACGAATTGTTTAAAGGCTAAAAGAGTTGTTTTTTACCGTATTTTCTTTTTTATGTTCATATCATACTCCAATTTCTAACCCAAGTAAAAGCGCGACATCATTTTCACACTTAATTGTCTACAATCTCTTCGTTAGGGTTTAAATTGTAAATTCTGTAATTATATTCCTCTTTACTGTAATTATTGGTATATATTCCGCAATTTAATGGTTAAACTTTGATAATTCGGTACTTGGGAGTTGGGAGTTGATAAGATAACCAATCAAATTTGAGACGTGGCATTCAATAATTTATCTGAGGGTACCCGAAGTGGAGGTGGGGAATAGGGTTGCCATTTATCAAATGGGATTGGGTGGGTCGTACAAGTTAGGTTCACATTAATTCGAGTTAAAATCATTTTAATGAATAAAAGAAATAGGATGTATTGTTTAAGAAATTTTTAAAAAATTAACTCAGAAATTTTCGAAATTTTTTTTCTATTCTTTAATAATTTAGAAAAAAATTCTTAGATTTTGATTAAAATTAATAACGAGCCACGCTTAGTCGTCATCATCATATCCAGTTCAAATTTTCGCAATAAAGCGGAGTCTGGAGAGGTCTGATAATATGTAACTTTACCCTTACATAATAGAGAGGTTGTTACCTATAGACCCACATGCAGATGCGACAGAAAAATCATGTTGCAGAGCAAGAAATTTAAGTAAATAGAATTACAATACAAGACAATAAGACAATAAGGACATACCTGAGGGTTGACCAGAACTGCTATTATCTTATACCTTGTAAAGACCGACTCTTTTGTAGCCATTCGCTTCAGGAGTCTTCGCTGGGCGATCTCGAGGATCCGACAGTCCTACAGTTTTAGGCGTCCATCGCAGGAGTCTTCCCCAAACTACAACTACCCTTCAACCTAGCCAAAAACGTACTGCTCGCAATACTTCCTACGCAATAAGTAGGAGTCACGAGGACTCTAACGGTTGTCGTTAACCCTTATCCTGTCCCTCCAAATTCTCCAGATTCTCGCAACTGCTTCAGTGAGGGCTAACTCTGACATATCTTTCTTGATCACTTCTCTCTAGGTCTTGTAAGGTTGTCCTTTCCCCTCCTCTTGTAGCCACTAAGGTTTATTAACTCACAGCATCGTACTGAAGCATCAAAGGGCCTCCTGCGCTCATGCCCAAACCACCTTAGCCTTTGCTCTCTCAACTTGTCTGTAATACTAGTGACCTGTAGTCTGGCTCTCACTACCTGATTTCGTATCCTATTCTTGATGGTAATGGCACACATTCACCTAAGCATTCGCATCTCTGCTACCAACAACTGTCGCATATGCCTACGTTTAGTAGGCCAACACTCTACCCCATATAATATGGTAGGCCGAATCACCATTTTATTAAACTTTCCTTTTAGTTTTACAGGGATCTTTTTATCACATAAAACACCTGTGGCACTCCACCATTTGATCCACCCAGACCTAATACGATGTAATATATCATCGTTGATACTTTCATCGCTCTGAATGATGGATTCGAGATATTTAAAACTCGATTTCTATGGTACGATGTCAATGCCAATCGCTACCCCTGTCTCTCGTACCATCTGGCTACCCAAAAAGTTGCACTCTAAATACTCAGTCTTGGACCTACTTATTCTAAAATCTTTCGATTCTAACTCTTCTCTCCAACGTTCCAGCTTTGCATTAACCCCTTCTTTGGTCTCATCCACCAGGACAATATCGTCCGCAAATAATATATACCAAAGAACCTCTCCTTGAATGTATTTGATAATTTCATCTAACACTAATGTGAATAGAAACTGACTTAAAGCCGAGCCTTAGTGGAGTCCAACACCAATAGAGAACGCTTTCATGTCGACTCCTATCATCCTTACGTTGGTCAATGTTCTTTCATGCATATCCCTAATCACGCTGATGTACGACTTATGTATGCCCTTAGCCTCCAAATACCACCATATGAGTTCTCTAAGTACCCTGTCATACTCCTTCTCCAGATCTACAAAAACCATATGCAGGTCTCGTTTTCGTTCCCCATAGCTTTCCATTAGTCTCTGAAGGAAATGAATTGCTTCTGTCGTGAACCTACCAGGCATAAATCCGAATTGGTTGGCCGATATACAAGCCTAAATCAATCAAATATCATTAATATTATAGCTATTATATTTTATTTGAATTAATTAAATTCAAACTTTAATTATTATTTAAAAAATTACAACAAATTATTTATTTGAGTGTTCAGTTCAAGTTTAAGAATTGAGTTAAATTATTACATAAATAATATTTGATTAGTCCACTTTCGATATTCATATTATGTGTATTTTGTCATTATTTTTAATTAAAATTTACCAGAAGAGATTTTTCTAGAAAAATAAAAATTAAAAGGAGTTTTTTTTTAAGAATTTTAAAGATCAGTAACGGATTATATCTTTTACCTTATTTTAGTTAAGGGATAAAGAATTAATTCCAAATAGATCTAAATTAATATACTAAAATGGTATTATTTTGTTTAAATTTTAAATAGACTCGAGATTATGAATTGCCTATAAATTGAAATTCAATTCAACTTATTATTATTTTTAATAATAATTAAGAAGACTACAAGTTTAAATTACATAAAATGTAATTGGCTTATCATTACACACAGCTGATTGAATATAGAAACAAATTAAATTTGTTAATATTAATTAATTTGAATACATTTCAGACTTATAAAAGCAACTGTGGATACTCTCAAGGGGTGTAGCTCGATGGTTGATTTCGGTTAGGTCTCATGTTCGATTCCCTGCTAGCCCCTCTTGTACGTAGGGTGTTCAAAAAAAAAAAAAAGCAACTGTGGATAAAGAAATGAATGGTTGAAATTGAGTTTGCAAAAACATAGTCACATGTACAATTGTTAGCCACTCTATTATTAAAAGATTGGACCTGATATTTGCTTCCACTTTGATTCTCCACAGTCTACACTCCACACCTTTGAGAATTTAGTAGCCAGGTGTTAATTATTGGAACCTCACCTGGCACTAAAGTGATAGGATACCGATAGCAACCCCCTCTATCATATTTTTATGGCTTGAGTTAATTTGTTTAATAACATAATTAATTTTCATAACTCCATTAAATGTAATTAATTAATCTAATACAGCTGGCTAATAGTAAATGTTATAAAGTCTGGACTTTGGAGTTGATAGGGACAGGAAGAGAATTAATGACGACAGCAAAAATAGATAATACGGTTAAGGAAGAAGTGCCAAATCAATTCGTGGGCCCGCCGACAACATTTATCTTACAGCTTTGATCTGATCCCATTTTGAACGGTCATACGCACGTATTGCACCCACAGAAATTAAAAGTATTTTATAAGAAAGAGAAGTATACATACAAGAGAATAATAAGGTTTTGAAAACTATTTAATTATGTTTGACTGGAACTAAATTCTAAATTTTATTTTATTTTTAAAACAATAAGTTTAATCATTAGCAGATAGTAAATAAAAAAGAAATAAACGGATTTCAATAAAATAAATTGATTTGAGATTTTAATAACTTAAGGGGATGAAAATGGTCCCCGGTTCTTTGAAAGAAGAATATGAAATCTTTGAATGAATTTGAAGCATCGAAAAAGGATATACCGTATAGGATTTGGGCAATGAAATGGATTTTATTTTTCAAAAACTAAATCTAATCTAATGATACAAGGCAAAGGTTCTAATGGAACGTATTCATCTGTACCGAAAATTACTATGCTCCTTGTTTCCCTTTACGTTCAACCCTTTTGTTTTTTCTCTCTCTTAATTAATAAACGAGTTGGATGTTAAAGGGAACAGAAACACGACATTTTTTCGTTACAGAAGAATACGTTATCTAAACAACTGAAAAAGAACTTTATGATGCACATGCATTACCGCCGTTAAATTTTCAAGAATTAGATGTCAATTATATATACAAACTCAATATATTTTACTTTTTGAAATGATGATACTTTTTAAGTTTATGTTTGTTTTATAACCAGTGAATTATGAAATGAACATGTTAGTTTAATTAGGATACACATTCATGTTAAAAACTTTACTCAGATGCTTACTTATTGTTTATTCTTTAAACTAGGATTTTTAATTTTGCAACTCACTAGTACCAAATAAAGTGAATTTGAGTATTCGCTACACAAATTATAAAAGGCACAATTTTACTTTTTTAACTATTTTCTAATTATTTTTATCATCATCCTCAGCATCAATCAGTTTGAATTTTCACAATGAAGTGGAGTTTGGAAAAATCTCATAGTACGCAGTCTTACTCCTACATAATAGAGAGGTTGTTTTACAAATATACAAATGAGACAATATAAGAATAATGCAAATTGGAGAGATAAAAGATAAAACTAACACGAAATAAATATGTAAAAAGGCAAAAAAAAGGTCCGATTCTAGTTAAAAATAAAAACAAAATAATAATAATAATAAGAAGAAGAAGAATACTAATACTAATAATATATGGGACTAAAAATAATAAATAAATAATAAATAATAAAATAACAATAAAATAAAATTATGATAAATAATAAATAATTTGCCACCTAACAGAGCCTCGGTCATGCAAAAAAAAACAGTATAAAAACAAATGACATGACTGAATTGAGCAGAAAAAAGAAAAAAGAAAAAGTTAAAACCCCACGTACTAAACACATCCGTTCTCGTCAAAAGTTGGAACTTGGAGCACTCACTAAGAGGTTTTGAATTTATCATAAAGCTATAATTTTGAAGTTTTTAACTAAAATGAGAGATCAACAAGAGTTTGCATTTTATTGCTGTATCTTAAGCTCTGTTTTTTAATAGTGGTTTTTAATTTTCGTGTTTTGCTTTTAGTTTTTGCTTCTCCTTCAAATAAAAACGAGTTGTTAATATCAATGTAGTTATATTTTTATTACCAATGATAATCACATATTAGATAAAACTTAAAAATAAATTATTTTTAATTAATCAAATTTATTTTAATCTCTTACATAATATTGATTAATAAACTATCAATAAAATTATTTTATTTTATTAAAATAAATAATCTAAAAACTGATATTTATTCTTAAATTAATATATATCTTTAAATGTATT
>JANZLH020000432.1:378381-388992 GCA_026770325.2 Erythroxylum fimbriatum
TGCGCACTCTGCTTCTTAATGATCAGAGATCTGTTGCGTCTTTGAGGCTTTAGTCCTCCTTGTTTTGTTGTCCTCCTTTACACCAAAAAAAAAAAAACTGTTGTTGATGCTTAGCGTGGTCCATTGGTCATGGCTCAGGCTCAGCCAAAGACAAAGTTGTCTGTATATAGAAAAGCAAAGCCAACAACTCCCACTATTTGCTTAACTTTTGACTAATTTCCCCAATTGCTTGTATCCAATTTTGTTTCAAGCCAAAACATCTCACGATCTTTAGTTATGGTCAAGAACTGGCAGAAATCTTACGTTTCCACGAGAGAAAGGGACGTTAGATTTTGTCATGTAATTTGATTCCGAATATATTATATAAAGTATGGAAGCAGGCAAGACCTAAAATTCTCCAATAACTCAAATCGTGGACTTTGTTAAAAACCCATAACCACCGCCAATTTGTTCTTTCTAATTCACCATATAATGTCAAACTGCACCAACCCCGAACTTTCTTCTAAAATCTTTGAATGTGATTGTACTATATATCTATATATAATCAAACACAACTAAATTTTTTTGGAATATATCTTAAATTTAATCATAGATTAGGCTAATTCTACTTTCGTTTGATCATTAACTTCGCAAGTCTCTCTCAAGTTCTGACCTTTTAAATCACCTCATCTCGCAAATGCAATTAAATGCGAAGCATTGAATATTGAGCCGAGAATAGAAAGTTGCAGTCTCTTAACATACATGACGACCTGGGAAACAGGAACAGAAACAGGAATCTAGTTCGGGCACTCACCGTCTGAATTCAAAATTTCAAGCCATGAAAATATGCATTAGGTCATCAGGAAGTGGGACTCAAACTCTTGACGTAAACTGCATTTGCTTGTCTTGTTTCGTGCCAGTGTAGGAACATTGGAAGTCAAACACTCCGATGGGTTTGGTTTTTGGTAGCTTCGGTTTAGTTGACCGAAAAGTTAGGGGACACCAGGTCAAACCCTCTTATGTCAAGAACTCGTCACAGAAACAGAGTTCGAAATCTCACTAATGCCAGCAATAACAAAGTGACTTTATGATTGAATTCATATTCCTGCAGACCAAGTTTAAGGTAACTGTACTAGTGAAGATGTTTTGGGTCATAAAGATGTTCTAATCAAATAATACATAGAATATGGCAGAACAATAAAATAGGATAAATAAAATTACAGCTCAAGCCCCAAGGTGTCATGTTTTTTTTTTAATTTTTTTATCAAAGTAACCTTTTTTAATCTTTTTTCTTTTGTTTTGTTTTGAAAACTGAAACCAACAGCTCCACTGAGAGCCTCCTACAAAACAAAATTGAAGGAGATTCACTTCAATTGCAGCTGCGCCTGCTACTGTTACCATAGGTGTTTCTCAATCCTAAGTAGTTTCATTTCATCACATCTCCGGTTCGTCTCTGCCACTCCATCAATTGCACTCACCACGTCTTCCCTTATAATGTCCCCCCACGCGCACTCTTTCCTTCTGTACCTCTCCGTCTTTCTTTTCTAGCCAACAAACCCATTAAAGACTCTTGTTTTCGTACTCTACAGTGCTTCTCTCTTCCAAAGATTGAATCTTGCATTTTACTATTAGTGGAAAGCTGGGTACTTCACATATTTAGCCGGTTCCTGGGGGCAAGCTGGAGCAGAAATGGTGGCAGAACCTTGGATACTGAAGATGGGCAATCAGGTGAGTAGCAATCTCAAGCACGCACTTCTTCTTGAGCCTTATTCTAACAGGAAAAGGAACCTCAAAAGATCCGATTCCACGAAAGACAAAGAGACCATTGGCATACTTTCTTTTGAGGTTGCTACTGTCATGTCCAAAACAGTACACCTCCACAAATCCCTGTCGGATTCTGAGATCTCCAAGCTCAAAGCCGAGATCTTTAAGTCTGAGGGAGTTAAGAACTTGGTGTCTAGCAATGAGAATTGGCTTCTCGAGCTTGCTCTAGCGGAGAAACTTGATGACCTCAACAAGGTCGCTAGTGTCGTTTCCAGGCTAGGCAAGAAGTGTGCTGAGCCTGCCTTACAGGGTTTTGAGCATGTTTATGCTGATATAACAAAAGGGGTCATTAATGTGAGAGAATTGGGTTTCTTGGTTAAGGATATGGATGGTATGGTTAGGAAGATGGAGAGGTATGTGAATGCGACCTCCAATTTGTATAGTGAAATGGAGGTTTTAAATGAACTGGAACAGTCCACCAAGAAGTTCCAATACAACCAGCACGAAGAGACTCGTAGGGCATTCGAGCAGAAACTTATTTGGCAGAAGCAGGATGTGAGGCATCTCAAGGAAATTTCTCTTTGGAACCAGACATATGACAAAGCTGTGGAGTTGTTGGCAAGGACCGTATGCACAATTTATGCCACGATTTGTATGGTGTTTGGGGAATCTCTATTGTGTAAGGAGAATTTTGAAGGGGTTGGTGTGTTTTTTTCCTTCCCTCCTTTTAAAAATGAACATGGGGAGCAGGTTTCTGTTCAGCTTGATGATGGTCATCGTCCGCACTTGATTTCAAGGCCAGTTAGACGGGTTGTTAGCAGGAGAAGTAGTACTGAGTCTCGGTCAGGATCAACTGACAGAGGCCTGGCGATGAAAAAATTGACTAACATAAAGCCGAGGATTGATTTGCGAAGAGGTGAAGTTGAAATCTTTCGAGGTGAAGATATGATTTTGCCTTGCGGGACTAGTCCTGGAAGGCTTTTCCTGGATTGCCTTAGTTTGACTAGTTCAGCTTCAAGGTTTGATGATGATGATCATAGCAGTGCTGTTGAAAATGAGGATCGGATTGGCCAAATTTCTGGATGCTGCAACGATTCCAATGGCGGCTTGAGGAAGGAATATCTAGGTCATTCAGGCTCTTCTAATTGGCCACTGAGTAGTGTACCTTTTAGTGGTGATCAAAGACGAACCAAGTGTACTAGTGTGCCAAGCAGCATCCAATTAGGCTCCAAAAGTAGGATATCCGTGTATGCTCCTCCAACCACTTTGGGAGGGTCTGCATTGGCGTTGCATTATGCAAATGTTATAATTGTGATCGAGAAACTGCTTCGATATCCCCATTTAGTTGGTGAGGAAGCCCGTGATGATTTGTATCAAATGTTACCGACAAGCTTGAGAACGTCATTGAAGACTAATCTGAAGTCCTATGTCAAAAACCTTGCTATATATGATGCTCCTCTTGCCCATGATTGGAAAGAAAATCTTGATCAGATTCTGAGGTGGCTAGCTCCGATGGCACATAACATGATCAGGTGGCAAAGTGAACGTAATTTTGAGCAACATCAGATTGTATCAAGAACAAATGTTCTTCTGCTTCAGACATTGTACTTTGCAGACAGGGAAAAGACAGAGGCAGCTATTTGTGAGCTTCTTATGGGGTTGAATTACATATGTCGGTATGAACATCAGCAAAATGCATTACTTGACTGTGCAAGTAGTTTCGATTTTGAGGATTGTATGCAATGGCAGTTGCAGTGCCGAGCTTCTTTTCTTAATTAATGCATTGTTGAATTTGAGCACCCAAACAACCTTGTAAAGCATAGGTCGTGACTTCTGATGTTAGCTTGAATACGTACAATGGACAGTTGAACTGGATGAATCTCTGAGCTTTGCGAATCGGATATCTTATTTTGTTAAAGACCTGCATTGATTAATGTAATTTATCACCAGGTACGGGAAGTTTTGACATTTGAAGTACATACCTTACTAATTTTATGTAAAGAAGTCAGCTTCTCTATAATGTGTGCAAAGTTTTGTATGTCATTTCAGCTTTTCCTTTAACCTAGCTGTCTGGAGCTCTTGCAAATTTGTGGTTTAATGTAATACCATTAACATTTCCTATGTTCATGGCAATGTACTTTAAACCACCCAAAAAGGTGGGAAGAAATCTGTGATAAGTATGAGCATTACTTGCTGACATTTGCATATTTGCTTGATCCTATCATTTTGCAAAAAATACTTTCTGAGAAGCAGTTCGTGACCATTTTGAAAAAACACTCTTAGTAGAGGCAAGTATTATTGTATATGACTCGTACATACAAGCGTGTAATTTTGGAGTATTTCGGAAAAAAAGCAGGCATTTCTTAAAATTCTTAGAGTGAAAATGACCTTATTTCTGTATATTGCTACTCTCCATTATTGCTACCTGATATTGCAAAGCCTGAACTCTGTTCCGTAGAATTGGTAATGAAGCCCTAGATTGACATTGCAACTTGGCACAAGTGCTAGATTCTTGGAGGTTCTCAACTTTCCATGTTTTAAATTTGGTTGCTTCTAAGTCCTGAGAACTCCAAAGCACTTTTCATGTACAAGCAAAACAGGTTTAGGAGGTAGCAACTCAAGGTTCAGCCCATGGAGGAGCAATCCATCAAAGGAAAGCAACATACAATAAGAGCAGTTAGTATCATGTGGGCATTAAACAGGTTACAGTTGGTAGAAGGGCGCATTGAGTGTTACAATAAAGGAGCTGCTACGGATTTTGTTTGAGTGGTTAGATACATAAATACATACCAAAGCAATTGTCTGTTTCTGGTAAACTTAGACCTCAAACACCAGCTTTTTATGTCGTCATTACTAGCTAGAACTTAAGCCACCAAACTAATGGTGCTCCACATGATTCAGACTCCCATATCTTATAGTGACTAGAAAGAACATAGGCTGGCAGGCCTCTGGATCTGGTTTCCTTCATATGTAGTGGGTCAAACCTAATTAATGAAACCAATAATTGTTCTTCTCCAACTTGGTTGCCATTTATTTGATTTGTCCAAAATCATGTAATTCTATTTTCTTGTTTATAAATTACATACATGGAATTGCGATTGTAAATTTTCTTTTGTAACTCTAAAGTTTTGAAACTAAATACAAATTAATTGTGAAAAAAATTATTAATTTATGAAAGTCTTAATTTTTTAGAATTTTTCAGTAACCCTAAAATTTAACCTTGATGACTTATAAACTAAATTTGGACATATACAAAATAAAAAAAACAGTTCCTTTTTCATGAATTGTTGTTTAAAGTCTTTGCCCAATAGATAAAATGGACTCAACATTTATAGTAGTATTGGGCTTCTGATACTTCCGATCTTAAAAACCCCTCTTAAAAGTTTCAGTCTTTTATTTTCTCCGATCCCGAGCATCAATTTCATTTCAAAATCGCCAAAAAAAAATTTTCTTTACGTTTCCTTCAATTTCGCATCAACCCAGTTGAAGATAACTGCTCCATCCCATGAGTTACCGGAGGTTCGTCGTTTTCAGTTCCACTTATTTACAGCA
Organism: Erythroxylum fimbriatum; assembly: GCA_026770325.2. NCBI lineage: Eukaryota > Viridiplantae > Streptophyta > Magnoliopsida > Malpighiales > Erythroxylaceae > Erythroxylum > Erythroxylum fimbriatum. Next base: position 383,677 of record JANZLH020000432.1, read on the forward strand.
TTCTCCATTAAAATATCATATTGATCTGCAGTCACTTCTTAATTTCTTGGCATAAAGATTGTTTCTTTCTATTATTGGATTGAGTTATTTTGGTTATTGGTGCTGTTGATAAATATGGGAATTGTTATATGGGAATGATAGTCATGTTCTGAGTAAATGATTTGTGTTTTGATTACGAATTAGTTTTTGGGGAATTGTGGCAGAGAGAACCGTGGTTCAAGATCAGGTCTTTTTGATGATGGCCTGGAAGAAGGTGGTCTAAGGGCCTCCTCTTCATATTCTCATGAAATTAACGAGCATGGCAATGACAGAGCTATGGACACTTTGCAAGACAGGGTGGTTTTCCTCAAGAGAGTAAGTCTCTAGTTGTTCAAAGTTAACATTTTACCTACCATTCTGGTTTCACTCAACGTCAAGTTTATCCTTTTCTTTTGCATTTCTGATCATATAAAATTTCTTGTAAGAAATCGATACAATACGATGACCTTAATTAGATCCAGTTTCTTCTGTACTAGCTGTAGAAACGTTGTTCAGACATGCAAATAGATTGAAGTTTCATATTGTGGGTATTCTATGTCTATTGGCATGAATTAACCAAGATTGTGCATCTTGCTTGTAGTCCTTAATACTCTATAGTTGCTTAGATATGAATAAAGATTTGATTTTGTTGGATTAAGTGGTGCTATTTAGAGTCATTTGACCCTTTGATTTTGAAAAGCATAACAAAGAAAGAAAGGGAGTCAAGAAAAAGTAAATGCCCTCAAATTCTAGCTTATGTATGTTGTCCTCCGTTAACTGAAGCAATTGCTGACTTCTGTTTCTGTTGTACACAGTTAACGGGAGATATACATGAGGAAGTTGAGAGCCATAACCTCATGCTTGACCGAATGGTATGAGAATCGGATTGTTTAAACGTATTCCCCTTGGTTAAGTTAAACTCTTATGCTTTTTTACTGAACCTCGTCTTAAAATTAGGGCAATGGCATGGACATATCAAGGGGATTAATGTCAGGAACCATGGATAGATTCAAAATGGTACGCAGGCTTGATTTATGTATTATATTGCCTTCATCTTGGTGTTTATTTTACTCCATTGCAATTTGGACTTGACTGAGTATGATAAGTTCTTGATATGCAGGTATTTGAGAAGAAATCAAGTCGCAGAACATGTACCCTTGCAGTGTTTTTTGTTATCTCCTTTATGATAGTGTTTTATACGATCAGGTAAGCAATCTGGTGAGATACTGCGACAGCCATTCATTTGAAATGGCTAAATCTTTTTTCTAGCCGCTTTTTATCTCCAATTTATGGCAACATCAGTGACCATATTAGTAATATTGATATAACATGAAAATCCTAGAAAGCCAAAATTATTTGCAAACACATTTACTTCGGCACCGCATAAAGGTTTATGTCAAGTAGTACGGAAGTTTTATAAAGCTTTACAGATGAGTGGCTTTTAGGGAAACATAACATGCTGGTGAAAACTTGACTTGCTTGCTCTGCCTATTCTTCGGCTTTATGAAGTTTTAGCCATTGATGACAGTTAAACTATTGTCGGGACTTCGGCAGGTTCGTGAGGTATTTCATGCAAGGATGAAGTGTAATGACTCCCCGCACAAGTCTAATGTCGATGCAAGTCGAGCTCTGAAACATATTGCAATCAACTGCACATAGCAGATGACGGATTCTCTCGCGTATTCTTCTCTTGAGAATTTGATAACTCACAATTTTAGAACACCTGTTATGTGAGCATACCTGTGATTGATTCTTGGTGCTTGCATAGACTTACAAGGTTTTACACAAACATGTAAGCAATTGTGAGAAAGTTAAAAAACTTACTAACGCACATTTTTGGGAAACTATTTGTTATTTGTATGGGAAGATATGTACATAAAAATGCAGGTATTGCCATGTACTTGGATTTTCTTCCCTTACAGCTTTTCTATTAGTTAAGAATACGGTAGTGAATTATTGGAATTCTCTAGATTTTACGTATAAATTTTTACTGTTGTTTAGATTAGATAAATTAAACAGAAGAGCATCGACATAAATTGGTCATTGTTTTCTTTTTTCATATATGTTCAACTTAACATTTTATTTAGTAAAAAAACAAATAATTGTCCATTGGCAGAATTTTGGGAAATAGTTACTATTTAAGATTTATGGACTATATTTGTTTGAATCAAACCTTGAAAATAATATAATCGCTAATATATAAAAATGTGTAAATAACTAATTAATATTATAAAATCAAATAATTAAATTCTTATTTAAACGAACCTTTTACTTTCTATATTTAACCCAAGCAACTGGTTTTTGTCGCACAGAAGATCCTTTCTAATTGGTGGAAGGTGATGTTGCAAGCTATTTTACGACTAACTTAGAAAGTATTACGATCTCAATATATATGTAAAATATTTTATAGTGTTATTGAAATAGAATTTTATCTTAGATAAATTATTCAGTAAAAATTTTCTTAATTTATAGAATATTTTAATAAGTGTTGAAGTGAGAAGTATCATTAATAGCAGAAAATATTATTGGAATGATTGCATTGATCCTTTCTATTCCTCTTCATATTTTATATTATAACTGAAGCCATCTTTTGCATGAGATCTGATTTTGTTTTCTTATAATTATAAAAAAATATTACAAGAAAAATGAAGCTTAGCAAAAAAAATTACCGACGGAACATCTACGCATTCCGTCGGAAAACTAGGTTAGCGATGGAATTTGCCGACAGACCATGGTATCGGAGAAATGGTTGTTGATAATAATTTGCGACGAATCACATAATTTCCATCACAAATTTATCGACGAAAATTTTGTGTAACTATCAATCAGTGAATATACCGACAATTATTTTGTGTTGTCTTCGGTCGGTAAAATTACCGACGGATAAGATATGCCTGTCGGCAAACTTATCGACGGAATTGGTTATTCCGTCGGTAAGTTAATGTTGTCATTACCGACAGTTGTTAGTTATATGTCGGAAATCGAATAGATTTTACCGACAAACTTTATTTTTCCGTCGGTAAATTTACTAAAAACTATTTTTTAAAATTTTCTTGCATTCACTTTTATTTGCTGATGTTATTGGTTAATGCATGATTTAAACAGTTATGAGTTATCTGTTGATAATATTTTGATTTGTTTTAACATTTAATTTATTAAAACAGAAAGTTGATTGATGATATAAAATAAAATTTATATTAATAGATAATTAAAAAATTATTTTGTACATAATAAGTATTTGTAATTTATACAAAATAACTACAAGTACGCTATTTATTTGGTGATCGCGGATGCTCTGATTGCTGCGATGAGGTGCTAAGTCTTCCCTTCAACTCATCCACCTCATTACGAAGCTGAGCTATGTACTCCATCGACTGTTGCAACTGAGTTGGCAATGTGTATACTGTGCTCCGAAGCTCATGGACTTCATTGGGTGCGAACTGCTTACTAGATATTGTTGTACTGGATATAAAGGATTGCGAATAACATGTGTTCGCAAATGAACCTAAGCCGAATATCCTTCCATGACGGTCCCTACCACTCACTGCAAGAAGATAGGTTTGAGTCTCATCAACATCTTCAGACTGCTGAGACTGTTGTTAAATGTTTTCTTGTATTTGGTCCTATCATAAGACAATGTTTATGTTAGTAAATGATAATTATTAAACATTAATATTAAAGCATAAATTTCTCATACATTCAGTTCTCTACATCGGGTGTTGAAGAAGGTCACACCGTCATGCTTCTTAGTGTGAGTGTACAAAAAGAGTTGACGGGGTGTAGGCTTTGTGCTCATATACTTTTCCTGCATTAAAATAAAATATTATAAGTAAACTACAATTTATAAAAATTTCGCAGAATTTCCTCTATTTTTATGATATACCCCCTGTTGAACAAAGAAAATAACTTAACAACACAGTCATATATGGCACCAGACATTTATAACATTATCATTATTCATAATATACATATTTTTATTCCAAAATTCACACATCAAATTAAATTGAAATACATCAAAGTAAAAAAAACAAAATATAAATGTAAAGTATAGATACCTACAAGTCTCTCTACATGCTCTTGGTGGGTAATAGATCCCCCAGTATATATGGGAAGACTCTCTTCCCCCGGTCCTCTACATCTGTTGGTTGAATTACGCTCTGAAATGAACATTACCTCAGGTGATGTTCAATACTACTACCAACGACTCCACATTTGTTTAGAAATATAAGGCGGTCGTACACCAGTCTTGTGTATCGCACCAACAAAGTCTCGATAACGTTTACGTGCTCGTCTCTCTCATACTTTATAAATGACCGAGTCAAATTCAAAATCTCAAAAAGAATTCTTTTTGAAATAAAAGGAAAGACATACGATAAGTAATTCTAATGTAATAATATTTATCTAATAAATGTATAAAAATCAATTAAAAAACAAAAAAATAATTTTTTGTACCTCAAACTCCTGATAGTAAAATTCCTTTATCGCCTAAGAGATATTCTTCTGTATATAACCCTCAACATCAATCTTTTCCTTGAATTTGGATGTTATGTTTCTTGAACATGGTCCAGACGGAATCAACCTAATATTAAAACAATTAATTTTATACCATTGTTTAAATTTAAACCAATAACTTAATTATAAACATATGGTGTTTCATGTATTTTACTAACAGATGTTGACAATTGTGATGTAAGTTCTTCCATAAGCTCCTTTAGCTCCAGGTTGGAAGTTGCCTCCTTTATTTGCATCATTTACCCCTAATATCTCTGTCGGTATAGGGGTGGTGGATGATGTAGTAGCAGGTACGAAAGGTGATGCCTCATCTGCAAGTGTAGTAGTAGCTGGAAGTACAACATCTGATTCGATTGCAGCTACAGAATGTGATGCTTCACTTGGACAGTAACTGGCTCCAAATTGTGGTTTGAACCTTGGTCGCATTATATCCTGTTTCTCTTTGGCAGCATATTTCAACCTAAAATTCATATCCCATCATTTGAACTAATAGTTCCCATTTTCATCATTACCATTATCCTCGTTTCGATTACATACTTCTTGATTGAAATTAATATCCTCAATAAAAATTAGAAAATTATTTCCTATATCTAGTTACATATCGCTTAAATCATCATTCGACCCAACACTTCTAAGTTAAGTTATATCATATTTCAAGTAATTGGTCTTATCTTCTTACGATTAAACTTGATTTCAGTTCCAAGAGGATCATACAATAGATAACCCTTTTTTCAAACCTTACCTACTCTTCTGTAGAAATCTTTATTTAATAATAATCTGTCTTTC
>JANZLH020000432.1:444127-457756 GCA_026770325.2 Erythroxylum fimbriatum
TGGAACCTCACTTGAGCTTGTATGTGGTCTAGCTTTCCTTCTCGTGTGGGCCCGTAGGCCCATTGTAAATTCTAACACTCCTCTTATTATTTGTCAAAATAATTATGATCTCAATTTTATTAATAGCATTCATATAGTTTGACAATTATTTTTTTGAAAAATGTAAATGAATTTTAACAACTAATTACTACATCATTATCGTAAAATTATTTTAGTAAAATTGTGAGTAATATTACAATTTGATATTAAATATAATTTGTGATTAATACGTTTTGACAAATCTTTTTATTGCTTGTCTCTTTCTTGAATTGTTGGTTCCTAAAAATTGTAGAAAGGCAATTTTTCTTTTCCTTTTGGACTAATATTCCAAATATCGATTTAGTGGTTGACATAGGTCATGTAATTGACAATTGGACCGACCTTTGAAGGTGGTATTATTCGGGTTTATGACTATGGATGTATTAATTTTACATCGTGACCTTTGTTTTCTATGTGGTGACGCTACTTTCGGCTGGTAAATACACGTAATTGACTCGATTCGATGTAAAATTAATAGTCAAATTTAATTCAATGACGAGAATCAGTGAAAATAGAACCATTTTGGACATTACCGTAATGGGATCCTTGCGTGGTTTAATCAAACTTTATTGGCATCCATACATACATTTTTCCAAGAGCCAGGCAATGCTGATCTTTTGTGCTAATTTCAGCACTATACCTAATAAGTTTCCTTTGTAGCGATAAGACGGGGCAAGTAAGGTTTCTCTATACTTCAATTAGTCTATTTTCCAAAACCAATTAAAGGTAAGGGAATAATTTGTTAATAAATAATTAAAACGAATGAAGTTCATTTTCTATATATTTAAAAAAAAAACTCGAACTAACCCAAGGGATGTGGTTGAGTAGCAAGGACTCATCTATCCTTAACCAAAGGTCAGAGGTTCGATCATTGGATTTGAGTATGGAGCAGCCTTAAATCCTTGGGCCAACTGTCCCATCCTATGAGGTGCCTACAAACTAGCTAAGGGATTAATTACTGGGTCCGCCGGTAGATACCCAGTGTAATTTAATGGTAAAAGCATTTTATAATTAAATTATGTTGAGTTTATATATTAATCTAGGCAAAAGATACTACTCGAGAAAGGACAAAATCATTCCTAATGTGCAACTCCTATTTGATACTTAGACAAAATATTTATTATTATCATAAACACTCTCGATTAAAGTTCTGCTGAAAAATAAGATTAGAAGAGATTTGATAGTTCGAATCTTTACTCTTATTTAATAGAAATATTGCTTGTAGCTTAGACTAAGAAGCGAACTGTAAATATGTATTAAAATCTCTTAGTTATTTTATGGAGAAATTAAATTACAATATTTTGTATTATCGCTTTGTCGTGCAAGTTCCATATAAAATAGTAAAAGCATTACCACTAACCTACAATCTTTTTTCTTATAATGGTAAAATTCATAATCACTAACATTTTTAATTTTTAATCTGTAATAACAAATTATTAAATATATATATAATAATTTGTATATAATATAATTTAAATTAGTTATTCAATCCGACGGTTACAAATTTTAAAAATTCGACCACTACTTAAAAGTCACTAATATACAAATTCGAAAAGAATAAAAAATTGTACTCTCCTCTTATTGTTTATCAAAATAATTATGATATCAATTTTATAAATAGGATTCATATAATTTGAGATTTTTTTAAAAGGAAACTAAAGTTTAAAAATCAATTACTACTTCATTATCTTAAAAATTACTTTAGTAAAATGATGAGTGATGTTATAATTTGATACTAAATATAATTGGTGATTAATGCATTTTTTTAATGAAATCTTTTGATTACTTGTCCCTTTTCTTGAATTGTTGGTTCCTAAAAATTCGAGAGAATCATCCTCTTGAGAATCAGAAGAAATGAAGGATTCTTTATGTTTTGATGTTGATACTTAGATAGCAAATTTGGTGTCCTCGTCTTCTTCAGATTGCTCATCGATTAATTCTTCAAAGTTGATTTTCCACATTCCAATCTACTGGACTAAAGGCCAAACCAATGGACTAAAGGCTGCCAACTGGACCGACTTTTGAAGGCGGTATTGTTCGGATTCATGTCTACTGGCTATAGTTGAAGTCTTGTAGATTACATTTTGACCTTTGTTTTCTATGTGGTGACGATACTTTCTTGAAAATATCAGGGATGGCAAATCCACGTAATTGACTTGATTCAATGTAAAATTAATAGTCAATTTTAACGCAACACTTAATTATGTTTATTTTTAAATTTGGAATAAAAATATTTAATCTAAACTCAATATGAAATATTATGATCCTTGATTCAAAATTTTTTTACTTTTGAATATAGATTAATTTAATTTAATTTTGAGTTTGCTTGAGAATAAAAAAATTTAACTCAATCTAAATATTTACTTAAGAGGAATTAATTAACCATCCTATTATTACTCCTAATTGAAATAGTTAAGTCTTCCTAACATATAATGATCAGAATTAATGAAAGTAGCTATCCGTGAAGCACCAGTATTCATCGTATGCATCATGTTATGTCAATCCAGTTGGTAATTGCAAGCGGTGGAAGTAGAACCATTTTGGACATTACGGTATTGGGATCTTTACATGGCTTAATCAAACTTTATTGGAAACTATACATACATTATTCTATAAGCCGAGTAACACCGATCTTTTGTGCTAACTTCAGCACTATACCCATTACTCAATGAATCCAGATCCTCTGTTCAATATTACTCACTCTTATTCTGTCTCATGAAATCTCAGCCATTTACTTTGCGAGATCCATGCGAGACCTACATAAATAAATAGCTGAGATTTATTAGACACAATAAGACACCATAATATTAAACAGAAAATCTGAACTCCTACCCAGTAAGCTTCCAATAGGAGCAAGTAAGGTTTTTCTATCCTTCAATTAGTCTAGTTTCTAAAACCAATCACAGCAGCTAAGTGATAAATGGCCTACGTTGAGCCTATTTCATACATAGGCAGTAGGCCTTGGAGGCCTAGGAGTTTGATCTGGGCTCTAGGTTCAGACGGCAATTCAGGTAAAATAATAAGGTAAACAAATCCATCTTTCCCTTAAAGCACACACAGGCAAGCAGATGCGGTGGAAGTAGATCGAATGGTAAGATTTTAACCAAAGTAGCAATTAGCTTCTCTGTATCTATATATATGCTGTTAGGAAAATATGAACAGATCAAACACAAAACATAACCACATAGATTATGCATCTTCCAAGGATCGATTGTATATGCGTGGAAAACAAAACATACATAATGATTCGTTATATTCCACCGATTAAAGAACACAAAGTTTTGTCAAATACGTCGAGAATATGTCAAGTACCAATGTCTCCACAAAACCAAATACCCAGAGTATTTATCTTTGTGTTCAAAACGTTGTCTTATATATATCATATCTGAATAACTACCGATAGAAGTTATTCATGTCAGATGACCATTTGAGCCATCATGAGTGTAAAATATATCATATGCTTTGTTATAACAATTTAATCAAGTGGAGGTTTCTTAAACCTTTACTGTAATACGGTGATGGCATTTTTTATAGACTTATAGTAAAAACATAATGAGAAATCTTCCAATATCTTTACACGTATAAATTGTTATCACTGGCTGGTCGTGGGGATTTAATGATGTGCCTTGAAAGTCTAAATAATGGGTTCTTGTAACAACAATGAAAAACTTATATAATGTTTTAAAATGTTTAAATCCCTAGATGTGAAAATTTTTGAAAATTTACAAAGAAAATAGATTTGTACAAGTTCCTTTTAAGATTGCTTCCAATTAAAAGTTCCCTAAATGGATCAAAATTTAATAAGTTGAGCCAAAAAAAAAAAGATATTTTCATAACAATAGTTTAATAGTTTTCATTTATAAATATTTTAATTGTTCAACCAAACATAAATATAAAAATATCACTTGCCTGCTGTAAGACTAAACTTATAAACTTTGTAATACCACCTTGATCACAAATTTCATCATTGCAGACTATTATATTTTTGTCACAACATCAATTGAATAATTCTCAAATACCTTAAAATAATTTATATGTCCTAAATTAGATAACAATCCTGTTAGGTTTTTCATACGTAATCCTTTTATGACAATAGCGTTGGAAGGTAAGAAAATTTTTAAAGGTGACCATGAAATTCTAAAGATACGAGTTTCAAGTTGGTTCAGTGAGCAAGTTTTAAGAAAATGTCTTCGCTGAAAAATAGGGCACCATTCACTAGCTTCCACGTAACCTATCTCTACATGAAATAAAGGTTTTCAAGAGAAGAAAGACCAAATTCCAAGTTAGTAATCCTAGTGACAATGAGATAAGAGTCTTATTAAAGCTATACTCTAGTGATAGTGACTACTCAGTCATCAATTATAGCACGAAAGTTTTGAAATAAACTAATCTCATCATTAATGTCAAAAAAAAAGAAAAAAAAACTAATCTCATCATTCATATTAGTCCAACAATTCCAAAATTCTTTATATTATACAGAACATTTGTATTTACTTTAATACCAAATTTTGAAACGTGAAATAATGCATTAAACGTGCATATGAGTCCTTATAATAGTACAATCTCCTTTGCAACTCATTCATGAACAATAAGATTGTGACTTGCATGTGGATCTCAAAATGTCAGCAACATGTCAATATCGAAACCTGTCTCCCGTGTAAATTTCGAGTAAGTGATGGAATATCTATCACATTCACAATTATGCGACGTACTATGATTTTTTAGAGTCCAAATCCTCTGTCCAATATTATGGTGTTTTATTGTGTCCAATAAATTTCAGCCATTTATTTATGTAGGGTCCACATGGAGCTCGCGTGGATCCCGCAAAATAAATGGCTGAGATTTCATGGGACAGAATAAGACAGAGTAAAAATGGACAGAAGATCTGATTTCGATTTTCTAACCTTCTTATCATATCTATATATATATACACACACATATATATAGTACATTCTTATATATAACCCTAAATCTGAATTGAAAGAAGAATCAGAAATTTGTTATCATAGAATCAATAGTCTATGCACATACAACTATACCTCAATCATGAACGATATGCTCACCAAGAGTAATGTAGTCCACGAAATCTCACGACATAAAATGATTAGGACTTCTGTTTATCACTCTTAAGTCTTACCTACTCCAAGATTTCATTTCATGTCATTAATGTGATATTAATAAAACTATCGAGTTATCCTCGTGTAAGTTTATCAACTCATCTTGTAAGGAGTTCTAAGACAAACCCTCCTGTTTATGTCAAGTAGTACATTATCAAATGAAGGATTGGTCAGGTCTGTATGAAGTTAAACATATAGGAAAACAATTGTAAATACTTGATTAAGATCTTTTGTGGAAATATCTAAAGGAAACAGATGAATCTCGTCCTCTCACTTAGGGTTTGCTAGGCAACTCCAAATTGATGACTACAGGAATTCAAGACTCATTATATGACATTAATCTTCAAACAATTTGTTATCTCATTCCAAAACCCAAACTTTATTAACTATTAAACTTAATCTATCAAAATTACTAATTTTTTTTGTCTCTAGAGATTTTATCCAAATCTTAAGATATATAGAATTAATAGTTTTAAATGCATAAATGAGAAAGGAAAAGAAGAGATTTAAACAAACTTTGTACATTGACCAATAATCCTAAGGATGCTGAAAGTAAACAAGAACAAAAATGTTTTGAAAATTATCTTATTCAGCAATTTCGTAATTTTATTATCATCATTTCAAATAAATGAAAGAAACAATTTTATGATCTTTTTCTTCAAAATTAATTTCATTGTAATTTAGGATTAAAACTAAAATATACTAAATTGAGCGTATTATGATACAAATTTATTTAATTTCATCTTTAATTCTCCATCAACAAGGGCTCAAGTTTTCTATTTCCTTCGCTAAAGTCTATGAAACATTGTAAAAGAATCTGAGGCAAGCATAAATGATGTCACAGAAAGTACAATCTAAGATCAATAAGGCTTGATTGCTATTATGTATGTCCAATAATGTTTGCTCTTGCAACTGTAATCCTATTAAAATCTCCTTTGGTATCACTTCTAATTAGGAAACGAGTGCTTGGCTATTTTGAGACATCCAAAAAAGATAATATACAAGTGCACAAATTAATTTCTTACACGACCAATAAGCCCTAACTCTCGGCAATCTTTGGACAAGACAAGAAGGTTCAGGTTTCGTTCTTCGTCTCTGTTCATTGGAAGGAGAAGATAAATCTATATATATAAGACATCTCAATGGATAAAACCAAAAGACAGACATCGAAACAAGTGAACTTATATATGTGTGATAAGACTTATTTTCCTTATATTATTTAGGTAATTTCTAATCTGTTTTTTCCATGAAAAGCACTCAATCTAGTTAAGAGTAAATAGAGACACTAAAAAAGTTAAGAAATAATTTTCCTTATGAATAGACGCATGATTGATATGAAATTGTTAATATCTATTAGTTGTAGCAAATTCTAGGCTGAACAAAATTTCTTCAGAAATTGCAATGAATTTTTGTTAGAAACTAGAACATATAGTCACGGTTAGTAAGACGTATGTCCGGCAAAAACCAATCTTCAACAAAGGTAGAAGGTGTAGGAAGGAACTCTAGTATGCAATTTAACCCTGTAATAAACTGGGTTTTTATTTACAGAAGTAGAATCTCATTATCACAAACATTTCTTCAACGAAAATTGGAATTAGTAAGCTGTAGTACCTTAAGAATTAAGCTGAATGGAACATCTTTAATGGAAAATGAAGGAAGAAAGAACCATTGATCTTCTTCTTTCGCACAGCTGTTCGTTTTCTTCAAAAGGTTAAGTCTTTCTACCATAATCGATGCATATACTGCAATGGTAATAACACAAAACAGAATTTATGATCTTCATTAGGACTTCTTGACAGAACAACAGGAGGGGAAAAAAAACCGCTCCCTATACAATAGGCCATTGATGATATATGTAGGCACTTAGTCAGAAGTCAATCATGGACCATAACCAAGTCGAAGCTCCAAATTTATTTCATTTTTGCTAGGAGTTCCTGGATCAAGTTGGCTGTTTTCTGTGGCTGCTGTTCCTATTTGCAAACTCAAATTCGTACCGCAAAGCTCTTCACTACTCAGTCTAAGAGATCGAGGGTTTGGCACAGACACATCATTACTGTGGTAATAACCACGTTTCGTTCTAGGGTTAGAACCAGATTGCTGATAGTACAACTCATAATTTCTTTGAGCCCCAAAAACTGGGTAGTATCTTGGCTGTTCACTCGAAATCGCTGCTGGGTAGCTAGGGTTCATGTATTCCTCATTATTGATGACTTTGCTTGGTGCAGAAGAACTTGGAACGTGCTTGCCCTTGGCTCGATCTTTTCGGTGGATGTTCATGTGCCCTCCTAAGGCTTGAGCGTTGGTGAAGCCTCTCTTGCAGAAGGTGCACTCGTAGGATCGTTTAGTAGTAGAAATAGTGCCTTTGTCTTGTTTGACTTGTTCTTGCAGATCATTTTCTTCGCCTGAAGTCTCTGGACTTGCTTGTTTCTGTGATTCCATATTGAAGACTGACGGGTTCGTTCTAATGAAACACGATGGAGAACAAACACTGAAATTAGCGGCACTTCCCCAAATTCCTTAAGAGTTTAGAGAGTGAAAAGGAGAAAGAAAAGATGGTCATGATCATCTAGAAAGAAAGGTGTGACTGTGACAAAGAGACAACAAGAATACATAGCTATTCTCATAATGACTGATGTGTATTTGTACTTAGCTGAGCCACTTCTTGGTTTTGGCAATCAGACACTTACTTTTGAATCGGCTCTTACCTCTCTTCCTTGTTAATTTCTCTCTCTATCTTAAAACATTTAGGAATCTTATGATTATTATTAAAAATCATAAACAATGAAAACACACCCGTAAAAAATATAATTATGATTATAATAAATTGTGAACTTAAATATTATTATAATATTAAGAGAACAATAAAAATTACATTCTACAATTTAAAATTATACACAATTATTTTAATAATTAAATAACACTCCCATTTTTAACTTTATCTTTTACCTATTAAGCCTGAAATACACAGCTGTGAATTGTGACAATCTTCTAGACATGACATCAGTATCTTATATTTGGGTTACTTTGGAAGAGATGTCCTTTGGGATCTCAATTGAATTCATTGGACAACAATTACTAGAAGATAATGATGGTTTTTTAAAGTAGTTTAATGTGTGCATTGAAGCAAAATTCATGGAGTAGTCATTAATCAGCTTCATGATAGTCTGCAACTTAAAGTTTCTGAAAATGGTCACTATGAAATTTCCAAATTCTCTTATTCAAATTAGTCACCTGTATAAGCAATGCCCATTTCACTTGTGTAGTTACAGGATGTAGGACCAATTGTACTATGTGACCTTATTGCTTATTTTATATAAGGTAAGTTTCAAGAGTCCCAAGACCCTAACTTAACAACAATCTCTAATCTACATTCAAATGACAAATTAGTGAAAGTTAAACAAAGGCATGCCAATTCTGAACTTCCTTTTTTTTGGTTGGGAACTCCCCAACATACCATATGTCTGTTAGTGTATGCTCCATTTTTGTTACCTGGTCTCTGCCTCTTTCAGACAGAAGACGGCCAGAAGACGCGTTTTGTGGGCAATTCCGAAATGACTATATTCCTAGATTTGGGAACTTTTTCCAACACATACATTTAACTGTCTCAAAAAATATTGGATTATGAGGGCCAAACGATCCTGGACAAATGGAGTAATCACTTCAATGACAACAACATGAGTACTGTAAAACTGCTTAGAGCCAGTTCATTGTTCTTGTCCGATTAAACGAGGCTGTCGAATCGAAGCTCTTTGACCCAGAAAAACAACTGTTGTTATGAAAACGATTCGCATTTTCCTGTCTGCTCGACGGCTGCTTAAATAGAGGATTATGCTGTGCTAAAATTAATATCAACTGCCAAATGTTTGATATTTCAATTACCGGAATGTACCAAGTGTTTGCGTACCCACTATCTCAGTTCTCCATCTCATATTGAAATTGTCACGGGATTTGATTTTATATTAGAGAATGAATGAAAATATTACTCAATGACTAAAATGTAAAATTAATTTAATTGAGTAAAATTAAAATAAATCCAAAAGTTATAATTTTTAATTGGATTAATTGTAATCTAAATTCAAAATTCTACTCAATTCTATAACAGTAATCATAAATACAAAAAAAAAAATCATTCTTAAATTTTTCAGTTTTAGACTAGTAGTTAACCCATGTTGTTAGTCTCAAGCACCATATTGGTTAGACACATTCATGGCACGCACATAAAATTTTAATAAGAAATTATTATATCTTTAATTAAATAACAGACAAATAAAAATAAAAACAAATATTACTTTTATTTTAAAATTTTAATTTATTAAAATTAAATTTCACATATTATCTGACGTGATATAATTAATTTATATTGTATTTTAAGCTAAGAATAAAAAAAATTGACTACCATTTATTAATTTTAAAACATCTTTGAAGCTTTAAAATTTTAGTTTATTAAATATTTTACATATTATTTGAGATAGAATTAACTTACATGGTATTCCACGGGGAAAAGTTAGTCATAAAGATGAGCTATATTTGCAATAAATTAATTTCTTTTGTTTTTCTAACTATTCTTTTTGAATTTTTGAATTTACAATATAATTATATATTTTCTTATAAATAAAATATTGAGTTTATAAAACTAAATCTTAATTAAATCCATTCATTGTTCAATCTCTTATGTGGTAATGTAGGACCAAGTATACCTCTAGTCTGGAGTAACATGGAAACAAGAAATTGGCAATCTATGATCGAGCTGAAAACTGGCACTACGCATTAATTAACACTATTCAACAGTGTGGTCAGGGACTATGCTTGTATTTATGCAATCTAACTATTTATACTTAATAGTTTATTAATTTATTAGTTAGGAAGTATCTTCTAGAAGCATATAATCACAACAAAATTTATTGTTTGCAACGATAAAATTACACATCATAAGTAATTACGAAAAAAAACATACATTTGTTGTTGATTAAAATATTTATTAGGATTAAAGATTAACTTGATAACAAATATTGCATAAAAGACCAAGGATTCACATCTTTACTCTCTTGTCGATGAACAAGATAAAAGTGGTTTAACGAACATCTCAAGTACGTACTATTTTATAACATTCTAGTCCGTTTGTCATGATTAGCTCTCACATCATATTTGGAATTCTTAAAAAAAAAAAGTAATATCTACGTAAAATAAGGATATTGTTTATAGTTGATGGACAAAATCTTTGGTGTCATAGCCAAAGAGATGTTAAAGGTTCTTGGCTTCTTCCAACAAACATCATGGATGGTTTTAAGATTACGACATTCTCAATATAATAGTCCGATTTGGTCGTCGTTTGGCCAATTGTTCATACATGTAAGTGATCTTTCAATACATTAATGTTACCTTTTTAAAATGTTGCGATTTCGTTCGACATTGGATTCCGGAAGTCCAAACTTCAACCCTTCTTTTCGAAAGGGGAAATAAAAAACTACAATAAGCATAATTCGGCCGTCTTGCATTGCTGTCACAATTTTCACTTTTTCTCAGGGTTTCTTTCTTCTTAGTGAGGATACTTAAAAAGTCATAAGCCGTTTGTCCAAAAAAAAAAAAAAGTCATAAGCCGACGTATAAGAAAGACATAGATGAGCATAATCGACCCATGTCAATTGGGCTTAGTTCAATACTTCCCGTAGATAAATAAATGTAACATTCAAAACCTGCGAAAGGATGTAGGCAACGGTAGCTAAAATATTTGAGTCCAACTCAAAATTAATGAATTCAATGAAATTTGATATGAATCGAATTTAAATATGAAATTAAGTATTCACATCACTTGTTTGATCATTCGAGTTTAGACTTTTTTTTCTTAATTAATTATAAAAATTATATTGATCTAACTTAAAGTCAACAAATCAAATTATTAGGGATGATAATTTAGTTTAGACCTAATTTGGTAACCCTATTCGAAGCTAATGCCTAAAGTCTAAGTTGATCGGAGTTAGAGTTAAATTAGACCCTGACTTTTTCTCAAGTTGAGAAGGTCGATCCAATCTCAACAATTCAAGCTAGTATGAAGTAGCTTTCCAATTTTAATAATTTGTAAGATTCATTAAGATGTTTCACTTAGAATAAAGTAGGAATAAACAATTATATGTCATTGACAAGTGTTGGGTCAGGGTAGAAAATCTAATGGAAAATATTAAAAAGACCTCATTCGGTATTTTGTGACACTAAACTTGTCATAATTGTGCATGTAGCATTAGATGCCGCATGGGTTAAGAATTGAAAGCCTAAATCTATGTCTTACTTTCAACCCTCAATTCATCTACATTAAGATTCCCCCATTTGCAAATTAGGAGATGTCTTAGTACAACAATAGACATTTTTAGCTACGTTTTTTGGCGATAATTTTCAAATTCATCTCCAAAAGTCCAACCTTTTGTGACATTTCGCAAAAGGAGCGATATCCTTTTGCGACGATTTAAAGATTTTATCGCCAAATGTCAAACATTTGGTGACACTTTGAAGAATTCGTTGCAAAAAGAGAACCTTTAGCAACGTTTTCTAAAATTGTTGCCAATTTGGCACTGTTTTATGAAATGGTCGCCAAATGTTTGAACATTTCAAAAATTAAACAAAAGTAATTTTTGTTTTATTTTAAATGAAAACTTTTCATTTTTTCTTTTACTGTCGTCTTCCTTTGTGTTTCCTTTGTGTTTTATGCTCTCCTTATGTCTGCCATCGTCATAGTCTTCTTCCATCTCCTGCCACCTTCGTCGTTGGCGGTTGAGGAATATATTCCATCGTTTGCACTCTAGTTTTTCTTCTAATGGTGATATTGTTGTATTTGAGTGCTGTTTTCTACTAAATTCTGTGTCAAGTCGTGTGTTGTGGTTTTCTTGATGGTGAATGTGTGTTGTCATAATAATGAAGATGGTGAGATGGATAATGCATCCAGAATGGGTTGACTGAAGCTTAAAATCAAATATGAAGGTTGTTTGAGTATTGCATATTGAGTGTTCAATAAAGTTATGTTAATAATTGATATTAAATGAATATTATGTATGAAGTTTTCTAGTTAATTTCTTTGTTTTAGTTTTCTATGTAATTTGCTTCTTTGGTTTGACAAAAAAGAGTATAAAGATAATAAGAAGAAAAAGATGTCCTATGGATATGATGGATACATGCTTATTTTGTAAAGGGAAGAAGCTTATAGGAGATGAATTTATAAACAAACTGCTTTTTGTTCATGCCTCAATTAATAAAGTCAAAGCAATCCTTAGCTAAATTATTCAAATGTAAGATAGGGAATTGGAAAAGAGTCATTTTAGTTAGTTTAATTTTCTTTTATGTTAGATGAAGTCCGTTAAGGAAACATATTTTCCAGTAATTGATGCTTTATAAAGGAGTGACAAATTGTCTATCAGTTGTTTGATGAAAGGTCTCCTAAATAAATTTGGGTTTTGGTTTAAAAAGAGAAAGGTCTTTCATGTTGTGGCAAGTTTTCTTTAAGTCCCTCTTCATTTTTACAGGATTGAAGATGCACCGTTTTCCTCACAATGCCTTCTTTTATGAAGCTTGATGTTTAGTTGTTTAGTCTCACTATAAAGGCACTGATTCATGTTTGTGATTTCTTCCCACTTTTCTTCGCATAGAAGTGTTTGAATGTCAAGGAAAAAGCTGAATCTTTGTTTTAAGTAAAAAGAGTAAGGGTAAGAATCCCAATTTGCTTCATATGTTTGAGTTTGAGATGTTTCTCTTCCTATGTTACTTTTATGGTTTTTGATAGTATTTTGTTCCCTAGTTGCTGGTTTGGCATTTAATGATATCACTTAAACTAGTGTTCTTTATTTCTAAACAGTTTGGTTGTTTCATATATTGTAATTTCTTTCTCTTTGTGTTCATTTTCGCATGTATGGAATAAATTACAGAAATTAGCATGTCTCAGGTTTATGTGTATGAATTACATATATAAATATTAAAGAAGATGTTCTACGGCTTTTCAGTTATAAGCTAACATGTTTCCCTCATTTTCCACTTTGATGACACTTACTTCCAGCTCATTTAGTGGCATCATATTAATTTTGTCACAGTAATTCATTTTAGTCTTCTTTCTCTTGCTTAGCCTCTCTCTACTATATGTACATACATATATTTTAAGTATGTTTCATGCCACACATACTAACCATCCAAATGTTGCACTTCGATATTATATGGTTTGAAGTTTTTGTTTTCATTTTAATCATTCACTAGTGTTAGATAATGACAGTGGCTGGATCTATGGAACTTGTTGCGCAGGGAGAGGATACTCATGGTATGCCTGGTCTTGTCAATCTTTTCGTGATTGAATCACCTAGTCTGCCTTCAAGCATGGCAATTGCAGAGCATAGAGTTACCAAGTTTCTGAAAGTATGAAAATGATCCTTCAAGTCCAAGGTGGATATGAAGTCATTTATGT
>JANZLH020000432.1:492407-522333 GCA_026770325.2 Erythroxylum fimbriatum
TGTTTTTATCTTTCATTTGACATAAAGCTTGTAATTTTTGGCAAAGGGAATAGGGAGTTATGCTCTTTGGAAAAATGTTGTTCTGTTTTGGAACATAAGGGCTAGGCAGTACTTTTTATTGCATTTTTGACATCTTTAGAGGTGGAATTAGTTTTTGTGCCCTTCATGAATCTTGTAGAGCTCTCTTTTATCTTTAAATTGATACCAAGTTTGTCCAATTTTGAGTTCGGAGTAAGGAGTTATGGCCTGTGGAAGTTGGTATGTCGGAGAAAGTTTTTCAGATCTGTTATTATAGTATAGCTAGTCGACTAGGATCCTGGCTAGTCGACTAGGATCCACAGGCTAGTCGACTAGGACATGCATTTCCCTAAACTGACCCCTTTTCACTCTTTTGCTTATAACTTGTCCGTCCGACCTCCGATTGACCTAATTCTCGAGGCATCGAATTTGTGAAATGTTTAATTTTATTTCTATGTGAAATTGGGAATTTTTAGAGGCGGAATCGACGGAGATTGGTAGGTTAAAGTGAGGGGATCGGGTAGCGATATTTGGAACTTTTGACATCCGAATTGAGTGATTTTAGTGTCTATGGTTTCCTAAGACATAGGGGAATATTTTGTTATGTGATTTATGGGATGGTACCGGGAATGTCACGAATATGCATTGTACACATTTTAACTGCTACATGTGCATTATTCAATACTTCTGATTGTATAGTTGGTAATGTTTATATACTTTGCCCATTATAGAGGCACATTTGGAGCGTCGATCCTCCGACGTTGCTGAGACTTCTCGGCATTAGCTCGGAAGCTATAGGTGAGTAACCTAGACGGTTCTCTCAATTACTATATGTTCATTGTGGTGAATAACGGTGGGTTTTGTGATTGTGTATGATTGTGAATTCCGGACAGAAGGTCCGATGTATCGGAAGATATGACATAGAAGTGCTTGTAATGTGATGATTTGTGATAATTACGAATCTGAAAAATTTGCTTGCTTACAATATGATCAATTGTGATACATGGGTTTATTGTAATATATGTACTGTTTAATTGAAAAATTGTGAACTACTTGTTTATGATGTGATACATTGCGATATGTGGATTATATGCGATACACGTACTGATTACTTGGGACATATGCATTTCATACATGAATGCATAAACAGATATTGACGGTTGTGACCGGAGCAGCCACCGAGAGCTAAAAGCTCACTGTATTAGAGCCTCGAGCTCAAAAGGAAGTAGTGCATACCCAGAGGGCTCTCCTACCCCTAAGACGCGTTTAACGCTTAATGAGCCCGATATGGGACAGTTATTAATGCGCCCAGATTGGGACAGTTCGGGCGCTCGGTCACAACATCGTAATAAAATAGAAAAGTGTCACATATGCACTGCATACATATTTAATTGAATATTTTGAATGGGTGAATGGCAAGAATGCCTTATACATTTGTGATTTGCTTGTATACGATCATATGGTACTTCTGAATGTGGATTATGAAACAACTGTGTTATGCTTGAGTATGGCATGTATTCATTTGGTTATGTATGTCTAATCGGAAGAAATGTATAAAGTGCAAAGCTGTGCAATAATGGTTATGTGAGATAATGTGTTGCATGAATTGGGTGAACCATCGATGATGGTTCCTCACTGAGTTCGCAAAACTCACCCAAAATTTGCAATTATTTTTCAGGCTTTGAAGAGTACCCCGTTAGACAAACGGGAGTATGCTTACTGCATGCAAGTCAGAGATAGAGATCGGGATCAGTTCATGTCTGCATTAGTGTCATCCTCTTCTTGTATTATTTTTTTGCAATTCCTGTAAAATAGTGGTTGTGTTTCAGTGGGCCCCAATTGGTTCTTGATATCCTATTGATTGTAATATGTATACTGAAAATGGATATGAATAAAATTGGGCCCAATTTGGTTATGAATTTTTGTACATTCGATGGCTAAATACTGTGAGTGTATTATGATGACTGAAAATGTTTACAAGTTAAAGCGGACCCAAATTGTTTACTGATTTCCGCGCATATGATCATATTCAAAAAAAAATTTATACTGAGTTTTTGATTGTATTCGAGTGCTCTAGCATACCACTCTCGTGAGGCACAAACTCGGATATCACCCACGATATCGGGTTCGGGTCCTGTGGGAGTGGGATGCTACAGTTACAATGTTTGTGTATAATCACAAGTGGCCTCATGGATGGTTGAGAAAACGGCCTGGGTGGATTAAAATTATTCATCTCGAAGATACTCGCTCTGGCACACAATTTATTGTACTGAAGAGTCTCTATGATCACAAGGCGCATTTGGAAGCTATGGTCGTGAATGTCGAATTTAAGAAATTCCTAAAACTGAAAAAGATAGAGAAGTTAAGCAAATTGTTCTAGCTAGCAACTTTTGGAACAATAGCTTAATTAATGTGAAGATCATGGGACTGATTATGAGATTGTTGCGCATGTGTGACTCCGATGAGAAGCCTTCGTTAGGCTATGTATAAGAGGGGATGTGGAGGGCAATCAAGGGCATAAAGGAGCTATTTAGAAACAAAGAGCAACTTTGTAAGCCCTATATTGATATAATCGATGATAGGTGGGATCAAATGTTGCGCAGACGTCTTCATGCAGCTGCATTTTTCTTGAATCCAGCCTTTCAATACGTTTCGGATAGCCCAGCTCAAAACCTTGAAGCTTTTTCGGGATTACTTAATATTGTTGAGAAGTATTTTCCCGGACTTCAAAACATAGTTGAAGAAATCACTACATTTCGAGAGCGCCAAAAAGGTTTCGGGCGATCATTAACTATAAACAATGCAAAAACAACTCGGCCTAGTATGTATTTTTATTTCTTTTTACTTGATTATTTATGTTCTTGTTTGGTTATAAAAAACTCTTAATATTAATTGCATTTATTAAATGGTGTAAAATTTTATTTAGATGAATGGTGGAGGTGTTTTGGTCACGATGCGCCGCACTTGCAGCAGATTGCCATTAAGATATTGAGTCAGACTTCATCTTCGTCGGGGTGTGAACGGAATTGGAGTGTATTTGAGAGGATCCATACTAAGAGGAGGAATCGATTGGAACATCAAAGACTCAATGATCTTGTGTTTGTTCATTACAATTTGAGGTTGCAGCATCGGTAAGATTTCTTCACTTGTCAATAAGTTAGTACTTTATATTATTATCATAAACTAAAATCTTTCATTATTAACAATGGCAAAGAAATGAAGAGAGCATATGATACAATTGATTATGAAAGCATTGACAAAGTGAAATTTTGGGTGGTTGATGAGGATTCAAGTGGAGAGCTTGATGCTAATGAGATAGAAGATATGCTTGAAGAAGAATTATCTAATGAAAATTTGCAGCCATCTCGAGGTTATATAAAAAACTACTTAATTTTTAATTGTAATATTATCTACTTGTTTATTATTTCACATTATTTAATTGCACTCTTTTTGTTTAGGTGATGAAGAAGACACAAATAAGGTCAATAATCACATTGATTTAACAACTTTTGCTGCCGGGACCTCGAGTTTCAATGATGGTGAAGTTGCTCGTATCTTAAGGCAACAAAGAAATCACCTCATTGATGAAGATGATAATTTTTAATGTAACTTTATTAAAATATTTGATGGTGGATTGTTTGATTTGTTTGATGCTAATTTCATTTGGACTCGATCATGTGGTTATTATTTGGGATAATTGTTGATTTTGTTGTCTTCTTTTAATGCATGTGTTAGACTCGAATTTGGTTATAATATTAAATATTTAGATACTTTTTGGTGGATTTTTTTATTTTGCGCTAGTTGATGCAATTATTTTAACATCTAGTGATGATATTTTAGTTATTATTTGAGAACAATTATATAATTGATGGTTGAAAATTTTATTTATATTTATTTATATTATTTGAAATATTTTTCTATTTTTTTAATAGTACTAATATTATATATAATTAAATATAATTATTACGTAATTACGACGTTACACCAATTCGACCGGTGGTCGAACCGGTGACCAGTAAGGTCTCCGATTCGATGTCCGGTCCAGGTTTCAAAACCTTAGTGTCTGTGATGTTTTGCAAAGTAAAAGTCCAACAAGGACCTTCCACCACAGACAAGAAGAAACGAAAGAGAACTTGACCACGGGAATCTTTAGAGGGCAAAAATCATAAAAACTAACACTTACTCTCTCATTTCAACCGAGGGAACTGGATTCCATACGCTGAAAATTAGAAGAAAGAAGAAAAGAGAGAGAACCTGAAACTTGATGAATCTGAAGGTCGGGAGAAGGACAAGAGTTGAGAAGGCAATCGTCCTCGAAGGAGACATCGATGAGACTCAGCCTTCTACTTTCAAAACCTAAATGCTCCGCCGATTCGTTCATGTCTCCGGAAAATTGTCGGAGCCAAACAGAGCGTTACAATCGCAAGCGAACTAAGCACAAGTAATATCGAGAGGGAGTGAAACTGAAAGCGCGAGGTCTTTTTGTTTTTGATTTTTATTTATTTCGCGTAATATTTTGGTTTTTGAATTCAGGGAGGTGGCGGTTCAAAATAAAGTAACGAAAATTCGGGAGGAGACAATGTGTATACGCGCACACTGGCCACCATTTCAAAAGGCATGCATCACTACTTATTGACAGTAAATCTAGCTTAGGTCGTGACAATTAAGCCCAATCTGGTTTCAATTTAATTTGATTAAATTTCTAATTAAGTTCAAATATTTTTAAAATTTTTCAAAGTTCAAATTGAATTTTGATCCGGTTTTATCGAACTTGTTGACTTTAAGATAAAGTCGAGTCTAAACTTAATTATCAATCTTATTCAAATTTGTTGTCAACCTTATTATATAAAATAATACGTAATAATTTGTATCTTCTTGAAAATATTAAATTAAAAAAATTAGGTTTGAATCGGGACATAGGCCTTGTTTAGCAAATAACGGATTACATTAGCTAGTAGCTGATTCTATCAGCTGATTTAACCAACAGATAACATAACATCAGTTGTTGATATGTAAAATGACTTATGAGTATATGATTTTAAAAAAATATAAAGAAATGAATATTATATTTCTTAGTATTTCGTTTAATATTCTTATAAGAATTTATATTTAGATATTTAATTTTACAAAAATTAAGTCTATAACTTTAATAAAAACATAATAATAATAATAATAATAATACAACGTTAAATTCTCTATTAATATAAATGATGCAGGGAGCTACATCATATTAGTATGTTTTATATAATATGTATGAATTTTGTTATTTAATAAATAAAAAATATCTATATTTATAGTATGACACAAGTACGATATATAGTAGTTATATAATAAAAATATTAATTTGATGCGACTCTTTATGTTCTAAAACTTAATATTATGGTATTTTTAAATGTAAATTAATATTATAAAATTAAATAAAGATTTGAAAGTTTAATTAACCATTTTATTATATTCTTCCAAACTTTATGATATAATTGTCCGATAAAAAAAAACCAACTTTAAAAATATACAAAGTAAAAGTAGAGAGTAAAGTGGAGAACAATACTGTCATTAGGTAAACAGCTGACTCTAAAAACTCTTCTCATTGAGCTTTTAGAAATCAACTTATTAAAGTTAAATAAGCTAACTAATAAGTCATTCATCAAACATATCAATAATTTTTTAAGATAGTCCAAATATTAACTTTTAATCAAGAAGCTTAAAAAATAGCTGATAAATTTGTTTACTAAACACTTCTATAAAATATTGTAATATAAAGATGTGGGATTGGGCAAATTGGGCATAGCATTAGGGAAGTTGGTGCTCTATTGATTAGAAGTTGTAAGGACATTATCAAAAGGGTTTAAGTGCACTTCTTTGGTTACGACGTCTTATCTTTGATTGCCTTTTTTTGGTTGACACATGAACATCTGGCAGAAGTAGAACCCCATTTGTCACACTACTCAATAACAGCCCAACTAATTTACTTAATTGCGTTAAAAATATGAATAGTTTAGGTGAGAGGATGGTCTATTTTATACACTAACAATAGAAGATAAGGGATATTATCAATGTTGCAATCAATCCATTTTTTCTTTCGTTACTCACTAGTCGAAGCTTATTAGACACATGTAGATTACCAGATTAGTTCGTTTTAATTTCACGTACAAGTCCATTCATATTTTCATATTTAAAAATTCCATCTCATTTCATTTATTTTAAATAATATTTTATTATTTATTTTAAAAAATATGATATAAAAATATTAAGAACAACCCTTTACTAATTTTATATTGACCTATTTTTTTTAAAAATCATGATCACAATCAAACACTTAACAATAAATTACATAATAAACAGTATTAAAATCAATTATTAAAAGTTGAACTAATTTTATCGGTTCAACAGCAGAAACTTTAAACTGATTAATTTTTAATATGATTTTTGACGTTTCGGTTTTATTTAATTTAATAATCTTTATTGTCAAAAATTGATAAGTATTAAGTATTCAGTTAGTTTTCACAAACTATTCAATTTTTATAAATCAAAATAAACTAATTAATATTTATTTAAAATTTTTTAATTAAACTTCAAATTCTTCAATTGTTAAGGACAATATATTTTAATTTTATTAAATCTTTAACCAGTTTTATGATAGTTTAATATCAATTAAATTTTTTAAACCTTAAATTTGTTGTCTTATTATTTTAACTTCTACTCCGACTTTTAAAACATTGATTAAAGTAATTAAATATAATTTTAACAAAACATTATTGTAAGTATTTTTATTATAAAAGATAATTTATAAAATGTTTAGAATAATAAGAATATATTAAAAATAAATAAATTTAATGTGAAAAAAAGTTGGCATAGATTGACATTGAAATGTTACATTAATTTGAACATTCGACAAAGTAGTCAACGCATGAATTTAGAAGTCGTGACTCGTAGAAATGAACCAGTTTTAACACCAAAATTTAGAGGAACATAATTAATATTTAGAATCAAAAAATAGACAAAAATAAACTAAGAAAATTTCTCATTTGGTGGTATAAATGGATTTAAGGACAAATATTTGATACCGCATTTTAGGGTTGTTGTGCCAACTTGTAAATAAAGAAATGGAGAATGGAATATTAGTAGGTGCAGCGCTCATCAGCTAGTAAAAGCATAAGATTCTTGAACTACACATTAGAAAACTAAATCTTCCAGCGGTGGTGTGCAACATTTTTCTGTGCCCACTTAATCTGCCTTTGGACCATAATTAAAAATTATTATTATTTTGGTGTGCACGCTAATAAGTCCGAAAGCTTCCAATCATTTGGTTAACGACATCTTTACGTGCCTACTTATATGATACATTCTCCACTAGGTTTATACACATCTACCATATTAAATAAAAATTTGCTTGCATTTAATCAATATTCTGAATTTTGAGTATATTAAAATTCTATAAATTTTTTCTCGAGTCTTCGACTTATGAAATTTATTAAAAATAAGATTGCGTACTACTAAATCTTTTTAAACTCTGCGTTTCAACGAAATTTTTTTATTGTTGTTGTAACTTAAAATTAAAAGATACCACTAAAACATCCTAACTTTTAACATATGTAACATACAAATGTTATGTAGGTTATTACTATAACTTAATATAACTTTTAAACAGAATAAAATGTCATTGTTGTTATTTTTAACTATATTTTAATTATGTATTAGAAAAATACATAATTTTAAACTTAATGCAATGACTAAAAATTTAAAGTTTGATTGTGAAAATGGTTAATCGTAAAGATTTCAACCTTTACTCAATTTTAAATAGTAATGTAAATTTTAAAAAATAATACTAAAATATATGAAATTTTAATTTTTAATAAAAACAACCTTTTTTAAGTTCTCCTCTAATTCTCACGTGACATTATTGTATTTATTTTATGTATGAATTTTATTATTTAATAAGTTAAAATTTTCAAATACCTTAAAATAATTATGAAATAAAAAATATATAGTCAAAATATTGTTTGGAATGACCCATCATGTCATTTATATTAATAACAAATTAACATTGAGTTATTTATGTTAAAATTAAAAGTCATAATATTTTAGTGGTACTTTTTAATTTCAAATTAGTATTATAAATTAAGTAGAATATGATATTTTTATTATAATTAACCTTTATAAAAATTGGACAGTTTTGTGCCAACGAGGCTTACCAAGTTTGGTTAGTCTTATTCTTTCGCATTATAAAAATAATTATTAATAGCATTTAATTATTGTGACTTTGAGGCGATTAGTGGCCCAAAAGCCGAACCATAAAATACTTTTTCGATTAAAAAAAAAAACACCTTCACAAAATAATCAATATTATATTGTTTCCAACCAACCAAAATCAAATTTGAAATTTCAGTTTAACTCCGTGAATTGACGCCGTTAACACCGACTGAAGAAAGGTTTGAAGTACTATAAAAACAAACAAACGTTGACAGAAGCGAACATCCAACATGGACACGCTCGCTGGGGTCGATAAGATACAACTCTAACACGAACACCAAGACAGCGCTTCCGTTTCCTTCGCAGATCAGACCCAATTCTGGTTAGTTTTTTTACAGAAAGAAGAAGCATTCCGCTTCTCTCTATGTGGATCTGTTTCCTGTCTAGCAAATGCTTGTAATGTGGGTTGGGATTGAATGTCGATGTTATGTAATGTATTTGCTT
Organism: Erythroxylum fimbriatum; assembly: GCA_026770325.2. Taxonomy (NCBI): domain Eukaryota; kingdom Viridiplantae; phylum Streptophyta; class Magnoliopsida; order Malpighiales; family Erythroxylaceae; genus Erythroxylum; species Erythroxylum fimbriatum. The sequence continues at coordinate 501,120 of JANZLH020000432.1, forward strand.
TTTTGATCCATTCCCTGTCGTCTTCTGCTGGTTCTTATCTGCTCTTCGATCTGTTCTCAATTGTAAAATGTGGCTACTTTTTTTTTTAATTTTTCTTTCTGGGTAATTCAATGGAATTTTGAATGGCTATTCTTTCTTGGTTTTTCATTGTCTTTTAGTACTTCCAATTTTCATGCTTGCTTGCTGGAGAGAGTAGGACTGGAACTGGAGCCAAAAAGTTTGAAGCTTGAACATTTTTGGTGCTCAAAGCAGTTACTTTGATTTGCTAGAGTCGTTTCTTTTGTAATCGTTCAAGCTTGCGCTGATTGGTGTCAACCATTTCTTGATTTCAGATGGTCTTTTACCTTGGATTGCTTATCGTTATACTGGATTGGGAATATAATCATCTCTGAAATGGATTCTTGAAATCCCAGTTTTTGTTTAATTATGTAATTTCGCAGCTCAATAAGCCCACTGTCTGTGGAAAATGCTTCTGTTTTCTGCTTACTTTCTCGTAGATGGTAAACAGTTTCATTCTTGGCAAAAACCATTGCTGTAATTTTCTCCTTCACTTCATGGTTTCTGATTCATTAAGCAGAAGTTTCGTGTTCATTGGTATCTATGCTGTTATTTTGAGTTATGTGATAAATATTATAATTAACCACAGGATTTGAACACTGGAACTTGTCTCATTTGCAGCTACTTCTTTTGATTTTCCAGTAAGCAGCTGTTGAATCTCTCATCTTTAAACCTGCCATGTTTTGTATAGTGCAAATACAATAACCAAAATTTTGTTTCCTGTGAAAAGGCCAGAGAGTTATTTGACATCTCAGTTTCTTGTCTTTCTCTTTGTTTCATTTCCTTTGTCTATTTCACTTACTCTTTTTTACTTGCTTGTGTATCTATGTCTTTGCTATTATTAAAGGGTAACAATCTCTGTGAACTTTCCTTAGCTGCTAATATATGTTTGTCAAACTTGACATCTGTTAACATCTTTTCTACATGGATAATCATTACATCCTTTTTGTTTTCTTAAAGTGAATGAGCTTTGCAAACATGCATCTGTGGTAACTGCTTCTTAAATGATTCTCATGTCTTTGCTTGTTCTACTTGTCGAGATGAATGGATACACATGTTTTAACTAAAATTTTGTCTCCACTAAAGGATATTGTTGTAGTGAAGTAGAACGGTTTAACTGCATGGGAAACTTCCATATTAGCTAGAGGTTTAAAATGCCTGTTTTTAGATGATATATGGAGAATAAAATTTTATTCCATAGACAGGAATATAACAGATGCATGAAGGATAACCTAATTTATGTAATGGAGATTTCTGTATGTCTTGTTGTAGTACCATGGGAATAGAAGTTACTGACATTTGCATGGACAAAGAGCCAGACCGTGTTATAGTTTATTCAACTGATGTATCTCACAATTCAAGTGATGAAAATGTCTCTAACCACCATGGTGTTCTGGAGTCCTATGAACCTATTAATGGGGATCCTGAGTTCCAGAGCTCAGAGGAGGGCACTGAAGCAAAGGAATATGAGGTGAAGGAATGTACAAATGAGATGTCAACTGAGATTGCTGAACTTTCTCTTACAGAAGAGAGTAAGGAGAAACAGAATGTAGTGAGCTCTGACTTGCCTGAAGAAAATGCTAAATCAGAAAAACATAAAAAAAGGCAGAACAAGGCAGGATCCACAAAACATGCTTCAAAACTTACTTCTGCTGGAGCCGTTCGAACCAAGCCCACTGTTCCTCAGCCATTTTCCCTAGCAACTGCAAAACGTGCCTCCTCTGGAGCTCGTCCTTCTGGATTTGAACATGAAGCCATTACTGGTGTTAATAGACCGTCTAATGCAAGCAAGGCTCTTCATCCGAACTCCATAAAGCAGAATCAGGTTAGGTTTGCATCTAATTTATGGATGTTAGTAGCTCTTCGCCTTGTCCAAAATCAGATGCTGTCTCACTTCAGCAGAGTTGAAACTTACCATATGATAACACTGAACTATATTGCTTTCATCGTGAATATAATACTTGATGCTGAAATGTCTTTGCCCTCAACTGCAGCCACTTCCAGTACCAAGGAAGCCATTGCAACCCAATAACAAGAAGCATTCTGATGAGGAAGATACTTGTTCTGTCACTTACTCGTATCCTATAACTACTTGAAATTAAAATCTTTAGTGAAATTTGAAATTTAACTTTGCTATTGCAACCCTTCCAGTTTGCTTTCTCTTGAATTGATTTTTCACCTTAACAGCTTGCAGTAATGCAGCTACTGCACGGACTGTCAAGTCCAAGAAATTCATTGCATCAGCTCCAGTATTTAGAAGCACTGAGCGCGCCGAGAAACGGAAGGAGGTATTAGCTCAGCCTCATGCATAGATTTGAATTTTGTCTTAAGCTTTTTTATTCGAAATTAACGTCATTGTTATGTTTCATTTGTCACTAATGAAGAGTTAATGTCATTGTTATGTTTTCATCTGTCAGTTCTATTCAAAGTTAGAGGAGAAACAGCAGGCTTTGGAGGCTGAGAAAAGTCAAAATGAAGTAAGGTCCAAGGTAAGGTGATCTCAGTATGTTGTAGAACCAGATAGCTCTGGATCTTCTCAACTATTCTAGTCAATTGTTAAATGTGGATGATGACTTAAATGCATTTCTTTATTCCTGCTTTTGATCATGTATTTCAAGGAAGAGAAGGAGGCAGCAATTAAGCAGCTAAGGAAAAGTTTGATGTTTAAGGCTAGTCCAATGCCAAGCTTCTATCACGACGGACCGCCTCCTAAGGTTGAGCTGAAAAAGGTACTGAAGGTCAATTCACTCACTTCATTACTGTCATGTTGAGAAGTGATTTTTTAAGTGGTGCCATCTTAATATTTAAATTCTTAACATTTGGAGATGGTATAAGAGTTGCTTGGAAAAGGAAGCAGAGAGAAAAAATATTGTTGCATATGTATGATCAATATAATCTGCTAAGTTTTGCCTGAACTACAGCTGCCACCAACTCGCGCTAAGTCTCCAAAGCTGGGTCGAAGAAAGAGCTGCAGTGATGCAGTGAATTCATCTCAGACTGCCAGTGTGAAAGGGGGTTTTGGTCCAGGAAATCGTCCCACTCTGGGTACTTTTAAAGAAGATGACGGCAATCCTTTTCCAACTAGCAAAAAGGATCAACATGAAATTCTCAATGGTCATGATTCAAGCGGGCTTGTAGACGAGGTAGACCAGACAATTCCTCTGGAAGTAAATGTACACATTACTTCAGTTGTAGGTTGAAGGTGTGTTCCTAACTTATGGGAGGTAAATGGTCCCAAGTTTCTCTTACTTTCTTCACAGCTGCTTTGAAGAATACCCTACTTGTGCCGTTTATGTTGTGAAGGACTTATTTCCATGTATGTGTAATTTATTTAAGTGTAAATTTCTGTAACTTATGTGCATAAAGTGTTACCTTTTCCCTGTAAACTGCTTCAATTTCCCTTCTGTTGGTAATTTAATCACTCAAAAACACTTTTGTCTTTGAACTTCCTAGCCTGATTTTCCTTTATTTCATCCTTTCCACAATTTATTGTACTAGAACGCAGCAATAACAATCAGTGAATGTGGATAGGAACAATAACTACAAATTCTATGCAGTCAATCAGATTACACGTACTTAATGGTCTCATTGATACTGCAAGGGAAGTAATGCCTTTCGCAAAATGACTCACAACTAGGAAAAGGAAGGTATATGAAAGTTGGAGAGGTGAGGTTGAGGGTCCCGTTATCCTTAAGCTGTGCTTTTGTTAAATCTTTGTTGTGCATAATTATGGTAGGCGTCATCATGAAAAGGTCTTTAAAGCAAAAGAAAAAGATAGAGATAGAGCGTAAAGCACCCGTTGTTGGGAGTGGGAGTGGGAGTGTTTCGGTGAGCTAACAGCAACATATTGAGACTTTTGGTGAACGAATTCCAGTTTTTGTTAGCAAAAATTCTCTAGTCAAAAAGACCACATGCATTAAAATTGCCTAACTTTTTTGGGCTCCTAAAATCAAACTGGCTGCATGTTTTTTGCCTTTTATATTGTTCATACATCTTGTCACTGAAAAATAAGTTCCCAAAACAAGAAAATTCCTGACCAACCACTCCTGACCCCAGAGCAGTTGGCACGTCCCTTTCTTCTCTACAGGTCTCTTTTTCGAACTTGTAACTACTATCTTTAGGGCTCATAAATCTTCGGATACACGGAATAGTTTTTTCAAATAACGTATTTTAGATAAATTATTTTTTATATCATAATATGTCTTCATGCTTGACTAATAATTTTTAAAATTTCTTAAACGGCAATGTCACTAATGAGAGCCTTGTATATTAGTAACTCCAGTCCTGCCATTCTCCAAGCTTGCAAGTCTTTAGTCCTTCAAAGGAAGAGTAATAAAGCAACAACATCACTTTTAGAGGGAAACCTTTAGAAGGAGAGGAGAGTACTATCTTCAAACTATGATTCGTTTTCAATCATTCTAGTTTAGACTGTTCAAGGGTAAGACTTTCGTCACGATAATCTCGACATTTAAGTAATTTACTTCCTTAACCATTTCAACAAGTTTCCACCATAGCCTAGCTTCCACTGGTTTTTCTTCCATCTAAAGCAAAACTTCCTTCGCATAGACACTGTTTTTGTAACGTTTTGTAGAAGGAACTTAGGGATCTTACGTGACATTGTGCAACATAACGAATCAACACTAGTTTTCCAAGTTGAAAATCTAGGCTTCCCAGTTCCCAGTTTTTTGGAAATGGCGTGTCTGTTCAGGCAAACTTGTATTAATTTCTTACCATTAGACCGATGACCCGTCATTGATGGAGCGTCATCCTTCTCGTACCTCACACTGTTTTTTGACCTTAAGTTTACTGCCAATATTCTGAATTGTAAACCCACTTGAGCACTTGCCATGAAATGGTATTCCGGTCCTCCAGGAACCCTTAATTTCCTCCAACTAAACAAACTTGAAGGGGATAGCCTATGCATGTCGTTTTCAGATTTTAGTCTTAGAAATAACACATGGCTTGTGATTAGTGTGTTATCCCAAGAAAAGTCTGTAGTCTTTAAAAGTTATTCTATTTAATGTGTGTGGCGTATAAGACTGTGAATTTGCGTGCAAGAAGCAAAGTCCTGAAGCTAGCGAACAAATCCAGAGTTTCTGTCCTGTTGAACAAAGCATGTGATGTGGAGAATTAGGGTTAAACTGTAGAAAGTGGGACTGCATGTCAATACGAGACCCACAAAATAAAAGCGACTCACTCTCTTACTCAACCCCTTTTACGTATATAAGGGCCCATGAAAAGAATGCATGCCCAAATCAAAATCTAACACTGTCTCTTTCCCCAACTCTTTCTTTTCTTTCTCTCTGTGCACTGCTTCTATGAACACGAACAGTTGAGGGGAATGCTGTCTGGTTCGAGACCCTTCACTTGAAACATCTCCTGAATGATGTCGGACCAGGCTTCATTCCCCTCAACAAACCAGACAACTGGGAAGTTTCTATGCATAGGAGAAACTCAAACTGATCAAGCATCACTTGCACTGGCCTGATGTTTTGGTAAGTATATTTCTCTGAATCTCATGTTGCTTTGTCTTTCGTTTATTTCCAGAACCAAGAAAGATCCTTTAACCATTAGTTTATAGTGACTGCTTTGGCAATATTACTTTGACGATTAGTTCAACCAGAAGGTATTGACGTGGATACAAATCTTTCAGTATCATCAACCTAAATTCGATTGCCACCATCTGCGTTTCTATATGTTGAGAACGCTTCAAGGGGGAGAAACTGTGCAATCTTTTCATCAGAAGTTCTCTTCCCTATTCATTTTCTTTCATTGGAAACAACATAAATTCTGACTGAAAGGAAGGAAAACGAAATGGGATTTTGACCTTTTCTGGTTGAATAACTGGTTGCTTGTAGAGAGTAACAAAGAATAATGTTGAAACTCGTAGCAGATTTCACTTTATTAGTTGCACGAGAAACACTCTAAACCATAACAAGAAAAGAAAAGGAGAAAACCACCAAGATTCAGCTTTGAATCATCCCTTTTTCACCTAAAGACTGCCATTTACAACCAGATTGATACTGCTAATACTAAGCTCCTTTGCTTTGCTTTTTTAATGCATTTGGTGGGTCATAACCTAATCAATTTGTGTGCACAAAATTATAACCTATTCCTTCCCTTGTTGCTGTGTCTCTACACATCTCATTCTTAGCCCATTCAACGATACGCATCATTTACCACATGTAGATTTGGAAAACTTGAACCATGTGGGTGAATTAATGATCTTGGCCAGGTAGCTGACTTCAAATGTGCTTGCTAGTTGAATAATTTGTGAGTACTTGCAAAGTCTTCATATCGCTGTCTGGCACTTCAAGAAATTTAGTTGGGAATTTCATGTCATCCAATTAATGAGGTCATGTACTAACTTTGGACAATAATTGAACGAAGCAGACAAGGTCACATTAGGCTAATGGTAAACACTTTTCTAACTAAGAGGTCACTCATTAGTTTTAATATTATTCGATCTCAAGTTAAAATTTCAATAAGATTTAGTACATTAGTAACGATATGATCAATACTAAACATTGGTTTTCTTCATCCCATATATGCCCTCTTCTTGCATAATTGAACTACGCATCTACAAGGAGTTGCACATGCACTCGCTTTGATTAGATGGGTCTAAAGTGTTGGAGTCTCCTTAAACACTTGGCCTTGAAGGGTAATGGCAACAAATCAAACTTTAGCTTTAGCTTTATATCAACATTTTGCTAAGACAATAATTTGATCCGTACAATAATGAAGGAACTGACATCATAGTTGTGTATATATAAGAATCATAGATACTTGCATCATCATTTGGTCATAGTGTAGTAAGGTTTGAAGGCATTTTTTGTGATCTAGGGAGAGTCAAAAGAGAAGAGAGACATATTTGAGTATGTGTGGCCAAAAAGTGAAAATCTTCTCTTTCTTTTTTTTTTTGGGATTCTTTAAAACACTTTTGAATACTTTCTAGTGATTTAACGATACGAAATTTGAGAAAAAGCAATTCAATGACTCGTAACTAAAAATTTCTTGGGAAAAAGTCCATTTCAAAAGAAGGAATCAAAGGGAAGTTATGTTGAGTGTGACAATCAACTCAAGTATTTTTGCACACACAAAGTTATCATGGCCCATTTAGAGCTTTTATAAACTCAAGTTCTTCTTTTGGGCCTAAATCACATGCTTGTAATTGTAATACCGCATCATCAAGGGGCCTATTTGGTAATTAGGCCAAAATTTTGGATTTTCTTTTTGTACAAATTAATTAATGTTCCAATGTGTAACTCAGTGTACTAAGGGAGAACATTTTGAGATAAAAATATTAAAATAAATTCCATTTCAACAATTTCTTAAAAATACAAACAAGAACCTCAATTAAAGCAATATAGCTCTTTATTAATATATATTATTAAAGAATAAAGATATATGATTTCGCTTGTAATTTAATTTATTTTAAAAATTTTTATATTAATATTCTTTAAAAAATTATCAAATCTTATTAAATGAACATATATTTTTAGTTAGTTTTTATCAATATTTTTATGAAAACGTATTTTAAATCAGCCTTTTATTAAAAATAAAATGGTACATGTGTTCATTTAATATTCTTAAAATTTTATGATTTAATATTCTAAATAATTTCTTAGACTTTATTAAATAAACACTTTTTGTTAATCTTTTACTAATTATTTATAGAAGTGACATTGTCACATTTTTAAATAATGCCATAAATCAATTTGGTTAAAACTTTCAAATTATGTCACTAGTCAATTTGATTAATTTTTAATGAAAAATAATTATCAATTTTTATAAAAAAAAATATAAATTATAAAAATATTGAGGATTATAATTAATTCACATATATAGAAAGAATAAATTTATTGGTCCAACATATAAAGAAATTACAATAATTAGGATGAGAAAGCGTAATGATACATGGCGGCAGGTGATTAGATAGAGGTGGGTAGCAGGTGAGTATCTCCGACAGCGACGCAAAGCACCTTCTCCCTCTTAAGTATAAATGTACAGTAAACTACATTTCTACACGCTCACCTGAAGCGCGTCCATCATAAAAATGATCATTTACAATTTAAATTGATAAAAAATAAATAATACAGATTTCTAAATTTTTAATAATTATAAATTTAAAAATATATTTTAATATTTGAAATTCTCGATAATAATTAGTTTTAAATAATTGAATAATTTTTATAAATTATAAAAGTTAAGAACTAAAATATGAAAATGTTAATAAATCTTTTTACCACAAAAATGAATATACATTCTGAAGTCCATTAAATTAAAATATAAGATTATCATGCATTATACTAAAATTTATTAATTGCTTAAGTTTAAATTATTAAATAATTTAGTTATAATCATCAAATTATTATATATACCTAAATAGTAAATACACGCTGAAAACAAGATACTGTTCATGCACGCTCCTTAAAAATTCGCGTAGCAGAGGGTTATTCTTCATACAAAATGAAATTCACATCAACGGCGGTTATACTGCCACGTCATATATTCACGAGGATCTTGGTCAACGGCTGGCGGCCTCTCTATTTCCGTCCCTTCGCCCTTTTTCTAAGATCTCTCTTCGATCCATAACCAGAGTCGGCCGATTCGTCCATGTAGACTGATTTGATGATCCTCCTTGGATTTTCGTGGAAAATCCCAAATTTCCCGGCAAGATGGACGAAATCTTCTTCGATCTCATGGAGTTGTTAAAGAAACCGTCAGTTACGGAAACATTCGTCGACATCTTGCTCTGCGCAGTGCCGATATGGCTTGCCGTCATGATCGGCCTCGTCATCGGCTGGTCGTGGCGGCCACGCTGGACCGGCTTGGTCTACCTCGGCCTGAGAAGCAAGTTTAGGTTCCTTTGGACCGTACCGCTTGGGTTCGGAGCTCCGCGCTTCTGGCTTGCTTTCACAGCTCTCTCTGCTTTCTCTGTTTGCCGCACCGTTTGGTCCAATTTCAAGGATAAAAATGGAAAGTCGGCAACGTCGGCGGAACCGGCGCCGTTGGACGATTGTGTTGATTCTTCATGGTAAATATGAATTTACTTTACACGACCAAGTAAAAGAAAAACAAAAAAAAAATATCAATTTACTTTTCGTTTACCTGTTCATTTCTAAATGTTCCTTGGCTTCTGAATTTCGTTGGACCTCTATGTTATGTGTTATAAGTCTGAGATATATTAATCTGGAAATGACGTTTGGATTGCGTTATTAATGTTGTTCTACTGAAAGATGGATTGGTTTGTGATGCTTCTATTATATGCAGCTCTTCTGATGAAGCACACAGAAAGGACATTGTTACAGAAAATGATTTACAACACCTACTGCATCTCTTTGAAGGAAAAGATGGGCAGATGGATTGGCAATCTTTCATGGAAAGATCTACTCCAAATATGAGGTACCAAGCTTGGCGCCATGAGCCTCAGGTAGATTGGAACTATCACTTATTTGATTAAATATCTCTGGGGTTTACTGGTATACAATTAAAAGATATTCTTCGTAATCCATTTTTTTAATTACCTTTTGGTCTTTAAGGGAGGGCATCTGTACCCAGGCATGGAGGACAGGAAAGTCTAATCCAAAATCCTGTCCTGGGTGTAGGAGCTTAGCGCTACACTAATCTTATATATCTCTTTGGCATGCGAAGCATCATATTTATACCAATTGTTACTGTTTCTTATACCATATTGAACCATTTACTTCTGTATATTATTATCCGTCGGGGATGTTTTGGCTGGTGGTTGTATTGTAGGAGGATTCCCCCATTTGCTTTTTGTGGACATGACATGCTGATGCATGGTAATTTAGAGTCCAGCCATAACGGTGACATGTCTGAGTTGTTTTTGCTGTTAGTTTTCTTTTTGTGGTAATCATCAATTTGAAAATATTTGTGTTCACTGTATGTTTGATATGCCTAGGTTGTTTTTGCTTTTAGTTTTCTTTTTGTGGTAATCATCAATTTGAAAATATTTGTGTTCACTGTATGTTTGTGTCCTTCTTGTATATCAGACAGGTCCCACTATATACCGTAGTAGAACTGTTTTTGAGGATGCGACTCCAGAATTGATCAGAGATTTCTTTTGGGATGATGAGTTCAGACCCAAGTGGGATCCAATGCTTGCATACGTCGAAATATTGGAGGAATGTCCTCATACAGGGACAATGGTTGTTCACTGGATTAAAAAGGTTGGTGAAATGCATGCTATGAGTGATGACTTGTTTTTATATCTTTACATTGTTATTTCACTTGTTTGGAACTTTGAATTAGCGAGTGACAAGATGTCTGTTTCTCCGATTTGCAGTTTCCATTTTTCTGTAGTGATAGAGAATACATCATTGGCCGCAAAATATGGGAGGTTGGGAAAACATATTACTGTGTTACCAAGGTACTCTTGCAGACATTTATTTTCCTGTTTCCTGTTGTCCTTCCAAACTTTATTGATATCATTCTGTTGTTTTTTTTATGTGCAATGGTTGGAACAAAAAACATGAGCATCTTAAAATACGGACCATTTTTAGACCAAGCTTGAGGTATGACTGTTGATATGTAAAATGGCAACACTGCAGGGGGTGCCATATCCAAGTTTGCCAAAGCGAGACAAGCCAAGGCGTGTGGAGCTTTACTTCTCAAGTTGGGTGATCAGGGCTGGTAAGTAGTTTCAACCAACCAATGTGTCTTTGTCACACAATTTCCTGAAGCCTTTTTACCAACAATTCAATGGGCTTTTTAATGACCAATTTATTTACGGAATGCAGTGGAATCTCGGAAAGGAGATGGGCAGATGTCTGCTTGTGAAGTTATTCTGCTCCATTATGAGGATATGGGAATCCCTAAAGACGTTGCAAAACTGGGAGTTCGTCATGGGATGTGGGGAGCTGTCAAGAAGCTGCATTCTGGCATGAGAGCGTATCAGAATGCTAGAAAATCAGGTGCAACACTTTCCAGATGTGCACTAATGGCGAGAATCACGACCAGGATTTCCTTTGATGAAAATGTGGAATCCTCAGAACCGGTGACTGCTGGAGAAGATGAGAGAGATGAAGTGGAGACGAAAAAGAAAAAAGATGACTGTATTGATTGGAAATGGATAGTTATAGGTGGGACTGTAGCGCTGGTTTGTGGACTTCATTCAGGTGTAATTGGGAAGGCCTTGTTAGTTGGAGCAGGACAAAGGTTGGGGCGGAGGTGAGAGTTTCTTACCGGAAAACAGTCCGTGGCTACTGCTATTTGAGGATTTGGAGCAAGATTGTTATTAACATTTTAAGGTATCACTTGTTCTTTTCTCTCTCTCTCTTTTTTTTTTAAGTAATCCTTGATAGTAGATCCTACGATTATACCCGGAATTCGACTGCTATTAGTTTCCTGTACCTAGAGTGCCTCAACGTGGAAGTTGGTATCTATTTTGCATTTATTTTGAAAAGCGATGGCCTGGAATCCAAAAGTCTGTATGTCGATATATTGAGAGGGTTATAAGCATGAAACGTATTGAAATGAAAAGACCTTTTTGAAGAGACTTGAAATGTAGGTATATGTTTATTCATATATATGGCTGTTTTCAAGGACACTTGATTACCAAACCCAAGGGAAGGGAACAATGTTATGAATAATACCTAAATGGGCTTAATTCCGGGTTGAGTTCTGAAACGGAATTGTACCGGTACTGGTTGGTACTGGGTACCGTTTCGGAAAATTTTTTAAATTTATAAAAGTCCTTAAAATTTTTAAAAATTGCAAAATAATCTATATTGATATATTATACAGTATTTAAAAGTATGATCGTCTTATATGTATTATCATTGTTATATAGTACACAAATATAAAAATTTAATCACATATATAAGGATTTAAACTTTAAATAGAATATCCGTTAAGTTCAAAATTTGAATGGAAGAAAAAAAATCAAATTAAAATTACATTGAAAGCAATCATTGTCATTTATGTAGTTAAGTTAAAATTTTAAAACAGCAATGATATAAGAAAAAAAAGTGTAACCAAGGTATACTTCTAAAAAAATTATAAATAGGCCCTTTTTTTCCTCTAACGCTAATACATGAAGGTTTCGTTGAATTGACCTCAAAAAATTAAACATATTATATTTTGAAAACATAATTGTAACAATCAATTTAAAAAGTTTAACCGGTCTCTTTAATTATAAAAATTTTGAATTGTTTAATTTTTTATTTAGTTTTTAAAATTTTAGTTCTATTTACTTTAATAATTTGTTAAAAACTTATCATGGTTATTTTTGTAAATTAAAATAAATCAGCTAATTTTTATTTAATTATTAATTTTATTTAATTTTTAATTAATTTTATAATAATATAATACGATTAAAGCTTTTATGTTATTGGTTTAACAGATTTAAAAAATTGGTAAAAATTGACCGCTAGGAAGTATGAAATAATATGATGGAAGAAAAGCATCAAAGTCAAGGGTTCTGGGAGGTTCTTACTTTATATTAATTGCAAACATTTATTCTGCACTAGGCCCGTCGTCACTTTCTTCGCATCACTGCCACAGCTCCACCAATGGTGACTACTATCTAGTTCTTTTCTCTATCCAAATCACCAGTTACATGGAATAAATACTATATAACCGCCATTAAAAAAAAAAAAACTATATAACCGCAACCAAAGATTTGATTAACTTATTAATCATTTAATAAAGGCCATAATCTTAAAAGTACTAATCATTTAATGATATAAAGTAAAAAGCTTAGGCTATATAGTCTATACAATTCAGATGCTAAATTGACTAAAACTGAAGACTAAGCCGATTTGATTAACATTTGGATTTAAATTAAAAGTACATTATCCATTCTTTTGGTAACTGGCTAGCCTTATAAATTATCATGTTTACATACACACTATTGGCATGTAACGTCGCCACGTGGCAACTCCAGAACCTCATACTTTAGAATCTGTGGAAGTTCCCACAAGGACATACCAGCTTCATGTTAAAGCTGTAGCTGGAAAAGCTTGGCGGCCACTTTTCATTGCTCAGACTCTCACGGACACAGCTCGATTCTTACATAATTTATTTTTCCAATCTCAGTCTCTTCACTGCCTTGGAAGTTCTGCTAATTGTCAAGGTGTAAACTTTTTGCACAAAGGAAGCAGCTTTAAGGAAGTTAGGTATGTGGGATTCCATAATTCTCTCTTTTCTCCCATGGGATTTATGAATTGTTGTTCTTCTTTTTAGCAGCAGATAGAGTTCTTTTCTATAGTGATGTTATTCCAATCGTTTTTCTTTCCATAGTAGGCTCATGAACATTTATATATATTTTTTTACCTTTATGGACCTAAACCAATCCATGCAATACTATTCTATTAGCCAATGACGAGATGATGGGATCCGCCATATTAGGTTCCAGTTCAAGGAGGATGATGAAGTTTTTGATCTTCAGAGAGTTTAGTGTCGTGTGTTGCTTGTATTTTGGAAAAGTAAATATAAAATCGAGTAATTCACTTGGGTTTTAGTGCCTTCCATCCGAGAATTACGTGTAACTTGCCCTTGATTTATGACATATGTGACTGATGGAGTAATGGCCTGGTGCCAATGACTGATTCTAATAGTCTTGCAGATCTCTCATCTTCTTCTTAAAAGGGGGGTCAATAAAAAACTAATGTACCAATAGCTTAATGAATCTCGTTCAATTCCAAAGTAATATAAGCACTTTTGGTTTGTAAAAAAAGGTTCCTTTAGTGCAGTTATTTCAAACTTTGAATTCAGTTGAACATGTTTTGATCCTAATGTTTTGTGTAGAGAGTTTTCGCACCATGGAGAAGTCTGACCTGCACCTCATTGGCATTTCAGGATTGCCCGCTGAAGGGGTCGTGCAGAGATGACGAATGTGGATGATAAGGACATAGAACCATCGACTGATGTAGGACTTGCTTTGAGTTACTCCAATAAGTTGAGTCAGCTAAGATTAATCAATGATTCAGGTGCAGGTGCAAATGCAGGTGCGAAGTCAGCCATGAAATTTGTGGCTGCTGATCCCCTGTCTGAACTCGTTTGGTCACCACGCAAAGGTTTGAGTCTTAAGTGTGCTGATGGAAGCTTCTCTGGGAATCAATTTTTGGGTTTGGAATCTAGCAATACGATTAGTGGAAGTGGATTAAATAATAACAAACATATAAAGGAGGAGAATTTCATGACAGCTCCAGCATTTAATGCGACTAGTCAAGTCACTGTAAGAGAAAGTTCTGTAGAGTTTCCTGCTTGCAATACCAATACGGGCATCATGCATTCAAGTGGACCGAATCATGAATCTAGGACAGGTAATAAGTCGAATGTCACCACTTGGTAGAATGAATTTGGAAATTTTGATGGCAATGTGTTCCTTTTCTGACTTATGCAGCAACACAAGATGAAGTTGACAGAACAAGGACTCTGATGGGGACGCATCTGTCACAAGTAAAGGAGGATCTAACTGATGAAGAAGGAGAAGATACACGTTATATTTTCAGTTTTAAAATGGGTGAAAAATCCCTAGCCAAAGCAAAAGAGAGTGCAAGATTGTTAGGTGACAATCCATTTTTGTTTAGCTAGAAAGTATGGTAGATGATTTTAATCCTAAAAATAAGTCTGTTGGGATAATTTTTTATTATAGTGTCCTCTGGATGCTTTGAAAACATATGCTATGCTGTGTTATAGCAAACATTCTTAATCTTGATTATGGCCATAACCAAGGAGCAGTACTATTGCAGAGCTAGTTATTCTTTGTTTCAATTTCTCATTTTCCATTCTACGGTTTGGTTCTGAGTTCTGACATTATGCATCACTTCTGGTTCCTTCCTTTGCCATCTACTGCAGATGGTATGAAACTGGATGCGCCACCAATTCATTCAACTCCCAAGAAACATGTAAATGAAGTGAGAGATGATGATGACAGGAAACAGATGTTAGGAAACAAAGTTGTTCTGGCCTCAGAAGTTAACTCAGTCAAGGAGTGGGAAGCCTGTGATGATAAAGTACAGAATGCTGAGGAATTGCTTCCATATGTTCAGAAAGGGATCAAAAACGAGATTGATGTTGGTACTTCTTACATTCAGCCTCGTGAGAAACTTGAGTCAACTTCTGAGAATGATTTGAGAGGTCCACTTAGTGAAAATGCTTGTGTGGCAACAATTAGAATTCCTTCAGAGTCTGTCCATAGAGTCAGAAATAACTATGAACAAGATGGTGAAATGCTACTCAGAGACAAGAATCACGGGACTAATTTGTACCCCAAGAAAAGCAGATTCGAGCAGTATCAAATGAAAGGCAAAGCTAAGGCTTTATCTGATGACAACGCAAATGAAAGAATACTGAGTGAGGATGATGACAGTCATGAAAGTGTTGAAAGTTGTAACACTGTTGGGCTATGTCATACCGGGAAAAGAAAATGGGGCTCTGAGAAACAGTTGATTGTCGGAAGCAAAACGGTCAAAAGACAATACGGTGAAAGTCTTGGCTCCTCATCATTCCTCAAGCAAGACAGCTCATTTGTGAACTGGATTTCAAATATGGTGAAAGGTTTATCAAAATCAAAAGGGGAAGAGGCCCCTTCTCTTTCACTTACTCCTGCAAAATCTAACCATGGACAGGATAGTGCTCATCAGAATTTTATACCCTGCAATAGCAACCCAGAACCTGGCTGCAAGACTATGGGATTTCAGTCGATATTTCAGTCCCTGTATTGCTTTAAACAAAAGACTCGGGAAACAAACACCTTAAATGCCAGTTACCAAACAGATGGATCGAAGAAACTTGACTTGGATAATGGGATATATGATGTTGATGCTACGCCTATAGCATGTCGTGCAGTAAATGGAAGATATCTGTTACTAAATGAGAAATTCAATAATTGTACACCTAGTAATGTATCAGGTCCTCTAACCCAGCCTGAAGGAACATCCATTGACATTGCGGTCAATCAGGAAGTCCAGAGGAGTAGTTCTGCAGATAAGAAAAATTCATGCAACTTAACTGATAAGGAGAGAAAGACAACAAGCTGCAGTTCTTCTTTGGGAAAACGTAAAAAAGTTGGTGATGATGATATTCATTCTGAACCAGTATGCCAAGGGACGATGACTAATAATTTTGATAACCCATTGGCAAGTTTGTGGATAACCAGGTTTGCACCTAAAAATTCTGTAGCCATGTCATTGTCAAACATGGATGCTTTCAATAAAAGTATTGGTGAACCCCTTGACTGTTCCATTCATAGTAGACAGTTGAAGCCTGAATTGCCGAATCATTTGGGTTCCTGCAATCACCACAAAGTCATTGGGGCTAGGGAACAGTTAGCTGAAGACTCGCTGAATGAGACCCTCTTATGCTTACCTTTCCAACGATATAAAAATTCAGATGTTATGGCTTCTGTATTTGCAAGGAGATTGGATGCCCTTAAGCATATCATGACAACATCAGAAGCAACAAATGATGCAGTTCTTGCACCCATAACTTGTTTTTTCTGCGGAGTGAAGGGCCACCACTTGCGAAATTGTCCACATACGAGCAATATTGAGCTTCAGGATCTTCTCAGGAATGTCGATTCATTTGATGGTGCAGAAGTATTGCCTTGTGTGTGCATTAGATGTTTTCAATTCAATCATTGGGCTATTTCATGTCCAAATAAATCTTCGAGAGTAATTCATGAAGCGGAATACCAATCTTCTTTGATTGATGATTGTCCTCCTAGAAATTTGCTAGCTGATGCAGGTGGAAAAAATATAGCAAAAACTAGTGAGGCTATGAAATCAGACAGTTCATCTAGAGCTTGTGATGGAAATGGCCCTATTGTGAAGAAAAAATTTGATTTCCATAGGAAATTTGATGAAGCTACTCCTGGAAAAATGGTAACAAAAATGAAGTTATTTGAAAAAGGTGTTGCTTCAACTTCCAGGAAAAGCAAGTTGAAAGAAGATCAATTGATGCCTCTGTTTAATTTTCCAAAAGATCAGATTCTGGATGTACCAAAGGAGATTTTTGATGCTGTAAAAGGACTTCGCTTGTCTCGTACAGATATTCTGAAGTAAGTACATTCTATGAGCAACAAGCATATAAATCGGGGCAATCACTTCACTAGTCATCTCTAGTTTACCTTTTAGTTGAAAATTGCCTGATCAAAAGCATGCGATTGTTTATCTTCTTCAAAACTCTTCTTATCCACTGCTGATTTTTTCTATGTTTCATACGCATCAGATGGATAAACTCTCACATGCCGCTGTCACACCTAGATGGTTTTTTTCTGCGCTTGCGTCTGGGCAAGTGGGAAGAGGGATTAGGGGGAACTGGATACTATGTAGCTTGTATAGATGGTATGCATGCTTTGTTATGTTTAACTGGAGATAATTTACATATTTTTCATGCAAGCTCGGAATGGCAGACTATTTTTTCACACCATTAATTCCGAGTTCTGTAATTCATCTTTCTGTTATCTTATTCTTTCAATTCTGTGGCTTTTCTCAGGAAAAGGAATGCAAAGGAAGAATTCACCACCAAGGTCCAAAAGTTCTATTGCCGTCAATGTCGGAGGCATAAAGTGTTTTGTTGCGAGTCAGTACATTTCCAACCATGATTTCCTTGAGGTGAAAATCTGATCCATTCATTTTATTCCCTTTTCAAATGCTTTAGGTGAATTTCGCGTATCTAAGCTATTGATTTAATTACTAGTTTGGACTGTCAATTTGGGTTGTGGAATATGGTCATTTCCTGTAAGTGAACTTTTCCTATGTTGGTAC
This sequence comes from Erythroxylum fimbriatum, assembly GCA_026770325.2. Taxonomy (NCBI): domain Eukaryota; kingdom Viridiplantae; phylum Streptophyta; class Magnoliopsida; order Malpighiales; family Erythroxylaceae; genus Erythroxylum; species Erythroxylum fimbriatum. Next base: position 518,915 of record JANZLH020000432.1, read on the forward strand.
TCTAAATGACCAAGTTGAGTTTTGTTGATAATCAGATAATGTTTATGAGCCGGAAAAAGATAAGGTGAATTATGTTTTAATCTTTGATCAATTGCACAAAAAGTTCAGAACTATAATATCTTGTTTACTTATAGGCAAGCATAAACAAGAAAGTTTCACGTTGAATTAATTCATATCAACTTGATGACACAAGCGTAAACTAGCAAGTCTCACACCAAAATAAACTGGGAATGTGATAGCATTTTATACCTTTATTGATTGTACCTTTTCTTCATCTCCAGCTTACACATTTCATATCTGAATTGGGAAATGTCAGTGTGATGATCTTTCATTTGATCTTCCCCGGCACATGTTAGTAACGATGCCTGTGTCATTAAAGCATTACAGTGAAATGTATAGTTACAAGCATTTGATGGTAGAATTTTAGTCTTCAATATTGGAAGATACAGACATGTTTAGGAGTATTAGTTGCCATGAAGCAAGAAGTGTTGGAGAATGATTCAAAGTTGTAAAAAATGAAGTCTTTGTTTAAAGGTAAAATTTGGAAAGTAGTAAAGATAAGATATAATATTTGTTAAAAGATAAAATTTTATCTATTAAGATAAAGTTATTATCTGCTAAGATTTAAACTTTTAAACTTTTGATTTGTTTGCTTAATCTTTATCTAGATATTAGCTAAGTTTGTTATTTCATTGCTTATATATTTAGGCCTTCAACGTCAATGTAAAGGGTAACTCATCAATAAATTGCCTCTTGCATTATATCTTTTCCATTCGACTTTATTTTAGTTAGTTTCTGATTTTAAAATCCATCATGGTATCAGAGCTTTAGATCCTTGAGGGACTGCGAGATTGAGTGAGAAAATACAAAAATAAAGTTCTCGTGACTGCCAGCAATTCAACAATTATCTCACCCCCAAGTTTCAATGGTGAAAGACATCGAGAAGTCATTAGAAGACAATATTCTGATGAATGAAACTAAAGAGAGAGGAGACAGAGTTTATGAGGTAGAATCTAAGATAATCATATTGGAGATGCAGTAGAGCGCAGAAGACGAAAAGAATTTGGAAACAACGCAACAGGCTTTTGGATACAATGAGATCAGTTTTGAAGTTGTTGATGTGTTTGATTAGGATGAAACTGAGGACGTAGTTAGGAATCATGAAGAGGAATATTGTTGGTACAAAGGAAAGCCTCAATGCTATAACTGCAAAAGATTTGGTTATCTGCAAAAGAATTGCAGATTTAAAAAAGAAGAACATGCAAATTTTTTTAAAGTGGCACAAGAAGAAACTCTTTTAGATTTGTTGATGAGAAGTGCACCATGGAGAGATGCGCTCCAATATCTATAAGTTGATGATAATGTGTATTAACAAATTTGAAGACTGTGATGAGAAGTGCATTACATTAGGAAGGAAGTGCTCCATCCTTGAAAATTTGAATTAAGAGAGAATGCTGATAATTAATTCAAAATTTTAGAGTTGTTAAAATTCCTTTAGAATAGGTCATAGTTTATCTTTAATCTTATCTTATAAGCCATATTTGTTGGCTGAAATATCTATTTTAGTTTTTTGTATTTTGCCTTTATAAGGCAACCGAGTTTAATAATAAGATGACTTGAGTGTTACGTATTCCTCAATCTTTACCTTATCTTATTCATCTTCTATTTTTTAAAAATTCAACATGATATCAGAGCTCTCAAAGATCTTGAGGGACCTATGAGTAATTAATGTTCTAGAAGCTCAAAAACAAAGAGGCGCAATAAAAGCCCAAGAGAGTGAAAAGATGGTGGAGGGAGCCTATATAGCAAAGATTCAATCATCAACAAAGAAAGGAATCTTTCCTCAATGTGGCCATTGTGAGAAGTTTGGCTGTAAAGGGAAGTCTCAATACTTTATGAAAAAGGATTGCAAGTTTAACAATGAAGAACAAACAAATATAATGCAAGTGATTAAAGAAGACAACATCTTCTAGGTGGTGAGAAGTGCACCAAGACTTATCATAGAGATAAGTGCTCTATGGAGATAAGTGATGAGAGAAGTGCTCATGTTGAAGAATAGAGAGAAGTGCTCCAAAGAAAAGAATTGTGGAGAGATGTGCTCCAACTATTGAAAGGTGATGGAAAGTATATCATCAAATTCAAAAAGTTTTACAACTTTGAATCAAGAGGGAATGTTCGAGAATGATTCAAAGTTGTTAAAAATGACGTCTTTGTTTAAAGATAAAATTTGAAAAGTAGTAAAGATAAGATATGATATTTGTTAAAAGATAAGATAAAGTATCTGTTAGGATTTAAACTTTTAAAATTTTGATTTGTTTGCTTAATCTTTATCAAGATATTAGCTAAGTTTTGTTATTTCATTCCTTATATATCTAGGCCTTCAACGTCAATATAAAAGGTAACTCGTCAATAAATTGCCTCTTGCATTATGTCTTTTTCATTCTACTTTATTTTAGTTAGTTTCTGATTCTAAAATTCATCAGTAAGGATGGCCATCATGTAACTTTGTTGGTGATATAACCTGTGAGACACTGAAGGATCGATTATTAATTATACCTACATATAGACCTCTTTTGTTGTAGATGATCACTTCTTATGGTATTAAAAACTTTCAATACCCTAATCAGAAAGATCTGAGAATTTCTTTTACGGTTAAGATCCTAATCCTATTTATTATCTAAGTGTTAACATTATGAAATTATCTTTCAGATAATGTAAATATCATTTGAGTTGATTGAAAACTTTCCGTATCATCAAGTCAGGTCTAGAGCTGAACTCAAATATATGAAGTTTCTTTCTGTTTGTAGCTCATGTAACCATATTTGTTTTCTGGGAACAGTGTAGCCTCATGGCTGAATGAACTGAACGTTGAGGGTCCATGTCAGAAACTTCATAGGACAAGACATAGTTGCACTTATTGTTTGTTGTTTGTTAAGCATTTTGGCTTCAGTCAGCTGAACATTTTGTCTGCGTTTTATAACAGGATGAGCTCATGGCATGGTGGTCAGCCACCGAGAGAGGTGGTGGAAAGATACCATCGGAGGAAGACTTGAGACTCAAAATCGAGGGGAAGAAAGCATTAGGCCTTTCATGAGACGGTCACATACCACTAGTATTGCATGTAGAGAGGAAAAATAAATGGATATAAATAGCGATTTACTTTATAATTCATGGAGATAAATTATTTTTTTTGTATATTTAGACAATGTTATGTGGTTCAACGAAGATTATATTTGATTCAGCAAAAGTAATAAAATTATAATATACAGAACTTAATTATATGTGATTTAATATTTTATACAAATTAATGTAATAAAACTAGAATCTTCTAAATATTTATTTTATTAGCATAATGAATATAACAGAGAATTAGAGAATTTGTTGTTGTATCTTTACATTGATGCTGGGTAAGATTTATA
>JANZLH020000432.1:522433-533724 GCA_026770325.2 Erythroxylum fimbriatum
ATAAAGAAAGAATAATTATGATTGCTAAAATTATGCTAGACTAATTGCTGTAATTGTTGCAATAGTTTCGGCTAACATATTTTATTTTGAAAGTTCTCGTATGGTTAATTCATTTTTATATCTCTAAGTTTATTCATGTCTTTTTTGTAACATGCATATCATGTTGTTATTTAAGTTGGTATAAGTATTATATTACGCTTAGAACTACTAAAGCTAAAAACTAATTAAAATTCGAAAATTATTTTTTTACAAATAAATCCTTTAACTTTTTTAACTTTATAATATTTACCGATATCTTAAACTTGATACTGACCAATATCAACAAGGTAAATTGTATACTGCCTGCACGGGTAGCTCAGTTGGTTATTGGAAAGGAATTTTAGATCAAGATCTCAGGTTCGAGTTTTGGCAGCGGTAGTATGAGAGTTCATCCAATGTGGTGACTTTTTGTGCGCACCGATATTAGGTCATCCTTTTAAGAAGCTGACTAAGATCAGACCGTAATTTATCCCCTTACAATTCTATCGGACTGGGGTGTAGGTAAGATTGTATATGGTGACTTTTTGTGCGCATCGACGTTAAGTCACCCTTTTAAAAAGTTAATTAAGATCAGACCGTAATTTATTTCCTTATAATTCTATCGGACCGGGATATGAGGCGTCCACCTTTTGAGATCAAGGAAAATTGTATACCATTTTCTAGTCATGTCATGTATGTCATATACAATCTTACCTGCCCAATTTTCGATTTCTAGTCAAACTTCATCGTCAAATTGTATGTCGCCTTGCGGTTAGTTGAGTCAAACTCCGCAGCTGCCAGCTCCTTGAGATAAGTTAATGTCTTAATCACTTGTCGGTTAGGGATGACAATTTGGTAGTGTCCGATCTTTTTTTTTGTTTTTGTCAATTTCATTTGTTTCATCCATTTAATAAAATTAAGAATAATAATGAAACGGATGGAAGCCATTTGTTTGTTTTTTTTGACGAGAAAACCCATAAAACGAAAGGCTAAAAACTAAACCCAAGTCAGCAGATTTACCCCATGCACTCAGATCTTACAAGCCTTTTCCTATCAGATGGATTACAAGCAGAGTTATTTAACAATAAAATAGGACCTAGATAAGGAGGACAAGTTTTTCAACTATGAAGGTTTGCATATAATAAGACTAGTCGAGCTAAAGAGAGAGCCGCTCTATTAGCAATCATGCGCGTCCATTGGAAGGACAAGCGAAGGAAATAACGAATTTGTTTGTTTACTTGAATTTGATTTGAGATATAGCTAAATTGAATTTGACAATTCAAAATCTAATTTGGCAGAAATTAAAATAATATTATTTTAATATAACTTAATTAAAAGATTTTTTTATTTAAATCGATTTAACTCATTCCAATAATTACGATAGATTCAAGCTAAGTTAAATTAATCTCTTTAAATTTAAGAATATTCAATTTAAACTTAATTTATTAATTTTAGATTAGGTTATGTTGAACTCAATTTATCATTATTTTTAAAAAATTAGAATGAAAGTTAAATCTATTAGATTCAGTCATGAAATTAACATGCAATAAAGATGGAAGAGAATTAAAAAAACTTAAAATAGGATTAAAAAGGAATTATTTTTATCATTTAAAGAGATAAGAGTTTAATTGAGAAAGCAAGCTGTTAAGTAAAAACTAAAAGCTAATTAGTTTATAAAAATTAATTAATTATAAAAATTGACCTGTTAATTAACAAATCTATTGATTTTTAATAAAGATGATTATTAATATAAACAAAATCAAAAAATTAAATGAACCAAAATTTTTATGGTTAATTTGGTCTAACAGATTTAATCACTGATTTTTCATCTTTAAACAAAATAGCATTGTTATTATGAATAATTTTGAATTTCTAACTCAAGTTTAAATTTAATTCGGATCTTAAAAATTTTATTTTTAATTAAAACGAATATTATCCATTAACTTTGGAGTCACCGGACAAATGCTGCTTAGCTTTTGGTAATGTCGTTTCACCATCAAGGCAATGGAATATCTCAAAAGATGTAAAGCAGAAGCTCATGCGTATGTGTCCCCAGTCCAGTCCTACTAACTTTTTCTTTCTCTAAGTAAGAACAAACCAGTAAAATTTAACGAATAAAGATGATTGATGCATCCACCCAATGCGTTAAATCATAAAATAAACAAAAGTTGAGCCATCATCATTAATCAATGTCATAAGTGATAAGTGACAAGGAGTCCAGATCTTCTATTCAATTTTATAGTGTCTTATTCTGTCTAAAAAATTTTAACCATTTATTTATGTAAGCTTTGCGTAGGTCTCGTATAAATAAACGTGGGACCCGTATAAATCAATGGCTGAACCATAAAACTTTATATATATTTAATGCCTCCCACAAGCCCTTAATGTATTTCATGTAAGCATGTTTTTATATATTTTTTAGCTTTTTTTAATCAAAATATAAATCATTTTTGTCATATCTGTTCTAAACTTGCCACTAGCATTTAATAATCATTCTTATAATGTCCTTTTAATTAATTTAATAATTGTATTGGTATAAGAAATTAAAAAAAGATAAGTTTGAGTTTATATCCATAACTCAATCGATGACCACTTAAGAAATCACGGTCAGATACAAGCAGTAGGCACCTTCCTCCACCATTCAACAAGAATGCAACACAGTAAGGCTGTCTTTTCTCTTGCTTTCCTTCAATCCAAACAAAGGCTAAGTGGTCTCTCTTTTTCAGTATCTAACTTGAGCCGTTGGGCGTTGCTTACTTTTTTCAGACAGTGGTATTGGAAAGTTTGTTGTTGCTCATGTACTTGCTGTCACTTTCTTGGGGTTGATGGCCGCCGTCGCCGTGGCACGCCTTCGCCGGAAGAAGACGAGAGTTGAAAGAGAAGACCCCAACATCGTTCCTAAGTTAGACAGGACAGAGTCCGGCCGTGTTATGAGGATTGAGAGATTCTCCCATTATTTTGGTACTTGTCCTCTTCACACACTTTTTCTTAAAGCTTTCGATTTTGTCTGGGAATTGAGGGTACTTGCTTTTGTGAGAGTTCTTGGGAGGACTAAAAATCTGTGGGTTTTTGGAGTGTTGGTGCAGCTAGACAAATGGGATTTGCAGATCCAAATGAATGTCCACAGCTGTGCAAGTTGGCTTATGATTACCTGAAGACACCTGCAGGCTGTGAGGACAACATCTGTGAGTATTTGGCTGATGAACCTGAGGCTGAATCTCTGTGTGTGAAGCTCATAGAAGAGCTCGAGAGATGCATCCTTACATACTTCTCGTTTCACTGGAATCAAGCTTCTGTTATGATCAGTCAGGTACATAAACACATACCAAAGTGAGGGTAATCAAAAGAGAGAAGGTAAAAGTACAGATCTTCTTTTCATCATCTTCTTCTTCTCAGTTCTTTCCTTCCTTATGTGGCTGACAGGTTGTGGACACAGAATCGGAGAAGAAACCGAAGCTGAAAAACTTTGTAATGGCTGCCACAAGGTAACATTATTTTTCAACTTCTTTTCAATGTTGTGAGGCCCGCATAGCAATTAATATATATGACTAGCTAATATAAATTTGAGACTATAATTGATTAAACTAACAAGACATTATTATAAAACTGAAGTTTATTTTTAAGCCCTTCTCTTTTGTCAACTCTTGAATTGTTCAGGAAACAGAGATTTGAGAGGGTGAGCAAGAGTTTGAAGACAACAAGGAAGATCTGCATTCTAGTTGAGCAGATGAAAGCAATTGGAAAGGGTGAACCAAAATGTACGGAAGTCATGATGCCGGTGGCCCTCGGCGAGAGGAGTCCGGTGCTACTGCTTATGGGCGGTGGCATGGGAGCTGGCAAGAGCACTGTTCTTAAAGATATCCTCAAGGAGTAAATAGCTAAACCATTTAAATCCTCATAATTAACTAGCTACCATAGACAAATATAAATTCGGTTACATGTGCTATTTTATAATAACTCTCATATGGTTAAAATTGTAAGCTCATTTTGGTCGGGGGTTAAGGAAAATGGGGTGGTTGTGGAGGCCGATGCTTTCAAAGAAAACGATGTTATATTCAGAGCCCTTAGCTCTAGCGGTCACCACGATGACATGCTTCAAACTGCTGAATTGGTACCTCTAATGTCTACATATAACTTCATATTCCTATCCATGATCGATTGATCGTAATTGCGCGTAACATGCAGGTGCATCAATCTTCAACTGATGCTGCACAATCCCTCCTAGTGACTGCACTGAACGAGGGACGGGATGTGATCATGGACGGAACACTTTCATGGGAGCCTTTCGTTGAGCAGATGATTGCCATGGCTCGTAACGTGCACAGACGTCGGTACAGGATGGGGGTAGGCTACAAGGTGGCTGAAGATGGCAAAATTACTGAGAATTACTGGGAAGAAATAGAGGAAGAGGAGTACCAGAATGAGAATGGAGAATTAACGAAGAGAAAGCCATACAGAATACAGTTGGTGGGGGTTGTTTGTGATGCTTATTTAGCTGTTGTTAGAGGCATAAGGTAAATTTAAAATCTTTAATATTGTTTTACGGGTTAAGTTTTACAAGAAACAACAGAATTAACGACTTGATACGGTGAATTTGAGCAGGAGAGCTATAATGACTGGACGAGCAGTCAGGGTGAAGTCACAACTGAAGTCCCACAAGAGTTTCGCAACTGCGTTTCCAAGATATTGCCAACTTGTTGATAATGCTCGACTCTATTGCACCAACGCACTGGGAGGCCCACCCAAGGTAAGACCTTTGGTTGCACATGTAGCCATTACATCCTACATGTGCAGATGAGTGTTATTAAATGCTTAATGAGCTAATTTGGTTGGTGAGTGCAGTTAATAGCACGGAAAGATGGGGATGGAAATAAGCTACTTGTTGATCCTGAAGACTTCAAATGCTTGACAAATGTAACCAACTTGAAAGCTGATGCAGACAACGTATATGATCTTCACCCTAACCCAAGCCCCATTTGGGAGTCTGGCTCAGTATGGAAAGAAACTGTCTTGTCCCCTACAAGGCATGCTGTTTTATCGGAGTTAAAGAGTTCTATCCTAAAGCTTGAACATAAAAAATGAGTGTATAATTTGACAGGATCGTGAGTATTGGGTTTTGGTTCAATCGTTGCTTTGCATAACATCAAGAATAAGAATGGCAAAATTGGCACCCAATTGTAAATTAATCAGTATATTTCTTTTTACTATATTATTTTATCAGATCTTGTTTAATTTAATAGAGTTTTGGATTCGACTCAGATTAGGAAAAAATCGAGTCGACCAACTCAAATAGTTCAAATTAATTTGAATAAAATAGTAATATTTTATATAATAATTAAAGAATTAATTAATTGGAATAATATAATTTAATATATTTAAAATTACATTGTTATAACCCCCAAAAGAATTATAGTAATTGTGGGAATTCAAACTCGCACGATTGTAGTATTATGCCAACCACCATGATGTTTTAGGATGGAACGTATGAAACTCCAATAATTGAGTAGATATATGGCAATGTTGATAGATGTGACAATATTATTATTATTGGAATCAAAACAAGGGCTAAAGGCTAGCCAAAAATAGAGATGATAATGCAATCAATGATTTAAAAAAATCAATCCATGTTCAAATTTTGAGCTAACTAACTTTTCAATTTGATTTCAAAATTTTTGATCCGATTTATTTTAATTACTTTTGTTATTAAAATTTGATTATTTTATTAATTAAATTGGTTTGAGACTAATCGATCTCTATAAATTAAAATAAATCAATTAATTCTTATTTAAAAATCTCATTTTTTAATTAAACTTCAAATTCTTCAATGAGTATGGACAATTTTTTAATTTTATTCAATCTTTAACTAATTTTATAATGGTCTAATACTGGTTGAACCTTAAACTTTTTATTTCAACAGTTTAAAATTATATTGTATAGTGACCATCTTACCATTTAATTGAAACTTATACATGGAAATGGAATTTTCATAGTCTACAAAATTCTAATTAGTGATTACTTATGGGTAAAATTTTGAGTTCCATTAAAGTTGAATGAAAATTTATTTACGAATAGAAATAGGTTTGGCATCACCTTTGACTAAGTTAGTGTACATATAAATAGACAAAGGTAAGATGAAAGAATTCAAATGGAAATAAGAAGGTCAATATAATGTATAATTTCCTTATACAACTCAGTAGGAACCAAAGAGAAGTCTTAGCTTGACAAAAAACGAATTTGATGCAATCACAATTATTAGTTATTACAATTAAATTAATGTTAGAATTTTAATTTTAAATAATAGTAGAGTTTAGGCAATAATATTAGTAATTATAATTTAAAAATCACGTATAATCCTCACGTAACAAAAATAAATTTTATTAATATAGTAGAAAATTTTGAAATTTGTTTATTTCATTTTTAATTTTAAAAGTGCTTCTCATCTTTTTATTTTTTATTGAATTAATTAAATTAAATTTTGTTTTTTTTGGGTAAATTTTCAATTTTGTTAACGTATTCTTTAGATTTTATTGCAACCAAATTTCAAATAAATTACTGAGAGCAAGCACACGTGGGCTTGATAATGGGTCAAGCCGGATTAGACTCACCCAAGCACAAGCCTGATTAGGTTTAGCCCAACCTTATTTTTATTTTTAGATTAAAACTAAAAAACAATTCATTTTTATTAAACATGAGGTCTTTTTTAGAATTTTTGAAATTCGAGTGAGACTGAACTCGAGCAAACCTGAGTCCGAACCAAACCCAAAGTCTGGTCAAACTAGAACAAGACCGAGGCGGACCTTAACTGCCACCCCTAAACACACGTGCACAGGAATTACCGCAAAGTAGGAACCAAAAATAGGGAAAGGAAATGATCAAGTTCATCTTTAAGCTTTGGCACGAGCACATGAACTGTACACTGTATCGTACATAATTCACTGAAATGTGGAGATTTTTTTATTTATTTATATTACACAAGCAATGAAACAGAAGCGTGAACCAAATCGGGCCTTCTCTCTTGAAGCAGCTGGTTTCGGAAATTCCAGGGAGCTATCCCTATCAAGCTTTTTGCTTTCCTCCACAGTCGTGAACTTCTGTCTCTCTTTGCAAACTTTATCAGGGCAAAGAAACGGAGTTTTAAGACACCAATATGTACTTTCAGCACTGTACATGCACCTGAGTGAGTAATTTTTACCAACGGAGAGGCACAACTTCCCTCCAGGTATAACTCTGCTCCTGATTCTTTCTTCAGAGTCCTGCTCACTGTAAAACCAGTATTCTTACACCAGTCTGATGTAGAGTTGTGCTAGTATGTCATATAGAAATGCCAGTCAACAATCTTCAGATCTCCCAGATTCATGATTTTGTGTGCAGTATGGAAAATTACTTTGATCGCGCTGAACCAGGTTGCTGCTTGCCAAATAACCTTCTCCATCATTTGTTGTAATATCTGCCTCACTTCACTCTTCCTGTTGAGTTGAGTCGGAAGTCGAATTGAATAAGACTAGTACATCTAATAATAAAGTAGAGAAGGGGAAGATCGTTTATAAACTAACCTCTGTTTCTATTTCCGACTCCTGATCCTGCAAATGGAAAGGATATTTCATTCCCAGCTGAAAATTGTGAACTGTACTTTCATTTTCATCATCATATGCCTCATCTTCATCCTTATATAAGTACAGTAGAGATATAAGGAAATTAGAATAGTTTATGTAACATAAAAATCAGTGGCAGGAGATCAAGTATAAACCTCAAGTTCTGTTTCTGTTTCAGACTCCTGATCCTGGAAACTGCAAGGAAAGTTTGATTCGAGCTGGACATTTTGAACAGTTGTCCCAGTTCCATTATCATCATTCTCATCATGATTAGGATTTCCATTGGTGTACGTCTCAAGATACGCCTCATATTGTTCATCCTATAAATGTCGTAAAATTATGGTATACTGAACAGTTGATAGAGAAAACAAAAGAAAAACACAAGATATTGAGCAAAAGGTACATACCTCTGAGTCATCCTCATCAGTAGGATAAGCAGAATCTAACATGTTGTAAAGTTCATCATCTCCCGTGTCTTTTACACTGGTCATTTGTTCCTTTCAACATGAATTAAGGCAAAACAATATAACAATGAGATTCATAAAAGAAGTTGCTTAAGACAAAGCATAACTAAAGGTTTTTTTTAAAAGTCCTTACAATTTCAGATCTTAAAGTTTCCACCTTATTCTGCAGGGTTGAAACGTGATTTAGCAGAGCCTGATAAACAAGTTGAAAGGATTAATTACAAGAACTGAGGTAAACATATTTTCAACTGAAAGAACTAGAGCTAAGTACGGCAAATACAACAAAGCATTTACTATTCACACTTCTGAGTCCTTTTCTCTGTGAACAACTGTTAGCATGCTACCCTCCCCCTCTAAAACCCTTTTTCTCTCAATCCTCTCCCCAAAAAGAATATGCTAAAACGACATAGTTAACCAAAATGACTACTCCTGTCCACACATGAAGCATCTGTGCTACCAGTTCTACCACCGCTTTCAAGCAACCAAATTTCTAAACCAGGTAAAGAAGTCAAAAGTTAGAAAACATGGATCAACATGTTGATTAAAATTTGCTTCCCTAATGTAGAACAAACAAACAGAAAGACAACCTTTGCACATTTAGATAAATCATACTATCAAGGAGGTTAGTGCAACAGCACATGAACAGCCTTTTCAATCAATGCACTAAATGAAATACCAAGGTGACCCATCTGCTTTTCTCTTTTTACTGTGTTGTGAACGAGAAAGATAGTGCAATTGCTTAATAGATTCTTTCATGAATTTATATGCAACCAATCACCAAGCAGATTTAATCCTGTTTGTATGCAAGCACATAGAAGGAAACAGAGAAAGAAACTATGTGATATCTAAAAACCCGTGTTTGGGAATGTTACTAAAAGAAATGCATATCAAAAACCATCAACAGTGTTCATATTGCAATTATTGATGCAAACCTCTGGATAAAATACATGCTAAAAGTTATCCAACAAGTGCGAGGTCTTTTTGAAATAGCAAGGTTGAAACTTCTACTCATGACCTCAGTTTGCAGCCCATCAGTGTGCACTGATTCTTGACAGAGCATGGAGCAGCATGCAATAATGAATTGTTTCAAAACAGTAGTTCATGCATTGAACATGGATTGTTTGTTCAAGGATTCAGAATGTAATTACAACTCTATCTAACAGAAGTACTATGGTATAGATAAGGTGCATAACTGGTAATTTACACATTTAACTGATTGATCAGTTGATTCAGTAAGCAATGCCACACATGAATCAGAAGAATAGGTTTCAGTTTAAGGAAACCAAAAGCAATTCAGAGAGGAGTGGATGTGTTCCTGATTGGTACTAGGCAGTAGGTATTGTAAACACCTCTGCGCAGAGAGTTTAAGATGTTATTTGGAAGCCTATAAACAGAGACCCACATGCAAAGAAATAAGATTTTATATCAGCAATATAAAGTTTGTTAATACCTCACGCCTTTGAATCTCTATAGAACGTGCCAAAGCTTTCCTCTTTGTCAAAAGATTCTTTGGCCTCAAAGTGGAAGGACGTTGATAGTCCTTTCCCCTGTAGACAATTATAGCATATCCTTTGGAGACTTTATCCACTGAAACCAAGACACCTCCACTTTCAGCTTCAAGAGCTAGCGCAATCTTTTTGACCTGTTCAAAGCTCTTAGCCTTCAGAATGATCTTAACCAATTCACGATACTTCCAATGCAAATGCATGTTTTCAACCGTACCACCAAAGACCCCACGTCTACCTGAAGTTTGAAATTATCCATCATGAGGTGCCCAAACAGAAAGCATCAAAGAAGTACCACATATTGGGTTCAAGTTTTACCAAGAAGTAAGAAAGCTTTCATCTTCAAACCAAGCTTGCGAAACATATATCTTTCCTCATCAGTTATACTTTCAGGGTCTGCCTGCCTTTCTGCTGGTTGCAAAAATCCTTCAACTTTACTCAAGGCCTGTTCGGCTTTCACTAACCTTCGCTCTGCCTGTGAGAAAAAGAAACTGAGAGTTTTAAGCAATTGGAATTTTTCGGACTAACAAATAGTGCAGTGGCATGAGGTTGATTCGCTATGCTTTGCGATGTGTAATACTTAATCCTCGCAAAGTTATATGAGATGAAACGAAAGGCAGTAAACAGCAATTGTGAACTTTGACAGGTGGCTATATTTCATAGCTAAGAGATACAGCATAAATATCGCACAAAAATCAAAACCCCAAATTACAGAAACTTACAAAGGCAAGCTTCTTTTCAAGTTTTCTCATGAGATTAGCATGTCTAGCTATTTCAGCTTCTTTTGTAAGTTCCTCTTTATGACTTTCATCCAATTTCTTCCCCCACCTTGCATTAGCATCTAAAGTTTCTTCCAAGGTCCCAGCAGTTCCTGCTTGCTCCATCATTTCAGCAGGTGGTGTAACCAGGGCTGAGGCTCTTGAACGTGCCTGTTCTTCTTCATCTTGCAGAGACTTGGCCAACCTCTCCCTTTCTAGCAATGCTTCAGCAACCTCCGGTGCCAAAAAGTCCTTACCCCTATAGAAGACCAAGAAATCCTTGTTTCTAGACAGTAGTATGCAACCTGTCAATTTCTGCAGCCAATAAAGTGGATTACAAAATCTTAATGTTTTTGCATGAGGTATAGCATAGTACAAACTCCCATATAGGGAAGTGGACTCATCAGTGTTTAAGACTACAATGCATTCAGTTTTCTTTTTATATGTGACATTCTTGTTCAGGGTCTCAAACTATGGTATCATCTTCACATTTCCTAGAGAAATTAAATAGCAGATCTTATGCAGATACTTCATGTTAGCTCACAAAACTAGACAAGGAAATCAGATGTAATCTTTTGATAAACTAGGCAAAACATGAGCCACTAGCCCATTAATCAATTTGCATGTTTTATGGACTAGTTATCTGATACGACCCATAGGACCCATCGAAATCCAGAAATCAAGCTTACTTACCAAAGGAGGAGGGGTAAGGCATTAGAGGGGTAGACTTTGTCATTTTTGGACAAGGGGTGGGGCAAAGTTGTCTTAGGGAATGAAAGGTTCGTTAGTTACTTGTCAGGGAATAAAACAGTACGGGGGGTGAGAGAGGGGCATGCATTATTATCTGTCATTTACGTATTGTGAGCCTAAGGCTGGAGGAGCTAGGACCGCTAATTCTAGCATTTCTATCTTGTCTTTATACTGACTTCTGAATATCAATCAATATCGACAGTC